>CM051269.1:57705656-58100656 GCA_027921565.1 Artemia sinica | reverse complement strand
GATCACCATCTAGTAGTGTCAAGGGTTAATTTAAAGCTGAAATATCGGAAGGGTAATTACCTCCCGGGAAGTTATGATGTTAGTAGACTCCAGGATGAGAATTTGAGAGAAACTTTCCAGGAACAGTTGAATACTAAACTTGAGAGTTTAAAATTTGATAATGTGGAAGATGGTTGGAATAATTTTAGAAAAATAATTTGTGAAGTTGCTGAAGGTGTATTAGGGAAGAAAGCTAGAACTGCAGCTAAGAATATTAGTGAAAAAGCTTTAAGTTTAATAGAAAGGAGAAAGGACTTGTACAAGAATTATCTGAGTGATAGATCACATGAAAACAAAAGAAATGTAAAGAAAGTGGAGAAAGCATTGAAATATGAACTAAGGAGGTGTGAAGTGGAGGCCATGGATAAAATTGCCGAGGATTTAGAAGATGCAGCTAGACGGCATAATAGTAAAATATTGTACTGGCACGTTAACAAATTGAGAGGTAGTAGTCAATCCGGACTTGTCCCAGTTAAAGATAGGAATGGGGTGGCAATTAGCGATAAGGCAAAAGCTAAAGCGAGATGGGCCGAACATTTTGAGAATTTGCTTAACCGAGATAGAGTTGCAGGAAAAAATATAGAGGAAAATGAAAAAGTTTGTGATACCTTGGATGTGAAGGAAGATTTGTTTTGTGAGGAGGAATTAGAAACAGTACTAAAAGGATTAAAGAATAATAAGGCTCCAGGTGCTGATAGGGTAGTAAATGAGTTTCTTAAATATGGTGGCTCTGAGGTTAGAAATAAGTTATTGAAGATTATGAATATGATTTTTGAAAAAGGGGAAGTACCTAACGATTTTAGGAAAACCTTAATTAAGCCACTTTATAAGAAAGGTGATAAAAGTGAGTGTGGTAATTATCGAGGCATTAGTCTGGTCTCTGTAGGTAGCAAATTGCTTAGTAATATGATACTTTTTAGACTGAGAGATGCCGTAGACAAAGTTTTAAGAGAAGAGCAGTGCGGTTTTAGAAAAGGTAGAGGATGTGTTGACCAAATTTTCACTCTTAGGTTAATAATTGAGAAGTGCCTAAGTTTTCAAACACCTTTGGTCCTCAGTTTTATAGATTATGAGCAAGCGTTCGATTCTGTTGATAGAGGAGCTTTAGTAAAGGTTTTATCCTTGTATGGTATACCAGACAAATACATTAAAGTGATTAGTGCTATGTACGAGAATAACACTGCTGCGGTTAAGGTAGGAAATTAGGTTAGCAGCTGGTTTTGTATTAAATCAGGAGTTAAGCAGGGTTGTGTTCTATCCCCCTTTATATGGATTATTTTGATGGACTTTGTTTTAAGGAGCACAGGAAAGGCAATGGGAGACCACGGAATCAAATGGGGAGGAAAAAGTCTCCTGGACTTGGATTATGCTGATGATTTAAGCATCCTAGATGAAAGTGTGAGCAAAATGAATGAAGTTTTAGAGGTTTTGCGAGTTCAGGGTGCTAGTATTGGTTTGAAAATTAATGTTAGGAAGACTAAGTCACTAAGGCTAGGAATAAGTGACGATGAAAAGGTGATGTTGGGTAATGAAAAGATTGATCAGGTGGGCAGTTTCACTTATCTTGGTAGTATTATTAGTAAAGATGGTGGGAACAGTGAAGATGTTAAAAATAGAATAGCCAAGGCTCAGGGTGTTTTTTCACAGTTAAAAAAAGTCTGGAAGAATAGGAAGATAAGTCTGCAAACCAAGATTAGAATCTTAGAAGCTACAGTGATGACAGTGGTCAAATATGGCTCTGAAGCATGGACGCTCCGAAAAGCGGATGAAGATTTGCTAGATGTTTTCCAGAGAAATTGCTTAAGGATTGTTCTGGGTACCCGGCTGACTGACCGTATTTCAAACAATAGGCTATACGAAAAATGTGGTTCAATACCGCTTTTAGGTCTATAATGAAAGAAAGGTTGAGGTGGTTGGGGCATGTTGTGCGGATGAAGGATGACAGATTGCCGAAGATTGTTCTTTTCGGCCAACCATCTAGGGCTAAACGGAAAGCAGGTCGTCCCCGTCTGGGGTGGGAGGACGTCATAAAGAAAGATTTACAGGAAATGGGAACTTCGTGGGCGGGTGTAAAAAGGGAGGCTTTGAATAGATTGGGGTGGAGGAGGAGCGTGCGTAGCTGTGTTGGCCTCAGGCGGCTTGGTGCTGCGATGAGTTGTTAGTAGTAGTAGTAGTATATATATATATATATATATATATTATATATATATATATATATATATATATATATATATATATATATATATATATATATATATATATATATATATATATATATATATATATATATATATATATATATATAATATATATATATATATATATATATATATATATACATATATATATATATATATATATATATATATATATATATATATATATATATATATATATATATATATATATATATATATATATATATATATATATATATATATATATATATATATATATATATATAATATATATATATATATATATATATATATATATATATATATATCTATATATATGTTTCACTGGGACTGGTGGTCCCAGGGAGACAACAAGTATCAGAAATCTACAATAATATGTAATACAATAAAATACTTAGACACTTAAAATAATCCAACAATATTCTAAGGTATATCTAAATCAACGGACCAGAGGTCAGTCCGGCATAAAGTTAGTATATCACATCCCGCCCCATAAAATGTATCTCTTATAGATTTCATCAACCACGCTTTATCGGGGCCCACTGACACAAATAACTAGGAAGTGGTGATTTCTCAATTTCCTATTAAGCATACACCTGCCAGGATATGTTCCTTATCTTAATAAAAAGTGGTATTTCGAAACTTTTGTATTTGCGTCTTAATATTTTACTAAATTACAAATTGACTTAATTAGAAAATGTCACCACAATACTCTCTATTTTGAGAAGAGTTGTCCCAACTCTCAATATCTTACTTTTAAAACAATTTAATTTTTTACATGGTTTACTGCCATTTTCAATTCATTCTGCGCATATATACTCAATGGGTTTCTTTAGGTTCATGCATATGGTCAAATATATGCCAAGTCCTTTAATCCAAATATTTCAATTTTTGGAATTTATCCTTGTTTCTCTGTTTCTCTTTTTCTTTTTATCTTTAAGACTGTAAAATTCACTTTTCACTCTCATTCTTATAGGCATCTTCTGTTTAAGTTTGACCAACATTGGCTTGAGCATTATATTAGTGGTTCTGCTTAAAATAGATTAAAAGCTATATTAGAAAATATTTGATTAATTAAGTTTAAATTTAATTCCCATTAATAATTTAATTTATCTGGGTGATGTGGTTGATTTAACATTTATGTTCCGGGTTTAGAAATGCCTTGGATAAATTATACATAACAATTTTTGTTTTTAAACTTTTACATATGTTTTCCACACAAAGCATTTTCACATATTCTTTCAATAATATAAAGCCATTTAGGCTACTTAGTACTTTCTTTGATATTTTCTAGGCCTAATTTAAGTTCTGATTTTATCTCGTTTTATGATGATCTGGTTGCAAAGTCTATAATACTGCGTAAAGTTCCAAATATTAGTTGACCAGTTATGGTATGGTTTCTGATGGTGTGAGCTGTTGGTATCAGGATACAATTGAACTGGCTTAGAAATTTGATACTTTCCAAAAATGCGTAAAAAAATGATTGAAAAAAGGACCCGAAAAGATGTTACGAAAAGTTTGGTTTCCAAAAAAACTAAGGCTGTATCTAAAATAAATATTCACATTAGTATACACATAAAGTATAAAGTGTTAAATATTAAGAAACACTCAATTTGTATTTACCACTGAATTCTTTTTTTAAAAGCGAGAGATTAACTACTTTTAATTACTTTCTCTCTTTTTACTCTAAACATAATATGCCGCTTAAATAGAAACATTATGTTTCTTGCTGGCGATTTGTTTCATCATCCTTTTCAAACTTAGTAATGAATTATTAATCACTTAACGGTTTATTTTACAATAAATAATATTTATACGTCGACTAGAAGTCACAAGATATGACATTAAACCACTAGTAAAAACTTAAAGATACTTCTAAAATAAAAACAAGGTATTTGCAAGAGCATTGTGCAATAAACTTACCCAAAGATTGTGAAGTAGCGAAACATAGAACATTTATTAAAAAGTACATTTGGTTACAGTTTTAAAAGTTATTTTAAGACCCGATATAGAAATACACAAAGTAATTTTTGTAAATAAAACACTCAAAATACCAATTCACTATATTTATATGGATAGTTTAGGTTATATATATATAAACAGAAGTTATGTTGATACATAACTTAATTGTTAAAACAAACAATGATTATGTACCCTAACAGTTTATTTAATCACTGCAATATTTGTTCTCTATACAACTTTTAAGTAAGTCTATCAAGACTTTTATCTGATCAGTCTTAACTGCAATTAGAATATTTCCAAAAAATTCAACTCTAAGAAATAGATTTATACACTATAAGTGAGAACTGTGATTAGCCTCGATACAGGGGCTTGGCAATAGTTCATATAACATGACTTTGCTATTAAAATTTATATATTTACAATTTTATATACGATAACAATTCCATATTTATTAAAGGTTTTCAAAATATCTTTATAACTATATTTTTTCAGTAGTATTTGTTACCACTATATACATTTTCCTTATATGACTATATATATTCACTTTTAGCTTTTTTTTTGAATCTTTGTATTACAACTTTTCTTTGGTTCTATTTCGAACCAACTTGTGTCAGTAACTGTTTTTAGCCTACTGTATTTCGGTTTGTTTATTCAAATTATGTGCTTTTTAATTATTTTCAAATTTCAGGTAATTGAAATTCTTACAGCTTAGCTGAGATTTGATCCACTTACAGCTTAGATTTGATAAACTCAAAATTTTGCTATTCACCTTTTTACCTGTTATGACATTATCGATTGACTTGTGCCTGCACTCTGAAGGTTTGCTTACCACAAGTTTTTTTCCGGTAGGTCCATAGAACATATCCAGGTTCTCTTGTCTGGATGCTAATGCTCAAAGAACTGTTATGAGCCTACACACAGCAATCAGTCAGTTATAGCCACAATTTTTTATTTGTGGTCACCGTTTTTTTTGTTATTAATTAAAAAACTTGTTCCTCAAAATAAGTTTTTCAAAGAAAAGTAAAGAACTCCATTAAACAAAAATGAGCAAAAATAAAATCAAATAAACTACCAAGCGTGAAACCTCCACAAATCAGCGTCGATAAATAAATGAAACCCAAAACGAACCAAAATTAAAAAAAATAACCGAGTCATACTCAAAACGAGCAGAAATTAACATAAGTTGGGCTCAAAACCCCTATGCCTTCCCAAGGCCAGATCATAATTTGCACTTTACTGAAAAAAAAAGACAAATGAATGTGCATTGTCAGTTTAATATACATATGCTTATATTTAGTAATCAAAATCTTAATATTATTTGATTTATCAAAGTTATAAAAGTAAAAACATTTATATTTTTCATTTTAATGCAGTTCTTTCCTTTTCTTTGAAAAACTTATTTTATGGACAAGCTTTTTTAGTTAATTTCTGTTCGTTTTATATTGACATAGTCTTTTCAGAGAAAAAGAAAATAATACTTTAAATCTTTTTGTTTTTTTAAACATTTATAGTCTGGCCTGTTATTTGTATGCTGGAGAAAAATTTTCAGCAATTTTTAACAACATATACCCTATTAAAAATCTGGACACAAGTAGAAGTGTTTAATTTAGTTTCCTACCTTGTCTAGTTGACCTGAATGGAAAACTTGATACCATTCGCAAAAAAATTTGTTTACTTTCTTTGATAGCTTGGGTACACTTACGCTATTTTGATTTGCTTAAATCTTAAGAGCAGAAGCAGCACCAGAAGTTTGAACATAAAACCCTCAGTCGTTCTTGGGATACTGCTGAGATGCCTTATTGGGAATTAGCATTAACAAAATGCATTTTGATCTAATCTTATGGAAACATTTAGTTTTTAAACATAATGGGCAAATGGGAAGGTGAGCGTGGGAGGGGGATTAGTTTTCCTCCAATCACATTCGACTATTAAAAAGGGCATCATCCCTTTCTATTTTCAATTGAATGAGCCATTTTCGAAGTTCCTACGACAACTCCTTCGATACAAAGTGCCTTGGTCTAAACAACAACAACAAAATAATACATTATACCCACATCGATCTTTACTATAAAAAATGCCAAGTCTTCCAATCACTTTCGACTATTAAGAATGGCACTAAGCCTTTCGATTTCCAATCGAATGTGCCCTTTTTGAGCTTCTACGACAACCCTTCCTATAAAAACCTTATATGCCGCCAGGGCATAAATTGCAACTCTTACCCTAAGGGTTGTGAGGGTGGTTGTCATGCTCTAAGACCTAATTTCCAGAAATTTGAAATATATTAAACAAAATGGCTATCTCAAAATTTTGATTGGATGTGTCTGGGAAAGTGTTGGGCGTGAGAGGGGCGTTATTCTTTCTCCAATCACTTTCAACTATTAAAAAATGCACTAGCCCTTTCCATTTCCAATCAAATGAGCCCTTTTGAAGTTTCTACGGCAACACTTTCAATAACACGTTATATGCCCCCAGAGGATAGCTTACATTCCTCGCCCTGAGAGCTGGGGGGAGGGTTTGTTGTCAGCCTCACAGACCTAATTTCAAGAACTTTCTCTATGTTGAACAAAATGGCTATCTAAAAATTTTGATTGGATGTGATTGGGAAAATGTTGGGCGTGAGAGGGGGGTTAGTTGCCTTTCAATCTCTTTCGACTATTAAAAGGGCAATAGCCGTTTCAATTTTCAATTGAATGAGCCATTTTGGATGTTTTTACAATATTGCCTTCAATAAAAACCTTACAGGCTCCCACGGCCTAACTTAAAACTCTTGCCCTGAGGGTTGTGGGGGGGGGGATAGGTTGTCGTCCTTAAAGGCCTAATTTCTAAAACTTTCAACTGCGTTGAATAAAATGGCTATCTAGAAACTTTGATTGGATGTGTTTGGGGGAAAGGTGGGCGTAAGAGGGGGGTTAGTTGCCCTCAAATCACTTTCGACTATAAAAAAGGGCACTAGCCCTTTGAATTTCCAATAGAATGAGCCCTTTTTCAAGTTGCTACGACAAATATTTCAATAAAAAACCTTTTATACCCCCAGGGCATAACTTATAACCCTTGCCCTTAAAACTGTGGGGGGAGTGTCCTGCTCTAAGGTAATTTCCTGAACTTTAATTGCGTGAAACAAAATGGCTATTTCAAAATTTTGATTGGATATGTTTGGGGAAATGGTGGGCGAAGAAGGGGTGTTAGGTGCCTTCCAATCACTTTCGACTATTATAAAAAGGGCATTAGTCATTTTAATTTCCAATCGAATGAGCCCTTTTTGAAGGATCTACGACAACGCGTTCAGAAAAAAACCTATCTACCCCAAGGGCATAACTTACAACCCTTGCCCCGAGGACCCTGGGGGAGTGTCCTCCTCAAAAACATAATTTATATCTGGAGATCAACAGCACTGAACAAAATGGCTACCTAAAAATTTTTATTGTATGTGTTTGCGTAAAAAGTGGGCGAGAGAGGGGGGCTAGTTGCCCTCAAATCACTTTCGACTATTAAAAAGGGCACTAGACCTTTGAATTTCAAATCGAATGAGCCCTTTACCAAGTTTCTACGATAAAGATTTCAATAAAAACTTATATGCCCCCAGGGCATAACTTATAACCCTTCCTCTGAAGACTGTGAGGGGAGCGTCCTGCTCAAAGGTATAATTTCCTAAACTTTAACTGGGTGGGACAAAATGGCTATTTCAAAAGTATGATTGGATGTGTTTTGGGAAATGATGTGCGTGGAAGGGGTGTTAGTTGCCTTCCAATTACTTGCGACTATTAAAAAGGGCACAAGCCATTTCAATTTCTAATCGAATGAGCCCTTTTTAAAGATTCTACGACAACACTTTCTATAAAAACTGTATATGCCCCCAGGGCATAACTTACAATCCTTGTCCTGAGGGTTGTGAGGGGGTTGTCATCCTCAAAATCGGAATTTCCAAAACTTTAAAATACGTTGAACAAAATAGCTATCTCAAAATTTTGATTTGATGTGTTTGGGGAAAAGGTGGGCGTGAGAGGGGGGTTAGTTACCGTCCAATAACTTTCAACTATTAAAAAGGTCACTAGCCCTTTGAATTTCTAATCAATTGAGCCTTTTTTGAAGTTTCTATGACAACGCCTTCTATAAAAATCTTATATGCCCCCAGGGCATAGCTTACAACCCTTGCCTCGAGGGTTGGGGGGAGTGTCCTCCTCAAAAACATATTTTCTATCTGGAAATCAACTACACTGAACAAAATAGCTATCTCAAAATGTTGATTGGATGTGTTTGGGGGAATGATGGGCGCGGGGGGGGGATAGTTGCCCTGCAATCAATTTCGACTATTAAACCCTGCACTAGCCGTTTGAATTTCTTATCAAATGAACCTTTTTTGAAGTTTCTACGACAACATCCTCTATAAAAACCTTATATGCCTCCTCAAAAAGATATTTTCTATCTGGAAATCAACTAGGCTGAACAAAATGGCTATCTCAAAATTTTGATTGGATGTGTTTGGGGGAATGATGGGCGTGGGAGGGGTTAGTTCCCTCCAATCACTTTTGACTATTAAAAAGGGCACTAGCCACTCCAATTTGCAATCGAATGAGCCCTTTTCGAACTTTGTACGACAACTCCTTCGATACGAAGTGCCCGGGTATGGAGAAAACAAAAACATAAAACAATACATTGTGCCCACATCATTCTTTACTTAGGCATCGCTAGCGCGCTACCTATGATTTTCTTATCATTCATAGTGGCCTTTCTGCAGGAAATATACCTTGCCTTCATGGCATACGGTAATTTATTATAAGGCAAACAAGTTATCATGACTATTTTCACTTTAACTTCCCAACTTTTAGTGGTCGTGCCTTAAGTTCCAATTTCAACCTAGGTCCTTTTGGCTAGTCATGTGCCTTTCTTTTGATTTTTTATGATATGCTAGTCATTTTTCCGAAAACAACTCCCACATAAAAGAGTATAATTTCCCTTCTCTCTACCCGGAAAATACATCCAGAATTTCTATTTAATCTTGGCCAGAGTTACACCACTGTCACGGTGGCTTCCTAGTATAATATGTTGTTTATTTTGTACTTATTTAGTACAAATATCTCGTACTAATCTCGTTCGGACAGCTCAATATGTACGTATGTCAGAGTCTAACCGACTCCATTCAATTTATTTTTGTTCAATTTCGTCAGGCTATATTTTCAACTTGAACCCTTTTTGCCCTTTTATGTATGCCTATATTTCTGTGTCCAGTTTTATTAAATAACTTTCTCAAGGTTTTTGTGCCGATTGCAATTCTATGGTTAAATTAATTATCTCCTTACTTTTAAGAGGGAGGGGGGGGGGTTGTCTATCGTCGCAACCTGTATTTTTTTGAAATTATTTAAATTGCTCCGTCCCAAAGTTTTTGTGTTCTGAAAGCACTGTATTTTCCAGTTGATTTTTCAAGTACTTTTAGTTAAGTTTTGCGCCATATTTTCTACCCCTCATTTCTTCACAAAAATGAAATTTTTACGATATACTGAGTTCCGAAAAATTTTGTGGTTTTCATCACAGACATATATTCTGTGTCAACGGTACTTCACAAAAAATGCCTAGTTCTCGCCAAATTCTGTTTTGCGATAGGGGTTATCAGTGCTTATTGCAGTTTTCCCTATAATCTCTTACATTATTCTCAACTGGGGTTCATCCCTCAGTTAAATTTTTGCATTAGTTTCATAAAGTAATTGAGTGTAATTGTGCCCTCTCACTCCTTTGTTAGGGTTGGTACTTGTAGAGGGATTCGATTTATTTGAATTTCTGGACCTCTCACCACAGTCACACTTGTCCCTTCCAAAATATCTACCGTGACATTTTGACTGTTTCTATTGACTTAAAGGTTGATTTGATCCAAATTTCTGACATAAATTTGGTATTGGTGGATCCCCCAAACGATAAGACCATCAGTAGTTTTAATATTTAATTTTTGATATTTTTATCGTTGGTACCTTTCACCTGCAATTCCTTCGCCATGTTTATTTCTGTGAATGGTGTGCTGATGTAATATGTGAAATTATTTATACCCGAAATATCGTTGTGCTATACTATGCTATCTCTATCTAAATTGTGACAAATTTTATCTAAGGATCTTATTTATGTATACCATCCTTATTTGGTAAGTATTCATTTGTTATCTCCTACTAATTATAATAAGATTACCGCCAGATTATTGCCAGATTATTTAAGATTACAGCCATATTATGTCAAAAGATACAATTTAAAGCCTATTTGAATATGGGTACTAATTTGTAGATGCAGTTAATTTTCAATGATCCCATTTTTGGAATTCGCCAGCCCGTAGGCCGAAATCAATTTAATTTTTATTTGCTAATTTAGACAGTAGTGCCGTTTTGATTTTAACGAACATTCTAAGAGTAAATTATTCGAAGTATCTACAACAAACTGGTCATTGATCCCCTTAGAAATATTTGATTTTGGTCAAAAGGTACGATTTAAAGCCTATTTGAATATGGGTACTAATTTGCAGATGCAGTTAATTTTCAATGATCCCATTTTCGGAATTCGCCAGCCCGTAGGCCGAAATCAATTTAATTTTTATTTGCTAATGTAGACAGTAGTGCCGTTTTAATTTCGACGAACATTCTAAGAAGAAATTATTCGAAGTATCTACAACAAACTAGTCATATATCCCTTTAGAAATATTTGACTTTTGTCAAAAGGTACGATTTAAAGCCTATGTGAATATGGGTACTAATTTACAGATGCAGTTAATTTTCAATGATCCCATTTTCGGACTTCACCAGCCCATAGGCCGAAATCAATTTAGATTTTATTTGCTAATGTAGACAGTATTGTCGTTTTGATTTTGATGAACATTCTAAGAAGAAATTATTCGAAGTATCTACAACAAACTGGTCATTGATCCCTTTAGAAATATTTGATTTTGGTCAAAAGGTACGATTTAAAGCCTATTTGAATATGGGTACTAATTTGCAGATGCAGTTAATTTTCAATTATCCCATTTTCGGACTTCGCCAGCCCGTAGGCCGAAATCAATTTAATTTTTATTTGCTAATGTAGACAGTAGTGCCGTTTTGATTTTGACGAACATTCTAAGAAGAAATTATTCGAAGTATCTACAAGAAACTAGTCATTGATCCCTTTAGAAATATTTGACTTTGGTCAAAAGGTACGATTTAAAGTCTATGTGAATATGGGTACTAATTTCCAGATGCAGTTAATTTTCAATGATCCCATTTTCGGACTTCGCCAGCCCATAGGCCGAAATCAATTTAATTTTTATTTGCTAATGTAGACAGTAGTGCCGTTTTGATTTTGACGAACATTCTAAGAGTAAATTATTCGAAGTATCTACAACAAACTGGTCATTGATCCCTTTAGAAATATTTGACTTTGGTCAAAAGGTACGATTTAAAGCCTATTTGAATATGGGTACTAATTTGCAGATGCAGTTAATTTTCAATGATCCCATTTTCGGACTTCGCCAGCCCGTAGGCCGAAATCAATTTAATTTTTATTTGCTAATGTAAACAGTAGTGCCGTTTTAATTTTGACGAACATTCTAAGAAGAAATTATTCGAAGTATCTACAACAAACTAGTCATTGATCCCTTTAGAAATATTTGACTTTTGTCAATAGGTACGATTTAAAGCCTATGTGAATATGGGTACTAATTTGCAGATGCAGTTAATTTTCAATGATCCCATTTTCGGACTTCACCAGCCCATAGGCCGAAATCAATTTAGATTTTATTTGCTAATGTAGACAGTAGTGCCGTTTTGATTTTGATGAACATTCTAAGAAGAAATTATTCGAAGTATCTACAACAAACTGGTCATTGATCCCTTTAGAAACATTTGACTTTGGTCAAAAGGTACGATTTAAAGCCTATTTGAATATGGGTATTAATTTGCAGATGCAGTTAATTTTCAATGATCCCATTTTCGGACTTCGCCAGCCCATAGGCCGAAATCAATTTAATTTTTATTTGCTAATGTAGACAGTAGTGCCGTTTTGATTTTGACGAACATTCTAAGAAGAAATTATTCGAAGTATCTACAAGAAACTAGTCATTGATCCCTTTAGAAATATTTGACTTTGGTCAAAAGGTACGATTTAAAGCCTATGTGAATATGGGTACTAATTTGCAGATGCAGTTAATTTTCAATGATCCCATTTTCGGACTTCACCAGCCCATAGGCCGAAATCAATTTAGATTTTATTTGCTAATGTAGACAGTAGTGCCGTTTTGATTTTGATGAACATTCTAAGAAGAAATTATTCGAAGTATCTACAACAAACTGGTCATTGATCCCTTTAGAAACATTTGACTTTGGTCAAAAGGTACGATTTAAAGCCTATTTGAATATGGGTATTAATTTGCAGATGCAGTATGTCTGGGGAAGGTATTTTGAAGTACCTACCTCCACTCCTTCTCTCTCTAGTGGGTCCTGAAATTTGCCTACTTGACCTAGCCTATTGAAATTTTGACCAAACAACATTTACTTTAATTTTCAGTTACCTAGGCTGTTTCTTTTTCTTTGACTATAGTTCTGACAATGCAATTATTGTTATTTGAGTAGGCCTAGAATTTAAGCCATATCAAGTTTTTTTTTCAAAATTTAGGAAATGTATTTGAATATCTTTAAAACTTTAAAAATTTGAACTGAGCAAAGCTGTGAAGCTGAAAACAATTTTGTTGCACTTAATTTAAACAGAAGATCTATTTTGCAAGGTTTCACTTTTATAACACACAGATTTTTAAAGGTCATCAAAGGTCAGGACCCTCTGGAGGGAGAAAGAGTGGAGGTAAGTACTTCAAAATACCTTCCCCAGACATACTTTAACCTGTAGACCCATCCATGAAAGTTTTATTTTCCTCACCCAACTCCTTTCCAGGATAGTCAAAAATAGCTAAAGTAGAATTTTACCGTAAATCAATTATGAAAATTATATAGTCTGAGTAAATATTTCAGATTTTGTTAGCATAATTCAATGTTTCATAATTTTGGTGTTTCCATTATAGTAGAAACTCTAAACCAATACCCTTCTTTTATTAGCATTTTCCCTATCAATGGAATCATCTAAATCAGTACCCATATTCAAACAGGCTTTAAATCCTATCTTTTGTCCAAAGGCAAATATTTCTAAAGGGATCAATGACCAGTTTGTTGTAGATACTTCGAATAATTTCTTCTTAGAATGTTCATCAAAATCAAAACGGCACTACTGTCTACATTAGCAAATAAAAATTAAATTGATTTCGGCCTATGGGCTGGCGAAGTCCGAAAATGGGATCATTGAAAATTAACTGCATCTGCAAATTAATACCCATATTCAAATAGGCTTTAAATCGTACCTTTTGACCAAAGTCAAATATTTCTAAAGGGATCAATGACCAGTTTGTTGTAGATACTTCGAATAATTTCTTTTTAGAATGTTCGTCAAAATCAAAACGGCACTACTGTCTACATTAGCAAATAAAATCTAAATTGATTTCGGCCTATGGGCTGGTGAAGTCCGAAAATGGGATCATTGAAAATTAACTGCATCTGCAAATTAGTACCCATATTCAAATAGGCTTTAAATCGTACCTTTTGACCAAAGTCAAATATTTCTAAAGGGATCAATGACTAGTTTCTTGTAGATACTTCGAATAATTTCTTCTTAGAATGTTCGTCAATATCAAAACGGCACTAGTGTCTACGTTAGCAAATAAAAATTAAATTGATTTCGGCCTATGGGCTGGCGAAGTCCGAAAATGGGATAATAGAAAATTAACTGCATCTGCAAATTAGTACCTATATTCAAATAGGCTTTAAATCGTACCATTTGACCAAAGTCAAATATTTCTAAAGGGATCAATGACCAGTTTGTTGTAGATACTTCAAATAATTTCTTCTTAGAATGTTTTTCAAAATCAAAACGGCACTACTGTCTACATTAGCAAATAAAAATTAAATTGATTTCGGCCTATGGGCTGGCGAAGTCCGAAAATGGGATCATTGAAAATTAACTGTATCTGCAAATTAGTACCCATATTCAAATAGGCTTTAAATCGTACCTTTTGACCAAAGTCAAATATTTCTAAAGGGATCAATACCAGTTTGTTGTAGATACTTCGAATAATTTACTCTTAGAATGTTCGTTAAAATCAAAACGGCACTACTGTCTACATTAGCAAATAAAAATTAAATTGATTTCGGCCTATGGGCTGGCGAAGTCCGAAAATGGGATCATTGAAAATTAACTGCATCTGCAAATTAGTACCCATATTCAAATAGGATTTAAATCGTACCTTTTGACCAAAGTCAAATATTTCTAAAGGGATCAATGACTAGTTTGTTGTAGATACTTCGAATAATTTCTTCTTAGAATGTTCGTCAAAATCAAAACGGCACTACTGTCTACATTAGCAAATAAAAATTAAATTGATTTCGGCCTATGGGCTGGCGAAGTCCGAAAATGTGATCATTGAAAATTAACTGCATCTGAAAATTAGTACCCATATTCAAATAGGCTTTAAATCTTACCTTTTGACCAAAGTCAAGTATTTCTAAATGGACCAATGACCAGTTTGTTGTTGATACCTCTAATAACTTCTTCTTAGAAAGTTTGTCAAAAATCTAAACAGCACTACTGTCTACGCTGGCAAAAAAAATTTATCTGATTTAGGCGTATGGGATGGCGAAGTCCGAAAGTGGGACCATTGAAAATTGCTTGTGT
Source organism: Artemia sinica (assembly GCA_027921565.1). Taxonomy (NCBI): domain Eukaryota; kingdom Metazoa; phylum Arthropoda; class Branchiopoda; order Anostraca; family Artemiidae; genus Artemia; species Artemia sinica. The sequence goes on along the minus strand of CM051269.1, from coordinate 58,085,738 downwards.
CTGCAAGCAAAACCTGAAAGCAGACCATTAAATATTGTTGTCAAAGATTTACTAAAACTCACATAGTATGAAAGAAGTAAATCAAGAAAAGTAAATTACATGAAGATGAAAAAAGTAAAGTCATTACAAAACATACATACAACAATAACCTATATATGAAAAATAAAATATGAACTCTTAGCATTCATTTTTATTAAGCAATGCCAGGGACATAATTTTCTAAGAAGGAGGGATGGGCGATCTCACCCTTCTAGACCCATGTCCACCCCCCCAGACCTCAGTTTGCCCCCTACAGCTGAAATTTAATTTTTGTAAAAAAATCTTGTCAAAATCTTGTCTAAGATGAGAGTGCATAATTCAAGAATCCAGAGAAACATGACAGTTTTATTTAGTATATCTTTTCTTTTATGGTAATATATGGATAATTTTCAGCTGTCACTGTCATTTTCACTTGATTTGGAAAAATTGGCTCCAACTTTGCTAAAGTTTTGTACAAGTTGGACACACAGTTCAAGAGGAGATTTAAACCGTGTAACACCGCCCCCGTCCTAATCTGAAAACCGCCAAGCAGAATCACATCAAACTCAAGCTTTTGTGGTGACGCTTTCTAATTGAGTCAATTTGGAATTTATTAAAATATTAACACGCAAACACAAAAATTTAGAAATACCACTTTTTATTAAGATAAGGAACATATACTGGAAGGTGTATGCTAAATAGGAAATTGAAAAATCACCACTTCCCAGCTATGTGCGTCAGGAGCCCCGATAAAGTGGGGCTGATGAGATGTATAAGAGATACATTTTATGGGGACGGGGAGTGATATACTATCTATATGCCAGACTGACCTCTGGTCCGTTGATTTAGAAATACCTTGGAATATTGTCAGATTATTGTAATTGTATCTTATTGTATTATATATTATTGTAGATTTCTGATACTTGTTGTCTCCTTGGGACCACCAGTCCTAACGGCATATATATATTATCAAACTTTGTAAACCTTGTGCTGGTGTATGTTAACTGAATAAAAGTTTTTTATTATAGCCAACCTCTCTGCAATCTAAATTGTACACGGAACCTTGTAACCCAGACTATAGAGACCACGGGAAAACTTGTCAATGTTATAAAAAGGAGAAACAAAATTTTTAAATCCAAATTCAGATCAGGAAACAGAAATAGGGGTAAATAGTTTTGCTCACAGTCGTTTAGTATTTGAATAAAGTAATGATAACCTGAGAAAAAACGGGTAAAGAGCCTCTAAGAAACATCTAAAAAAAATCCCTTTAATTGGTATGCTAATAACGTCAAACTTTTCCTCAAAATATATCTCGTCAGTAAAAATTATTAACGTAGAAAATTAATTCTAAAAAATTATAGCCTAGAGATTCGTAGGTTCCCAGAGAAAAAGGAACTCAGATCTAAGTGACATTACTGCTTCCTTTACTAATTTGTTTCCAGAATGAAGTAAAGCTTCGTCAATGGTTTTCGGATAAGACTTATAAAAATGATGTTTCATAATAGGAATTAATTATTGTCTCGTAACTTTTAATGGGTGAAGTTAAACTAACTGAATTATACATATTCAGAACTAGAATTAAAAGGTATTTCTTTTGATATGTACATTAAAAAAAAATTGGGGAGTTGTTGAAATAAAAAAAAAACGAGGGAGGTTATACTACTGAAGTGAGGTTACTGGAAGCAAGCAAATTTGGAGTGAGTCCAATCACTGCTGGTCTCTTGTTGTTAAGTACATGTAAAGCATCTACTGAACTTTGACCCTCTGAGGTGGCACCACCAGTCAAATTTGAAAAAAAATTGTTTGGAAAGAAATTAAAAATAATTTTAATGGGAGGCAGCAAGAGTTTACATTAAATGGCCACTACATAATATGGCTGCAATCTTAAATAATCTGGCAATAATCTGGCGGTAATCTTATTATAATTAGTAGGAGATAACAAATGAATACTTACCCAATAAGGATGGTATACATAAATAAGATCCTTAGATAAAATTTGTCACAATTTAGATAGAGATAGCATAGTATAGCACAACGATATTTCGGGTATAAATAATTTCACATATTACATCAGCACACCATTCACAGAAATAAACATGGCGAAGGAATTGCAGGTGAAAGGTACCAACGATAAAAATATCAAAAATTAAATATTAAAACTACTGATGGTCTTATCGTTTGGGGGATCCGCCAATACCAAATTTATGTCAGAAATTTGGATCAAATCAACCTTTAAGTCAATAGAAACAGTCAAAATGTCACGGTAGATATTTTGGAAGGGACAAGTGTGACTGTGGTGAGAGGTCCAGAAATTCAAATAAATCAAATCTCTCTACAAGTACCAACCCTAACAAAGGAGTGAGAGGGCACAATTACACTCAATTACTTTATGAAACTAAGGCAAAAATTAAACTGAGGGATGAACCCCAGTCGAGAATAATGTAAGAGATTATAGGGAAACTGCAATAAGCACTGATAACCTCTATCGCAGAACAGAATTTGGTGAGAACTAGGCATTTTTTGTGAAGTACCGTTGACACAGAATATATGTCTTTGATGAAAACCACACAATTTTTCGGAACTCAGTATATCGTAAAAATTTCATCTTTTTTGAAGAAATGAGGGGTAAAAAATATGGCGCAAAACTTAACTAAAAGTACTTGAAAAATCAATTGGAAAATACAGTGCTTTCAGAACACAAAAACTTTGGGACGGAGCAATTTAAATAATTTCAAAAAAATACAGGTTGCGACGATAGACAACCCCCCCCTCCCTCTTAAAAATAAGGAGATAATTAATTTAACCATAGAATTGCAATCGGCACAAAAACCTTGAGAAATTTATTTAATAAAACTGGACACATAAATATAGGCATACATAAAAGGGCAAAAAGGGTTCAAGTTGAAAATATAGCCAGACGAAATTGAACAAAAATAAATTGAATGGAGTCGGTTAGACTCTGACATACGTGCATATTGAGCTGTCCCAACGAGATTAGTACGAGATATTTGTACTAAATAAGTACAAAATAAACAAAATATTATACTAGGAAGCCACCGTGACAGTGGTGTAACTCTGGCCAAGATTAAATAGAAATTCTGGACGTATTTTCCGGGTAGAGAGAAGGGAAATTATACTCTTTTATGTGGGAGCTGTTTTCGGAAAAATGACTATTATATCATAAAAATCAAAAGAAAGGCACATGACTAGCCAAAAGGACCTAGGTCGAAATTGGAACTTAAGGCACGACCACTAAAAGTTGGGAAGTTAAAGTGAAAATAGTCATGATAACTTGTATGTCTTATAATAAATTACCGTATGCCATGAAGGCAAGGTATATTTCCTGCAGAAAGGCTACTATGAATGATAAGAAAATCATAGGCAGCGCGCTAGCGCTGCCTAAGTAAAGAACGATGTGGGCACAATGTGATGTTTTATGTTTTTGTTTTCTCCATACCCGGACACTTCGTATCGAAGGAGTTGTCGTACATAGTTCGAAAAGGGCTCATTCGATTGCAAATTGGAGTGGCTAGTGCCCTTTTTAATAGTCAGAAGTGATTGGAGGGAACTAACCCCTCCCACGCCCATCATTCCCCCAAACACATCCAATCAAAATTTTGAGATAGCCATTTTGTTCAGCGTAGTTGATTTCCAGATAGAAAATATCTTTTTGAGGAGGCATATAAGGTTTTTATAGGGGATGTTGTCGTAGAAACTTCAAAAAAGGTTCATTTGATAAGAAATTCGAACGGCTAGTGCAGGGTTTAATAGTCGAAATTGATTGCAGGGCAACTATCCCCCCCCCGCGCCCATCATTCCCCCAAACACATCCAATCAACATTTTGAGATAGCTATTTTATTCAGCGTAGTTGATTTCCAGATAGAAAATATGTTTTTGAGGAGGATACTCCCCACAACCCTCGGGGCAAGGGTTGTAAGCTATGCCCTGGGGGCATATAAGATTTTTATAGAAGGCGTTGTCATAGAAACTTCAAAAAAGGCTCAATTGATTAGAAATTCAAAGGGCTAGTGACCTTTTTAATAGTTGAAAGTTATTGGACGGTAACTAACCCCCCTCTCACGCCCACCTTTTCCCCAAACACATCAAATCAAAATTTTGAGATAGCTATTTTGTTCAACGTATTTTAAAGTTTTTGAAATTCCAATTTTGAGGATGACAACCCCCTCACAACCCTCAGGACAAGGATTGTAAGTTATGCCCTGGTGGCATATACAGTTTTATAGAAAGTGTTGTCGTAGAATCTTTAAAAAGAGCTCATTCGATTAAAAATTGAAATGGCTTGTGCCCTTTTTAATAGTCGCAAGTAATTGGAAGGCAACTAACACCCCTTCCATGCACACCATTTCCCAAAACACATCCAATCATAATTTTGAAATAGCCATTTTGTTCCACCCAGTTAAAGTTTAGGAAATTATACCTTTGAGCAGGACGCTCCCTCACAGTCTTCAGAGGAAGGGTTATAAGTTATGCCCTGGGGGCATATAAGTTTTTATTGAAATCTTTATCGTAGAAACTTGGTAAAGGGCTCATTCGATTTGAAATTCAAAGGTCTAGTGCCCTTTTTAATAGTCGAAAGTGATTTGAGGGCAACTAGCCCCCCTCTCTCGCCCACTTTTACGCAAACACATCCAATAAAAAGTTTTAGGTAGCCATTTTGTTCAGTGTTGTGGATCTCCAGATATAAATTATGTTTTTGAGGAGGACACTCCCCCAGGGTCCTCGGGGCAAGGGTTGTAAGTTATGCCCTTGGGGTAGATAGGTTTTTTTCTGAACGCGTTGTCGTAGATACTTCAAAAAGGGCTCATTCGATTGGAAATTAAAATGACTAATGCCCTTTTTATAATAGTCGAAAGTGATTGGAAGGCACCTAACACCCCTTCTTCGCCCACCATTTCCCCAAACATATCCAATCAAAATTTTGAAATAGCCATTTTGTTTCACGCAGTTAAAGTTCAGGAAATTACCTTAGAGCAGGACACTCCCCCCACAGTTTTCAGAGCAAGGGTTATAAGTTATGCCCTGGGGGTATAAAAGGTTTTTATTGAAATATTTGTCGTAGCAACTTGAAAAAGGGCTCATTCTATTGGAAATTCAAAGGGCTATTTCCTTTTTTATATTCGAAAGTGATTTGAGGGCAACTAACCCCCCTCTCACGCCCACCTTTCCCCCAAACACATCCAATCAAAGTTTCTAGATAGCCATTTTATTCAACGCAGTTGAAAGTTTTGGAAATTAGGCCTTTAAGGATGACAACCTATCCCCCCCCACAACCCTCAGGGCAAGAGTTTTAATTTATGCCCTGGGAGCCTGTAAGGTTTTTATTGAAGGCGATATTGTAAAAACATCCAAAATGGCTCATTCAATTGAAAATTGAAACGGCTATTGCCCTTTTAATAGTCGAAAGAGATTGAAGGGCAACTAACCCCCCTCTCACGCCCAATATTTTCCCAATCACATCCAATCAAAATTTTTAGATAGCCATTTTGTTCAACATAGAGAAAGTTCTCGAAATTAGGTCTGTGAGGCTGACAACAAACCCTCCCCCCCCAGTCCTCAGGGCGAGGAATGTAAGCTATCCTCTGGGGGCATATAACGTTTTATTGAAAGTGTTGCCGTAGAAACTTCAAAAGGGCTCATTTGATTGGAAATTAAAAGGGCTAGTGCATTTTTTAATAGTTGAAAGTGATTGGAGAAAGAATAACGCCCCTCTCATGCCCACCACTTTCCCAGACACATCCAATCAAAATTTTGAGATAGCCATTTTGTTTAATATATTTCAAATTTCTGGAAATTAGGTCTTAGAGGATGACAACCACCCTCACAACCCTTAGGGTAAGAGTTGCAATTTATGCCCTGGCGGCATATAAGGTTTTTATAGGAAGGGTTGTCGTAGAAGCTCAAAAAGGGCACATTCGATTGGAAATCGAAAGGCTTAGTGCCATTTTTAATAGTCGAAAGTTATTGGAAGACTTGGTATTTTTATAGTAAAGATCGATGTGGGTATAATATATTATTTTGTTGTTGTTGTTTAGACCAAGGCACTTTGTATCGATGGAGTTGTCGTAGGAACTTCAAAAATGGCTCATTCAATTGAAAATAGAAAGGGATGATGCCCTTTTTAATAGTCGAATTTGATTGGAGGACGACTAATTCCCCTCCCACGCTCACCTTCCCATTTGCCCATTATGTTTAAAAACTAAATGTTGCCATAAGATTAGATCAAAATGCATTTTGTTAATGCTAATTCCCAATAAGGCATCTCAGCAGTATCCCAAGAACGACTGAGGGTTTTATGTTCAAACTTCTGGTGCTGCTTCTGCTCTTAAGATTTAAGCAAATCAAAATAGCGTAAGTGTACCCAAGCTATCAAAGAAAGTAAACAGATTTTTTTGCGAATGGTATCAAGTTTTCTATTTCAGGTCAACTAGAGGAGGTAGGAAACTAAATTAAACACTTCTACTTGTGTCCAGATTTTTAATAGGGTATATGTTGTTAAAAATTGCTGAAAATTTTTCTCCAGCTTACAAATAGCAGGCCAAACTATAAATTCTTAAAAAAAGAAAAGATTTAAAGTATTATTTTCTTTTTCTCTGAAAAGACTATGTCAATATAAAACGAACAGAAATTAACTAAAAAAACTTGTCCATAAAATAAGTTTTTCAAAGAAAAGTAAAGAACTGCATTAAAATGAAAAATATAAATGTTTTTACTTTTATAACTTTAATAAATCAAATAATATTGACATTTTGATTGCTAAATATTAGTTATGTATATTAAACTGACAATGCACATTCATTTGTATTTTTTTTTCAGTAAAGTGCAAATTTTGATCTGGCCTTGTGAAGGCATAGGGGTTTTGAGCCCAACTTATGTTATTTTCTGCTCGTTTTGAGTTTGACTCGGTTATTTATTTTAATTTTGGTTCGTTTTGGGTTTCATTTATTTATCGATGCTGATTTGTGGTAGTTTCACGCTTGGTAGTTTATTTGATTTTATTTTTGCTCATTTTTTGTTTAATGGAGTTCTTTACTTTTCTTTGAAAAACTTATTTGAGGAACAAGTTTTTTTAATTAATAACAACAAAAACGGTGACCACAAATCAAAAATTGTGGCTATAACTGACTGATTGCTGTGTGTAGGCTCATAACAGTTCTTTGAGCATTAGCATCCAGACAAGAGAACCTGGATATGTTCTATGGTGCAACCTGAAGAAACTTGTGGTAAGCAAACCTTCAGAGTGCAGGCACAAGTCAATCGATAATGTCATAACAGGTAAAAAGGTGAATAGCAAAATTTTGAGTTTATCAAATCTAAGCTGTAAGTGGATCAAATCTCAGCTAAGCTGTAAGAATTTCAATTACCTGAAATTTGAAAATAATTAAAAAGCACATAATTTGAATAAACAAACCGAAATACAGTAAGCTAAAAACAGTTACTGACACAAGTTGGTTCGAAATAGAACCAAAGAAAAGTTGTAATACAAAGATTCAAAAAAGAAGCTAAAAGTAAATATATATAGTCATAAAAGGAAAATGTATATAGTGGTAACAAATACTACTGAAAAAATATAGTTACAAAGGTATTTTGAAAACCTTTAATAAATATGGAATTGTTATCGTATATAAAATTGTAAATATATAAATATTAATAGCAAAGTCATGTTATATGAACTATTGCCAAGCCCCTATATCGAGGCTAATCACAGTTCTCACTTATAGTGCATAAATCTATTTCTTAGAGTTGAATTTTTTGGAAATATTCTAATTGCAGTTAAGACTGATCAGATAAAAGTCTTGATAGACTTAATTAAAAGTTGTATAAAGAACAAATATTGCAGTGATTAAATAAACTGTTAGGGTACATAATCATTGTTTGTTTTAACAATTAAGTTATGTATCAACATAACTTCTGTTTATATATATATATAACCTAAACTAAAAACAGTTACTGATACTATATATAATACTATATATGATACTATATATATAATATAATTCACTATATATAAATATAGTGAATTGGTATTTTGAGTGTTTTATTTACAAAAATTGCTTTGTGTATTTCTATATCGGGTCTTAAAATAACTTTTAAAACTGTAACCAAATGTACTTTTTAGTAAATGTTCTATGTTTCGCTACTTCACAATCTTTGGGTAAGTTTATTACACAATGCTCTTGCATATACCTTGTTTTTATTTTTAGAAGTATCTTTAAGTTTTAACTAGTGGTTTAATGTCATATCTTGTGACTTCTAGTCGACGTATAAATATTATTTATTGTAAAATAAACCGTTAAGTGATTAATAATTCTATACTAAGTTTGAAAAGGATGATGAAACAAATCGCCAGCAAGAAACATAATGTTTCTATTTAAGCGGCATATTATGTTTAGAGTAAAAAGAGAGAAAACTAATTAAAAGTAGTTAATCTCTCACTTTTAAAAAAAGAATTCAGTGGTAAATACAAAATTGAGTGTTTCTTAATATTCAACACTTCATACTTTATGTGTATACTAATGTGAATATTTATTTTAGATACAGCCTTAGTTTTTTTGGAAACCAAACTTTTCGTAACATCTTTTCGGATCCTTTTTTCAATCATTTTTTTACGCATTTTTGGAAAGTATCAAATTTCTAAGCCAGTTCAATTGTATCCTGATACCAACAGCTCACACCATCAGAAACCATACCATAACTGGTCAACTAATATTTGGAACTTTATGCAGTATTATAGACTTTGCAACCAGATCATCATAAAAACGAGATAAAATCAGAACTTAAATTAGGCCTAGAAAATATCAAAGAAAGTATTAAGTAGCCTAAATGGCTTTATATTATTGAAAGAATATGTGAAAATGCTTTGTGTGGAAAACATATGTAAAAGTTTAAAAACAAAAATTGTTATGTATAATTTATCCAAGGCATTTCTAAACCCGGAACATAAATGTTAAATCAACCACATCACCCAGATAAATTAAATTATTAATGGGAATTAAATTTAAACTTAATTAATCAAATATTTTCTAATATAACTTTAAATCTATTTTAAGCAGAACCACTAATATAATGCTCAAGCCAATGTTGGTCTTTTATTTTTGTTACTTACAGTAAACTGTTACAAAGTAAACTTTGTACTTAGGCCATCTTTTCAGTCCCCTTATGCCTGATTGACAACGGTAACATATCGAGGGTGAAATGAATGTTAAAAAAGCATTTACTTCATATTTTGCAAGAACTAATAAAAGGACCATTTCTTCTTCTGTTTTCTCTGTCACTATCACATTTCAGAGCTTATCTTGGAGCCAACTTGTATTAAATCAATATTTATGGGACCAGCATCTGGTCAAGAAATTACTAGAATTGCTTATGGATTGAAAAATCCCTCTTATTCTGGCCCTGATAATATTCCCATCGAAATAACTAAGTTCATACTTCCTGTCATCTTTTCCCCCTTTACGAAACTTCTTAACCTGTCTGTTCAGTATGGTATTTTCCCAAATTTTACTAAGTGTGCAAGAGGTTTCTCATTAGATAGGGATAGGTCACAAAATTATGCATTTAACTATCGAATAAAATATTTGTTGTCTGTGCTTAGCAACATTTTTGAGAAGGGGGTGGTTTCTTCTTTTAACTTTATTCTTACTTCAAAAGATTTTTTGAAAAGTTTTCTTTATGGTTTCCGCTAAGATTGTTCAGCTAAGCATACCTTTCAATTTCTTAAGCCATCTTCATTCTGCACTAGAATTCAATTTAATTCAACACACAGGGTCCTTCTCTTTGAACTTCTATATTTTGGCGTAAGAGGTAGTGCGTTTCTTTGGTTTATGTGTTAATTGTCTGATGAAATGATCTCTAGCAAGGACACTGAATATCATACAGGTTTTTACCAAGGACATTGGACCTCATCGAGGTTTCTACCAAAGACATTAAATCTCGTGCGGGCTTTTACCAAGGACATTAAATCTCGTCCCGTATGTATATAAAAAAAAACATATCCAGCTAATTTTTGATTTTTAGACATGAAAATTATGGATATAATGAAAAATATAAAGTAATCCTGTTTATTACATTTATAGGACACCCCTGAGTATATTCAAGAAGGCCAAACCATTCCATTCTAGTGTTTATGAGGAAAACGATGAGTGTCTGTCATATACGCGGAGGAGGGTCTGTCATATACCTCGGAGGATTTGGTGAGGAGGGGGCCTTCAGGGAGACTATGTATTGAAGAAGATGAGCGCTTATATGATGACATGGCCCCTGTGAGTAATATAATGATAATAGAAGATGATGATATTCAAGTAATTGAATCTGAGATTGTATACTTAAAAACTGTTATAAATATTGATCTGTCAAAAGAATAAAGATAAGAAGAATGATTTATTTTTTTAATCTTTGATAGAAAACTTGGCTGTGGACTGATAGCACTCTAAGAGTGATCTAATCAATCTGAACTATTCATGTACAGAAGTCTCTGCTGGTATCCATACTCTATGCATATCGAATATGGGAAAATTAATATAGTACAAACAAATTTAGTGTATGATTACGATATAAAACTCGTCAAGCATACAATAACCTCTTATGTTTTCTCTTTTTCTCTTCTCTTAGATCATATTGATTATAATATTCAGTGTTATATCTTGCACTATGCACATTTTTCTTTGAGTTTTCATTACTGTCTTTTATAGTATATTTTGAGATATCTCTGTAGAGAAAGCCCTCTTTTCTCTGTCTCTTCTTTTGATCTTTCTTTTCTCTCGTATCAAACGTTGTTTTATGCGAGCTTGCTTGCAATCTATATAAACTTCTCTCCGTATCATGTTTGATTTTTCTCCTCATTTCCTCCAGATTTTTCTCCTCTATCCCTGCGTCTACACTGTCTAAACATGCAGTAGGTTCATGAGAATGCTCAAAATCATAATAATGTCCTTTACATATACAACAGTTGCAATAAAAGAATATTTCTAATTCAATTTTTTCATTCATGTTATCACACTGCTAACTCTAGACTTAGTGAATTAATAACATTTTCCGGTTAATTCTCACACTACTAACAACTATACCAAAAATTCCTTATATTCACTGCGATCTTGTCCCGTTAATGCTTACGACTCCCTGATTGGCCTAGAAAGAGACACGTGATCCTGTCCCGTCTATTATCCAGCAATGTTGTTGAACTTAGGTATACATCCAAGAGACAACAAACGACTTGACCAACACTCATAACCTAATTCCCCTCATGTTAGAATTCTCGTGTATTATGCAATCAATTTCCCAGAAATCTAGTATGATCTTGTGTTAAATTAATTTTCCCCGTCAATTATGCAATCAATTTCCCCAAATTCTAGTCTGATCTTGTTCCGTTCGTGGATAAATAACATTGTCCCGTTAGTAGTCAGTGCGCATGCACATTTCCCCCGCAGTATTTCCGAGTTACCTGATTGACCTTAAAAAAGGTAATTTTAAAGTCCTAAATAGTACCTTTCTGATCTTATCCCCTTCGTGGATCAATAACATTGTCTCTTTAGTATTCAGGGCGCATGCACATTTCCCCGCAGTATTTCCATGTTCTCTGATTGACCTTGAAAAAGGTACTTATAAAGTACTAAATAGTACCTTTCTTATCTGGCAATGACGTATACTTCCTTCTGAATCAACACACAGAAACTTGAATAAATTATGTACTCGTCGCACTGTCACCCCCTTTCCTACTAGTGTACAAGTATCTTATTATATATTATTGTGGATTTCTGGTACTTGTGGTCTACCTGGGACATCCAGTCCCAACAGAATATATATCAATTATTAAACCTTGTACTAATGCATGTTAACTGAATAAAAGTATTGTATTAAAGACAACCTCTCTACAATCTACATTTAGTCCCTTGAATATACCCAGCTGGTACGCCTCATTAGTCTGGCCATAGCCTAAGGCACGCAACCAAAGTTTAACTACCTTAGGGCCATAGGTTATCTCACCTATAAAGGGATAATAAAAGCAACAACCACAACCTCACCTTAATACCATAAAAACCACATTAGCAGTAGAAGGCTATCTTATACTCGTGACAGTACACCAAATATGGGCATAGAATACTGTCAGTACACCAAATAAGGGCATAGCCTCCCTAGGGAGAACACGTGGTTAATGGGGTCAATGACCTCTTTTTCCAAGCTCAATCGATCTGTTGTTGTTTGGCCACGTGCGAATGACATGAGGGGTGATTTACATAATGCTGACGGCACATAATTTATTCAAGGATTATCGATCGAGTCTAATGGAGGTGTGTCAAGGTCAATCGATCTGTTGTTGTTTGGCCACGTGCGAATGACATGAGGGGTGATTTACATAATCGATGGGGGAATTATTGATTCACGAGCGTGGGGAATTATGAAACAATATGGTCATAGAGTCCCTAGGGAGAAAGATTACGTAATGGGCTCAATGACCTCTTCCTTCAAGATCGATTTATTTGTTGTTTCTATGTGTAATAACCTAACCGGGACGAAGGTTGCACATGCGCATTGAATTCTAACGGGAACAATGTTATTGATCTAGGACTCGAGGGGGAAGTGAATTTCCGAGAACTTGATTGCGTAATCGATTGGGAATTTTATTGATCCGATAACGGGAAACAGTTAGATCACGTGTTTCCTTCTCAGCCAATCAGAGGGCTTGTTTACATATTAGCGGCGGTGGGAATATAAGGAAGGGATTTTTGCTAGAGTTTTATTAGTCTGTGAATAGAATTCAAAGGAGTGAGAAGAAGAAGAACAGTTTTGACTTTACTCATTTGGATATATATTTGTGTTGATGGCGATGAGTGGAATGTTTACCCTATTAGAAGTTGATAGTGGAGAGTCTAATGAGGGGGGTGTGTCAAGGTCAATCGATCTGTTGTTGTTTGGCCACGTGCGAATGACATGAGGGGTGATTTACATAATCGATGGGGGAATTATTGATTCACGAGCGTGGGGATGACGGGACATAATTTATTCAAGGATTATCGATCGAGTCTAATGAGGGGGGTGTGTCAAGGTCAATCGATCTGTTGTTGTTTGGCCACGTGCGAATAACATGAGGGGTGATTTACATAATCGATGGGGGAATTATTGATTCACGAACCTAACCTGCCCTGAGAACTTGATTTACATAATCGCTAGGGGAAATTATTGATTCACGAAGGGGAAATTAAGAAACAAACATGGCTTCATTGTTGTTTGGCTAGCCTGGCCTGAGAACTTGATTTACATAATCGCTAGGGGAAATTATTGATTCACGAAGGGGAAATTAAGAAACAAACATGGCTTCATTGTTGTTTGGCTAGCCTGGCCTGAGAACTTGATTTACATAATCGCTAGGGGAAATTATTGATTCACGAAGGGGAGAATTAAGAAACATTAAGGCTTCTTTAATCTTAGGTCTGAGGGATAAACGTTCTTTAGGTCAGAGAGAAAAATTAATATTCTATTTTCAAATAGGGCTTCATTGATCTTTAGTGTCAGGAATTATAATTGACATCACTTGTTATCTTGGAATTATGCGGGAGTCTAAAGAGATAGAAATTCTATTTTTAAATACGGCTTCACGGAGCTTTAAGTCGGAGAGGTAAATTGATATTCTAACGAAACCATAATAGTTTAGCTAGGAAAATTTATGAGATGAAGAGATTAACGTAGGAAAGGGTTTCCTAGAAATTTGAAATGCGTTAGCGCAGAGATGCCATACAAAAGGAACACGCTGAAATTACGTTTAGGGATTATTTGGGCGAAACGGTTTTATCCATTTTATGGGATTATTTCGGCGAAACCGTTAGAGACATTTTGAAAGAAGATTTTAGAAAGGGTTTTAGAAGAGGTTTTGAGTGTGGTCGTTATAATACACAAGTTCCATTTGAACAGTGTTGTGAGGTCCTCTACCCCAACCCCAAAGGGTTCCGATCCCCCACCACAACCCCGAAGGAAGCCCCCGGTACTCAAAGGCCCCCCAAGCTCCCATAGAGCCACAACCCCCCAAACGACCTCCTCAGACCCTCAAAGACCCTCCTCTGCTCCTAAAAGGGCCCCCGGACCCCAAAGGGTACCCCGGACCCCAAAGGGCACCCCGGACCCCAAAGGGTACCCCGGACCCCAAAGGCCCTCCCCCCGGTCCTCAAAGGGCCCCCCTGGCCCCAAAGGGCCCCCCTCCCTCTTCCTCCCTCCTCCCCCCTCCCCCTCCCCTCCTCCCCCCTCCCCTCCCCTCCTCCCCCTCCCCTCCCCTCCTCCCCCCCTCCCCCTCCTCCCTCCTCCTCCTCCTCCACCTCCTCCTCCCCTCCTCCCCTCCTCACTCCTCCTCCTCCTCCCAACTCCCCAAACCCCCTCCCCCCCTTCCCTCCCCCATTTTTTATACTTTTTTTGTGCATTGAGACACAGAAGGGACATCCCTCCCCCAAGGGTCCCCCAAACACCCTCCCCGGGCCCCCCCCCCCCCCAAAGAGTTCCCCTCTCCATTTTTTTTTAATTCTTTTTTATGGCTTTATTATATCTTTTCTGAACAAGTTCCATTCATAATGTCATTCCTAAACCCATTTTCCAACCTCAAAGAGTCCCCTCCTCAATTTGTAAATACTTTCTTGAATTTTTTAACGTGGTATTTTTTTAACTTTTTTACGTATCTTAAAATGACATGAAATATGGTTACGGCTCTACCAATCATACTCTGCGCTTGTTCATGGACACGACGTGGCTTTCCCACTGGTACTCTATGGCAGGTTATCGACACTACCTAGTTTATTGCATGCATTAAATCAGTATTTTTTACGCAGTGGAAGGATAAACACACAATTCATATCTGTAAAAAAAGTGAGGATGAATTATTCGACGAACGTATGTGCACATGAAAAAATCATTGTCGTATTGAATGCTGACAAGGAGAAATACCTGAACTATGAAACGAGTGCAAGCGGTAACACTATTGGAAATGTATGCATGCGTTGTCATGACAGCGAGAAGTTAGATTTCTTTGGAGTACCCAAGAATTTCAATCGTGTAAACGGTGGATATTCAAGAGTATCATTGCCTGAGAAATTAGTGCTCAAAGAGAATGCAAACTTAAAAATAATTGTCGATGATCGGGGACAACTCCTTGCTACGGCTTCTGGTAACACATTACCTGTTGATAAATCCTATCATCCTCTTTCCGGTATTAGCATTTTAAAGAGAACAAGAAGAAGACAAGCATACTCCTGCACCAACATCATAAATCATATCTTGTCAATGTGTCAAAACTGCCATCTATGTAAAAATAATGTGACAATAGACAGTGAAATCGCAGGCAGAATAAAAAGGACATTAGCAGACAATATCATCAATGAATATAAAGATGAATTGACGGAAAGTGAAGCGCAAGTGTACTAATAATGTGTAATAATGTATTTAACGTATTTTTATATTAATATTCTACATGTCATTATTTCATTAAAAATATTTTATGCATTATTTTGTTAAGTGTTCATTATTTTTAGGGTTTGGCAGAACGTTAACGTTCAGAATATCTATTAAAAAGGTCAGAGATGAAAGAAAAAGAATTTTTAGAGATAGAGATGCTACTAGCAGACTCAATTTTTTCACGGAAGATAAAAAAGTTCAAGTTCTCGTCGGAATTTTATCAAAGAACACAATTCATTTCTAATTTCTACAGAGAAAATAAAAATCTTCCACTTCAGTTCTTTATTTCACAAAGACATAAAGAAATTTAAAGTTCAATTCTAAATTTTTCGGTGGAAGATAGAAAAAGTAACGAAGACATAAAGAAATTTAAAGTTCAATTCTAATTTTTCGGTGGCAGATAGGAAAAGTTATACTATGATTTTGATTATTTTCTATGAAGGTAAAAAGTTCTAGTTCATTTTTAAATTTTCTCAACGAAGTGAAGAAAAGTTCAAGTTCTCTTCGGAATTTTACCAAAGAACACACTTTAATTCTAATTTCTCCAGAGAAAGCTAAAATCTTCCACTTCAGTTCTTTATTTCACAAAGAGATAAAGAAATTTAAAGTACAATTCTAATTTTTCGGTTGGAAGATAGAAAAAGTAATACCATACTTATGAATATTTTCATGGAAGATAAAAAGTTCTAATTCAATTTAAAATTTTCTCAACAAAGTGAAGAAAAATTCCAGTTCTCTTCTGAATTTTACCAAAGAACGCACTTCAATTCTAATTTCGACAGAGAAAACAAAAATCTTCCACTTCAGTTCTTTATTTCACAAAGACATAAAGAAATTTAAAGTTCTATTCTAATTTTTCGGTGGTAGATAGGAAAAGCAATACCCTACTTGTGAATATTTTCACGGAAGATAAAAAGTTCTAGTTCAATTTAAAATTTTCTCGACGAAGTCAAGGAAAGTTCAAGTTCTCTTCGGAATTTTACCAAAGAACACGCTACAATTCTAATTTCTCCAGAGAAAACAAAAATCTTTCACTTCAGTTCTTTATTTCACAAAGACATAAAGAAATTTAAAGTTCTATTCTAATTTTTCGGTTGGAAGATAGAAAAAGTAATACCATACTTGTGAATATTTTCATGGAAGATAAAAAGTTCTAATTCAATTTAAAATTTTCTCAACAAAGTGAAGAAAAATTCCAGTTCTCTTCTGAATTTTACCAAAGAACGCACTTCAATTCTAATTTCGACAGAGAAAACAAAAATCTTCCACTTCAGTTCTTTATTTCACAAAGACATAAAGAAATTTAAAGTTCTATTCTAATTTTTCGGTGGTAGATAGGAAAAGCAATACCGTACTTGTGAATATTTTCACGGAAAATAAAAAGTTCTAGTTCAATTTAAAATTTTCTCAACGAAGTCAAGGAAAGTTCAAGTTCTCTTCGGAATTTTACCAAAGAACACGCTACAATTCTAATTTCTCCAGAGAAAACAAAAATCTTTCACTTCAGTTCTTTATTTCACAAAGACATAAAGAAATTTAAAGTTCTATTCTAATTTTTCGGTTGGAAGATAGAAAAAGTAATACCATACTTGTGAATATTTTCATGGAAGATAAAAAGTTCTAGTTCAATTTAAAATTTTCTCAACGAAGTCAAGGAAAATTCAAGTTCTCTTCTGAATTTTACCAAAGAACAAACTTCAATTCTAATTTCGCCAGAGAAAACAAAAATCTTCCACTTGAGTTGTTTATTTCACAAAGACATAAAGAAATTTAAAGTTCAATTCTAAATTTTTTTCGATGGAAGATAGAAAAAGCAATACCATACTTATGATTATTTTCACGGAAAATAAAAAGTTCTAGTTTAATTTAAAATTTTCTCAACGAAGTGAAGAAAAGTTCAAGTTCTCTTCTGAACTTTACCAAAGAACACGCTTCAATTCTAATTTCCCCCAGAGAAAACATAAATCTTCCACGCCATTTTTAAGTTCACCAAGACATGAAAAATTTAAAGTTCAATTCTAATTTTTCGGTGGCAGATAGGAAAAGTTATACTATGATTTTGATTATTTTCTATGAAGGTAAAAAGTTCTAGTTCATTTTTAATTTTCTCAACGAAGTGAAGAAAAGTTCAAGTTCTCTTCTGAATTTTACCAAAGAACACACTTTAATTCTAATTTCTCCAGAGAAAACAAAAATCTTCCGCTTCAGTTGTTTATTTCACAAAGACATAAAGAAATTTAAAGTTCAATTCTAAATTTTTCGGTGGTAGATAGGAAAAGCAATACCGTACTTTTGAAATATTTTCACGGAAGATAAAAAGTTCTAGTTCAATTTAAAATTTTCTCAACGAAGTCAAGAAAAGTTCAAGTTTTCTCTTCTGAATTTTACCAAATAACACGCTACAATTCTAATTTCTCCAGAGAAAACAAAAATCTTCCACTTCACTTCTTTATTTCACAAAGACATAAAGAAATTTAAAGCTCAATTCTAATTTTTCGGTGGTAGATAGGAAAAGCAATACCATACATGTGAATATTTTCATGGAAGATAAAAAGTTCTAATTCAATTTAAAATTTTCTCAACGAAGTCAAGGAAAGTTCAAGTTCTCTTCGGAATTTTACCAAAGAACACACTACAATTCTAATTTCTCCAGAGAAAACAAAAATCTTCCACTTCAGTTCTTTATTTCACAAAGACATAAAGAAATTTAAAGTTCAATTCTAATTTTTCGGTTGGAAGATAGAAAAAGCAATACCATACTTGTGAATATTTTCACGGAAAATAAAAAGTTCTAGTTTAATTTAAAATTTTCTCAACAAAGTGAAGAAAAATTCAAGTTCTCTTCTGAATTTTACCAAAGAACGCACTTCAATTCTAATTTCGCCAGGGAAAACATAAATCTTCCACGTCATTTTTAAGTTCACCAAGAGATAAAGAAATTTAAAGTTCAATTCTAATTTTTCGGTGGCAGATAGGAAAAGTTATACTATGATTTTGATTATTTTCTATGAAGGTAAAAAGTTCTAGTTCATTTTTTAATTTTCTCAACGAAGTGAAGAAAAGTTCAAGTTCTCTTCGGAATTTTACCAAAGAACACACTTTAATTCTAATTTCTCCAGAGAAAACAAAAATCTTCCGCTTCAGTTGTTTATTTCACAAAGACATAAAGAAATTTAAAGTTCAATTCTAAATTTTTCAGTGGTAGATAGGAAAAGCAATACCGTACTTGTGAAATATTTTCATGGAAGATAAAAAGTTCTAGTTCAATTTAAAATTTTCTCAACGAAGTCAAGGAAAGTTCAAGTTTTCTACTGAATTTTACCAAAGAACACAATACAACTCTAATTTCTCCAGAGAAAATAAAAATCTTCCACATAAGTTCTTTATTTCACAATGGCATAAAGAAATTTAAAGTTCAATTCTAAATTTTTCGGTGGCAGATAGAAAAAGTAATACCACACTTGTAAATATTTTCCCGGAAGATAAAAAGTTCTAGTTCAATTTAAAATTTTCTCAACGAAGTGAAGAAAAATTCAAGTTCTCTTCTGAATTTTACCAAAGAACACAATTCAATTCTAATTTCGCCAGAGAAAATAAAAATCTTCCAATTCAGTTCTTTATTTCACAAAGACATAAAGAAATTTAAAGTTCAATTCTAAATTTTTCGGTGGAAGATAGAAAAAGTAATACCATACTTGTGAATATTTTCCCGGAAGATAAAAAGTTATAGTTCAATTTAAAATTTTCTCAACGAAGTGAAGAAAAGTTCAAGTTCTCCTCTGAACTCTACCAAAGAACACACTTCAATTCTAATTTCTCCAGAGAAAACAAAATCTTCCACTTCAGTTCTTTATTTCACAAAGGCATAAAGAAATTTAAAGTTCAATTCTAAATTTTTCGGTGAGAGATAGAAAAATTAATATCATACTCGTGAATATTTTCACAGAAGATAAATACCATACAGGTGAATATTTTCCCGGAAGATAAAAAGTTCTAGTTCAATTTTAAATTTTCTCAACGAAGTCAAGGGAAGTTCAAGTTCTCTACTGAATTTTACCAAAGAACACGCTTCAATTCTAATTTCCCCAGAGAAAACAAAAATCTTCCACTTCAGTTCTTTATTTCACAAAGACATAAAGAAATTTAAAGTTCAATTCTAATTTTTCGGTGGAAGATAGAAAAAGTAATACCATACTTGCGAATATTTTCACAGAAGATAAATACCATACATGTAAATATTTACCCGGAAGATAAAAAGTTCTAGTTCAATTTTAAATTTTCACAACGAAGTGAAGAAAAGCTCAAGTTCTCTTCTGAATTTTCTTAAAGAAGTGAAAAAAGTTTGCCCAATTCTGAATTTTACCAATGAAAATGAAAAAGCTCCCACTTCAGTTCTTAATTTCTCAAACTAGGTTAAGTTAGGTTAGGTTAGCCCACGTACGCGTCACTTAGGTTAGCTTAGGTTAGGTGAGAGACAGGCAAAAAGTTAGGGGTATGATTAGGTTAGGTTAGGTTAGATTAAGTTAGCTTAGATTAAGTTAGGTTAGGTTAAGTTAGGTTAGGCTAGGTTAGCCTACGTACGCGCGCGTACGTAGGCTAACCTAGCCTAACCTAACTTAACCTAACCTAACATATATATATATATATATATATATATATATATATATATATATATATATATATATAATATATATATATATATATATATATATATATATATATATATATATATATATATTATATAATATATATATATATATATATATATCTATATATATATATATATATATATATATATATATATATATATATATATATATATATATATATATATATAATATATATATATATATATATATATATATAATATATATATATATATATATATATATATATATATATATATATATATATATATATATATATATATATATATATATATATGTTAGGTTAGGTTAAGTTAGGTTAGGCTAGGTTAGCCTACGTACGCGCGCGTACGTAGGCTAACCTAGCCTAACCTAACTTAACCTAACCTAACTTAATCTAAGCTAACTTAATCTAACCTAACCTAACCTAATCATACACCTAACTTTTTGCCTGTCTCTCACCTAACCTAAGCTAACCTAAGTGACGCGTGCGTGGGCTAACCTAACCTAACTTAACCTAGTTTGAGAAATTAAGAACTGAAGTGGGAGCTTTTTCATTTTCATTGGTAAAATTCAGAATTGGGCAAACTTTTTTCACTTCTTTAAGAAAATTCAGAAGAGAACTTGAGCTTTTCTTCACTTCGTTGTGAAAATTTAAAATTGAACTAGAACTTTTTATCTTCCGGGTAAATATTTACATGTATGGTATTTATCTTCTGTGAAAATATTCGCAAGTATGGTATTACTTTTTCTATCTTCCACCGAAAAATTAGAATTGAACTTTAAATTTCTTTATGTCTTTGTGAAATAAAGAACTGAAGTGGAAGATTTTTGTTTTCTCTGGGGAAATTAGAATTGAAGCGTGTTCTTTGGTAAAATTCAGTAGAGAACTTGAACTTTCCTTGACTTCGTTGAGAAAATTTAAAATTGAACTAGAACTTTTTATCTTCCGGGAAAATATTCACCTGTATGGTATTTATCTTCTGTGAAAATATTCACGAGTATGATATTAATTTTTCTATCTCTCACCGAAAAATTTAGAATTGAACTTTAAATTTCTTTATGCCTTTGTGAAATAAAGAACTGAAGTGGAAGATTTTGTTTTCTCTGGAGAAATTAGAATTGAAGTGTGTTCTTTGGTAGAGTTCAGAGGAGAACTTGAACTTTTCTTCACTTCGTTGAGAAAATTTTAAATTGAACTATAACTTTTTATCTTCCGGGAAAATATTCACAAGTATGGTATTACTTTTTCTATCTTCCACCGAAAAATTTAGAATTGAACTTTAAATTTCTTTATGTCTTTGTGAAATAAAGAACTGAATTGGAAGATTTTTATTTTCTCTGGCGAAATTAGAATTGAATTGTGTTCTTTGGTAAAATTCAGAAGAGAACTTGAATTTTTCTTCACTTCGTTGAGAAAATTTTAAATTGAACTAGAACTTTTTATCTTCCGGGAAAATATTCACAAGTGTGGTATTACTTTTTCTATCTGCCACCGAAAAATTTAGAATTGAACTTTAAATTTCTTTATGCCATTGTGAAATAAAGAACTTATGTGGAAGATTTTTATTTTCTCTGGAGAAATTAGAGTTGTATTGTGTTCTTTGGTAAAATTCAGTAGAAAACTTGAACTTTCCTTGACTTCGTTGAGAAAATTTTAAATTGAACTAGAACTTTTTATCTTCCATGAAAATATTTCACAAGTACGGGATTGCTTTTCCTATCTACCACTGAAAAATTTAGAATTGAACTTTAAATTTCTTTATGTCTTTGTGAAATAAACAACTGAAGCGGAAGATTTTTGTTTTCTCTGGAGAAATTAGAATTAAAGTGTGTTCTTTGGTAAAATTCCGAAGAGAACTTGAACTTTTCTTCACTTCGTTGAGAAAATTAAAAAATGAACTAGAACTTTTTACCTTCATAGAAAATAATCAAAATCATAGTATAACTTTTCCTATCTGCCACCGAAAAATTAGAATTGAACTTTAAATTTCTTTATCTCTTGGTGAACTTAAAAATGACGTGGAAGATTTATGTTTTCCCTGGCGAAATTAGAATTGAAGTGCGTTCTTTGGTAAAATTCAGAAGAGAACTTGAATTTTTCTTCACTTTGTTGAGAAAATTTTAAATTAAACTAGAACTTTTTATTTTCCGTGAAAATATTCACAAGTATGGTATTGCTTTTTCTATCTTCCAACCGAAAAATTAGAATTGAACTTTAAATTTCTTTATGTCTTTGTGAAATAAAGAACTGAAGTGGAAGATTTTTGTTTTCTCTGGAGAAATTAGAATTGTAGTGTGTTCTTTGGTAAAATTCCGAAGAGAACTT
Source organism: Artemia sinica (assembly GCA_027921565.1). Lineage (NCBI taxonomy): Eukaryota > Metazoa > Arthropoda > Branchiopoda > Anostraca > Artemiidae > Artemia > Artemia sinica. The sequence goes on along the minus strand of CM051269.1, from coordinate 58,063,297 downwards.
GAACTTTCCTTGACTTCGTTGAGAAAATTTTAAATTGAATTAGAACTTTTTATCTTCCATGAAAATATTCACATGTATGGTATTGCTTTTCCTATCTACCACCGAAAAATTAGAATTGAGCTTTAAATTTCTTTATGTCTTTGTGAAATAAAGAAGTGAAGTGGAAGATTTTTGTTTTCTCTGGAGAAATTAGAATTGTAGCGTGTTATTTGGTAAAATTCAGAAGAGAAAACTTGAACTTTTCTTGACTTCGTTGAGAAAATTTTAAATTGAACTAGAACTTTTTATCTTCCGTGAAAATATTTCACAAGTACGGTATTGCTTTTCCTATCTACCACCGAAAAATTTAGAATTGAACTTTAAATTTCTTTATGTCTTTGTGAAATAAACAACTGAAGCGGAAGATTTTTGTTTTCTCTGGAGAAATTAGAATTAAAGTGTGTTCTTTGGTAAAATTCAGAAGAGAACTTGAACTTTTCTTCACTTCGTTGAGAAAATTAAAAATGAACTAGAACTTTTTACCTTCATAGAAAATAATCAAAATCATAGTATAACTTTTCCTATCTGCCACCGAAAAATTAGAATTGAACTTTAAATTTTTCATGTCTTGGTGAACTTAAAAAGGGCGTGGAAGATTTATGTTTTCTCTGGGGGAAATTAGAATTGAAGCGTGTTCTTTGGTAAAGTTCAGAAGAGAACTTGAACTTTTCTTCACTTCGTTGAGAAAATTTTAAATTAAACTAGAACTTTTTATTTTCCGTGAAAATAATCATAAGTATGGTATTGCTTTTTCTATCTTCCATCGAAAAAAATTTAGAATTGAACTTTAAATTTCTTTATGTCTTTGTGAAATAAACAACTCAAGTGGAAGATTTTTGTTTTCTCTGGCGAAATTAGAATTGAAGTTTGTTCTTTGGTAAAATTCAGAAGAGAACTTGAATTTTCCTTGACTTCGTTGAGAAAATTTTAAATTGAACTAGAACTTTTTATCTTCCATGAAAATATTCACAAGTATGGTATTACTTTTTCTATCTTCCAACCGAAAAATTAGAATAGAACTTTAAATTTCTTTATGTCTTTGTGAAATAAAGAACTGAAGTGAAAGATTTTTGTTTTCTCTGGAGAAATTAGAATTGTAGCGTGTTCTTTGGTAAAATTCCGAAGAGAACTTGAACTTTCCTTGACTTCGTTGAGAAAATTTTAAATTGAACTAGAACTTTTTATTTTCCGTGAAAATATTCACAAGTACGGTATTGCTTTTCCTATCTACCACCGAAAAATTAGAATAGAACTTTAAATTTCTTTATGTCTTTGTGAAATAAAGAACTGAAGTGGAAGAGTTTTGTTTTCTCTGTCGAAATTAGAATTGAAGTGCGTTCTTTGGTAAAATTCAGAAGAGAACTGGAATTTTTCTTCACTTTGTTGAGAAAATTTTAAATTGAATTAGAACTTTTTATCTTCCATGAAAATATTCACAAGTATGGTATTACTTTTTCTATCTTCCAACCGAAAAATTAGAATAGAACTTTAAATTTCTTTATGTCTTTGTGAAATAAAGAACTGAAGTGAAAGATTTTTGTTTTCTCTGGAGAAATTAGAATTGTAGCGTGTTCTTTGGTAAAATTCCGAAGAGAACTTGAACTTTCCTTGACTTCGTCGAGAAAATTTTAAATTGAACTAGAACTTTTTATCTTCCGTGAAAATATTCACAAGTAGGGTATTGCTTTTCCTATCTACCACCGAAAAATTAGAATAGAACTTTAAATTTCTTTATGTCTTTGTGAAATAAAGAACTGAAGTGGAAGATTTTTGTTTTCTCTGTCGAAATTAGAATTGAAGTGCGTTCTTTGGTAAAATTCAGAAGAGAACTGGAATTTTTCTTCACTTTGTTGAGAAAATTTTAAATTGAATTAGAACTTTTTATCTTCCATGAAAATATTCATAAGTATGGTATTACTTTTTCTATCTTCCAACCGAAAAATTAGAATTGTACTTTAAATTTCTTTATCTCTTTGTGAAATAAAGAACTGAAGTGGAAGATTTTAGCTTTCTCTGGAGAAATTAGAATTAAAGTGTGTTCTTTGGTAAAATTCCGAAGAGAACTTGAACTTTTCTTCACTTCGTTGAGAAAATTTAAAAATGAACTAGAACTTTTTACCTTCATAGAAAATAATCAAAATCATAGTATAACTTTTCCTATCTGCCACCGAAAAATTAGAATTGAACTTTAAATTTCTTTATGTCTTCGTTACTTTTTCTATCTTCCACCGAAAAATTTAGAATTGAACTTTAAATTTCTTTATGTCTTTGTGAAATAAAGAACTGAAGTGGAAGATTTTTATTTTCTCTGTAGAAATTAGAAATGAATTGTGTTCTTTGATAAAATTCCGACGAGAACTTGAACTTTTTTATCTTCCGTGAAAAAATTGAGTCTGCTAGTAGCATCTCTATCTCTAAAAATTCTTTTTCTTTCATCTCTGACCTTTTTAATAGATATTCTGAACGTTAACGTTCTGCCAAACCCTAAAAATAATGAACACTTAACAAAATAATGCATAAAATATTTTTAATGAAATAATGACATGTAGAATATTAATATAAAAATACGTTAAATACATTATTACACATTATTAGTACACTTGCGCTTCACTTTCCGTCAATTCATCTTTATATTCATTGATGATATTGTCTGCTAATGTCCTTTTTATTCTGCCTGCGATTTCACTGTCTATTGTCACATTATTTTTACATAGATGGCAGTTTTGACACATTGACAAGATATGATTTATGATGTTGGTGCAGGAGTATGCTTGTCTTCTTCTTGTTCTCTTTAAAATGCTAATACCGGAAAGAGGATGATAGGATTTATCAACAGGTAATGTGTTACCAGAAGCCGTAGCAAGGAGTTGTCCCCGATCATCGACAATTATTTTTAAGTTTGCATTCTCTTTGAGCACTAATTTCTCAGGCAATGATACTCTTGAATATCCACCGTTTACACGATTGAAATTCTTGGGTACTCCAAAGAAATCTAACTTCTCGCTGTCATGACAACGCATGCATACATTTCCAATAGTGTTACCGCTTGCACTCGTTTCATAGTTCAGGTATTTCTCCTTGTCAGCATTCAATACGACAATGATTTTTTCATGTGCACATACGTTCGTCGAATAATTCATCCTCACTTTTTTTACAGATATGAATTGTGTGTTTATCCTTCCACTGCGTAAAAAATACTGATTTAATGCATGCAATAAACTAGGTAGTGTCGATAACCTGCCATAGAGTACCAGTGGGAAAGCCACGTCGTGTCCATGAACAAGCGCAGAGTATGATTGGTAGAGCCGTAACCATATTTCATGTCATTTTAAGATACGTAAAAAAGTTAAAAAAATACCACGTTAAAAAATTCAAGAAAGTATTTACAAATTGGGGAGGGGACTCTTTGAGGTTGGAAAATGGGTTTAGGAATGACATTATGAATGGAACTTGTTCAGAAAAGATATAATAAAGCCATAAAAAAGTATTAAAAAAAAATGGAGAGGGGAACTCTTTGGGGGGGGGGGGGGCCCGGGGAGGGTGTTTGGGGGACCCTTGGGGGAGGGATGTCCCTTCTGTGTCTCAATGCACAAAAAAAGTATAAAAAATGGGGGAGGGAAGGGGGGGGAGGGGGGTTTGGGGAGTTGGGAGGAGGAGGAGGAGTGAGGAGGGGAGGAGGGGAGGAGGAGGTGGGAGGAGGAGGAGGAGGGAGGAGGAGGGGGAGGGGGGGAGGAGGGGAGGGGGAGGGGGGAGGAGGGGAGGGGGAGGGGGGAGGAGGGAGGAAGAGGGAGGGGGGGCCCTTTGGGGCCAGGGGGGCCCTTTGAGGACCGGGGGGAGGGCCTTTGGGGTCCGGGGTGCCCTTTGGGGTCCGGGGTACCCTTTGGGGTCCGGGGTACCCTTTGGGGGTCCGGGGGCCCTTTTAGGAGCAGAGGAGGGTCTTTGAGGGTCTGAGGAGGTCGTTTGGGGGGTTGTGGCTCTATGGGAGCTTGGGGGGCCTTTGAGTACCGGGGGCTTCCTTCGGGGTTGTGGTGGGGGATCGGAACCCTTTGGGGTTGGGGTAGAGGACCTCACAACACTGTTCAAATGGAACTTGTGTATTATAACGACCACACTCAAAACCTCTTCTAAAACCCTTTCTAAAATCTTCTTTCAAAATGTCTCTAACGGTTTCGCCGAAATAATCCCATAAAATGGATAAAACCGTTTCGCCCAAATAATCCCTAAACGTAATTTCAGCGTGTTCCTTTTGTATGGCATCTCTGCGCTAACGCATTTCAAATTTCTATGAAACCCTTTCCTACGTTAATCTCTTCATCTCATAAATTTTCCTAGCTAAACTATTAGGGTTTCGTTAGAATATCAATTTACCTCTCCGACTTAAAGCTCCGTGAAGCCGTATTTAAAAATAGAATTTCTATCTCTTTAGACTCCCGCATAATTCCAAGATAACAAGTGATGTCAATTATAATTCCTGACACTAAAGATCAATGAAGCCCTATTTGAAAATAGAATATTAATTTTTCTCTCTGACCTAAAGAACGTTTATCCCTCAGACCTAAGATTAAAGAAGCCTTAATGTTTCTTAATTCTCCCCTTCGTGAATCAATAATTTCCCCTAGCGATTATGTAAATCAAGTTCTCAGGCCAGGCTAGCCAAACAACAATGAAGCCATGTTTGTTTCTTAATTTCCCCTTCGTGAATCAATAATTTCCCCTAGCGATTATGTAAATCAAGTTCTCAGGCCAGGCTAGCCAAACAACAATGAAGCCATGTTTGTTTCTTAATTTCCCCTTCGTGAATCAATAATTTCCCCTAGCGATTATGTAAATCAAGTTCTCAGGGCAGGTTAGGTTCGTGAATCAATAATTCCCCCATCGATTATGTAAATCACCCCTCATGTCATTCGCACGTGGCCAAACAACAACAGATCGATTGACCTTGACACACCCCCCTCATTAGACTCGATCGATAATCCTTGAATAAATTATGTCCCGTCATCCCCACGCTCGTGAATCAATAATTCCCCCATCGATTATGTAAATCACCCCTCATGTCATTCGCACGTGGCCAAACAACAACAGATCGATTGACCTTGACACACCCCCCTCATTAGACTCTCCACTATCAACTTCTAATAGGGTAAACATTCCACTCATCGCCATCAACACAAATATATATCCAAATGAGTAAAGTCAAAACTGTTCTTCTTCTTCTCACTCCTTTGAATTCTATTCACAGACTAATAAAACTCTAGCAAAAATCCCTTCCTTATATTCCCACCGCCGCTAATATGTAAACAAGCCCTCTGATTGGCTGAGAAGGAAACACGTGATCTAACTGTTTCCCGTTATCGGATCAATAAAATTCCCAATCGATTACGCAATCAAGTTCTCGGAAATTCACTTCCCCCTCGAGTCCTAGATCAATAACATTGTTCCCGTTAGAATTCAATGCGCATGTGCAACCTTCGTCCCGGTTAGGTTATTACACATAGAAACAACAAATAAATCGATCTTGAAGGAAGAGGTCATTGAGCCCATTACGTAATCTTTCTCCCTAGGGACTCTATGACCATATTGTTTCATAATTCCCCACGCTCGTGAATCAATAATTCCCCCATCGATTATGTAAATCACCCCTCATGTCATTCGCACGTGGCCAAACAACAACAGATCGATTGACCTTGACACACCTCCATTAGACTCGATCGATAATCCTTGAATAAATTATGTGCCGTCAGCATTATGTAAATCACCCCTCATGTCATTCGCACGTGGCCAAACAACAACAGATCGATTGAGCTTGGAAAAAGAGGTCATTGACCCCATTAACCACGTGTTCTCCCTAGGGAGGCTATGCCCTTATTTGGTGTACTGACAGTATTCTATGCCCATATTTGGTGTACTGTCACGAGTATAAGATAGCCTTCTACTATTAGCACACTTTTAATAGTCAAAATTGACGGCAGGGCAAATTTATCCCCTCCCACACCCATCATTTACCCAAACACTTGCGATCAAAATTTTGAGATAGACACGCTGTTTAACGTTGTTGAAAGGTCTGGAAATAATGTCTTTGAGGATGACAACCCCCTCACAGCCCTAAGGGTAAGGGCTGTAATTTATGCCCTTGAGGCATATAAGGTTTTTATAGAAAACATTGTCTTAAAAACTTCAGAAAGGGCTCACTCGATTGGAAATTGAGAGGAGTAGTGCCCTTTTTAATAGTTGAAAGTGACCAGAGGGAAAATGCCCCAACGCCAACCATCTCCCCAAACACTTCCAATCAAAATTTTGATGCAGGGGTTATGTTTAACGTAGTTGAAAGGTAGGGAATTATGTCGTTAAGACTGATAACCCACCCACCCACCCCTAGCCCTCAGGGCAATGGTTGTAAGTTATGCCCTGGGGTATGAAAGGTTTTTATAGAAATAGTTGTCAAATAAAATTCGAACGGGACTCATTGGACCGGAACTCAGGAGTTTTAGTGCTATTTTTAAGAGTCAAGGGATTGGAGGACAGCTACCCCCCACACACACACACGCGTCGTTTTTTTTTTTTTAATGCATCTAACAAAAATTTTGAGATAGCCATTTTAATCAAAATAGTTTAAATATTATATAAAAAGGCTTTTAGGGTTGAAACAATCCCCCAGAGCTTGGGGGCAATGATTGTAATTTATGCTCCAGGGCATTCAAGGGTTTTATGGAATGGATTGTTGTATAAACTTTAGAAGAGGCTCATTTGGTTGAAAATTGAAAGTTCTAGTACCCCTTTTTAGAGTCAAAAGTGATGGAGCTCATCTTGCCCCCTCCCCATCGACTGTCCCTGTTTTCACCAAACGAATCTAACTGAAATTTCGAGATAGCGATGTTGCTCAAAATAGTCCAATGAACTAATAATAATACATCTAGGGTTGACACATCTCCCTAGTGTCCCGGGGATAGGGTTGTAAGTAACGTCCTTATGGTATATAAGGTTTTTATAGCATGGGTGGTCGTATAAAATTTAGACGAGGCTTATATGATTTTAAATTGGAAGATATAATGTCCTTTTTAAGAGTCTACATGGATTTGAAAACAACTAGCCCCCCACACTTATCATTTCCTCAAAGACATCCAATCAAAATTTGGAGACATCAATTTTTTTATTGTAGTTGAAGGGTCCGGAAATTATGTCTTTGGGGGAAGACACCCTGCCCCCGCAGCTCTCTGAGCAAGGGGTTATAAGTTTTGCCCAAGGGCTAAATAAGGCTTCTATAGAAAGGGTGATCGTACATACCTTGGAGAGGACTCATTGGATTGATAAAACATAAAATCGCTAAGAAAGGAAGAAAATGAGAACAATAATGGATTTGTAGTTAAAATTTCTAGAATCTTTTTTTAGAGTCAAAGTAACCAGAGGGTGGCTAACCTTCCACGCGTTGGGTATTGCCGAAATGCATCCAATATAAATTTTGAGACAACCATTTTATTCAAATAGTCCGAAGATCATACAAAAATACTTTTGGAGTTGAGACAAACAACCCGAGCCTGGCGGCAAGGGTTTTAAGTTATGCCATGGAGCCATTTAATGTTTTTATGGAAGGGGTGGTCATTTAAACGTAGTGGGGGAAGTTCTAGTTTCAAACGCATCCCTAGGGACAACTACTTTCTTCTATCGGTTCAAGAAGAATGTTTAACGGCGATTTCCTCTTTTCGCGACCAGGTGTAGCAATTTTAGGTGAGATTTCCACCCAGGCAAGATTTAGCGTGATCAGGTGTCAGAATTTTAGGTAAAATTCCCACCCCTGGCAAGTTTTTCAGAGATAAATACTCGGAATTTGGTCCGTATAGTACACAAGTTTTAATAATATATGAAGCTCCTAGCCCTTTGCACCTGTTTCTCGGTGAAATTCCTGGACAGGCAAGATTTGACACGATCAGGTGCCACAATTTTAGGTCAAATTCCCACGTGTTTCAACAACTCGGAATGTGATCCGTATATTTCACAAGTTTTTATGATAAGCTGCTAGCCCCTTGCACCTGTTTTTAGGCAAGATTCTCGTCCAAGCAAGATTTGGCATGTCCAGGCAAGATTAGGCATGTCCAGGCAAGATTATGCAGGTGCAGGCAAGATTCGGCATGTCTAACCAAAATTTCAAGGACTCACCCTTTTCCCTTTTACTAGGCAAAATCATGTCTAGACACGCTCCCAGGTGGTAGAAAGTATTTTCTGAGAGTCAGTTTTTAGTGGTGACAGAGGACTGTCAGGATTAAAATGAAAAAAGTGGACAGACAGAAAATTTTAGGTAATCTTGTTACTTTGAAGAAATGGTTAATTTAGATTATAATCTTCAAGGTTTATCAGTGCAGAAGAAAATCTTCAATAAGAGGATGATTGATAATATAATGAGAAATAAGTCTCCATTGATGGACTATTGCCTGAGACTTAAATGTCGTGGCCCCCAGGCTTTAACTAAATTTATAGATATATTGATTGAGACAAAACGAAATGACATTGCACATCTGTTTGAAGATTACAAAGAGTTTCAGTTACTCCTCCCATTCCTTTAATGATTCGATAAGTTAAAACTGATAGCAAAGAACATTCATTGACCCCGAGTCAGTATGTTTTTGGAAGTGGAGCAGTCAACATTGAAAAAATGTTTTACACATGCCCATTATGTTTGTATACTTTGGGCAGCTGGTCATCCAGTGAGAATTATAATTTTGCTGATGACTATAATGAAAAATGTAAATTATGCAATCCATGTAAATTGCAAAAAGGATATGCAGTGCAAATTAAAGACTGTAATTCCTATCTTGAAGAGAATTTTGAATCTCAAAGTAGAGGAATCTTATGCTCTAGTTGTCACTATGATAAATGTTATCAATGGCAAAATACTTATCCTGGTCTGATTGTGAAAAACCCTAAACGTGAGTTCAGTTTATTTTTAAGGGACTGGTAACGTCGTTGCTTTAAATTTTTTGGGGAGGAAGGACCTAGTCTACGCTTCAATTGTTGGAATAAAAGAAGAATCTGGTTTTTACAACATCGCTGTGAAGATAGTAGCTACTTTGATTATAAACCTTCGGACTTTTGTTTAGCTGTTACAGAAAGTGATTCTTCATATGAGAATTTTGTGTGTGACATTGCTACAAATATACCAATTGAAACACGTGAATTTTATCATGTGAATCAGAATCTTATTATTGACTTTACAAACAGATTTAATAAAAATGAAGTTACCCTATATTGTAGAAAAAGTGGCAGAGCCTTTGAAAGTCAAGACGAATACAAGTTGAATCCCGTTGAGCTACCTGCACTTGTTGTTTCGGATGATTACCTATACGTAGAAGAAGAAATCTGAAGGACACATTGTTTTGTATACAAATTTTATTAAGAAACAAATTTACATATATTTTTAAAGCATTTCACTTTTAAGGCACTAAAATTTATATTATAGAGGTAAGAAAGAGTATTTTCAACTAGAAAGTCATTCAATCAAGGATTGTCACCATAAATCTTGATAAATTCCACGTAACTATGTCCACGACTTCAAAAAATAAAATATAATATGGCATGAAAACCACAGCTTTTTGTTGACAGATCTTGTACCCGCTTCCGATTCTGAATAATAGATTTTCTGCTCTGCTCAAGAAAATTTCTAATATGAGGTGTGTAGAATGTATATGGCAGATCAAGCGGATCAAAAATTCTATATTGCTTCTTGATTGAAAGATGCAAAACCAATGCCCCGTCTTTACACTCAACGGGCTGCTATAAACAATAATATGGGTATCGTCAACATGTTAAATATGCTCGAGGAAATCTTAAGGTATACAATAAGATTTATATTTGGACATGTAGAGGTCTATGTTAAATATATCGATTATTTGTTCCGTGTTCATGGCGCCAAGTCTAATAAAACACTGCCGTCAGAAGTAATTTCCCCATAAGTTTCAAATTGATTCAGTGAGATTAATGTAATGCTTTCATCCAACGGTTTGGCAAAGGTACACTTTATCTGTAGATTTCCAGTCCGGACAGTACTCATATCTTGAGTGCCAGATAAATTTAATACAATAATTCCATGCGTTTTTGCAAACATTTCTTTACTTATACCACTTTCGGACAATTGAGAATATCGATCTAGGAATTGCATTGTCAATTCATAGAGGGTCCTATAGGATTTATCAAATGATAAATTGTAGAGGTGGATTCCATTTACTTTACATACAAGTGATGAAAACCCAAACAATTCAAATTTATGCGGGGAATCTGTCCATGATCCAACAGCGCTAGCGCTTTTTACAAAACCCTATGCCAATTTCGAAGAAATTTCGCCATTGATAAATGACGAAATGGTATAGGTACGCGTACCTGTATTAATATGACGTTGATTCGTGATTATATGAGGCAAGAACAATTTGATATTGTTACCACTGGCTCTTAATTTTGCAATTGCCAAAGCCACAGAACTCATAACTTGTTGTTTTCGTACATGAGTAATTGCCGACGTGAGAAAGACTATTACATCGGGTGCAGCGTCCAGTACTTTTCGTATAATATAATTGGACGGTGCAAGTTCTAGTTTTATATCAATCTTTACATTAGGAGGCAACCATTAAGGTGTATTCATTATGTCATTATTTAGTTTCCCAACTAAATGCAAATCTTTAGTTGTTGCCTCTCTAATAATACTGGTAGTATCAGTATTTGTTTTATATTCATATTCAATAGTCATACCTCTCAACTGCGTATAGGACATTGGTGTCATCAACAAGAACTGTTTATAACTTGCATAATTTGAAAGATTATTGCTCGTTCTCACCAATGTTGCATTTATGTAAACGCTTATTTGTCGAAATAAATTATTTAGTTCACAATTTTCGTAGGATAACCCCTCGACGGCACTTGGTTTTTCATTTTTCGATTTGTTAGCAATGACATTTAAATCGATAAATTTCGAATTCAAATCGATAAAGTAGTCTTCATTAGAGTAAATTTGAAAATGGACATTTTTAGAGAGCGGTTATTTCGGGTAAAAGAATCTTTATGTGGTTGATATGCATTCTTAGGAAAAGAAACCTTTTTGGATATTTTTAACTTTCTTTGATGCTTTACGCTTCCCCGTTGACTTGACACTGATGATTGACGGGATTTTCCTCCTCCTTTTTAAACCTTTCCCCCGTTGTTTCAATCGCTCGCCGAAGGATCGTGCTCTTGACCTGAGATTTTGCGAAACACTTTCTTGAATATATTTCCCAGAGCCCAAATCATGTAATTTAGAGAACGAAAAATCCGTTGCAACTGGTGCAATAGATTTTCTAGCCAGGGGTAGTGCAGAGCGAAAAAGCTTAGCAAACCAACTGCCGAAACCGTACCCGGACTATGACGAATAACCCCTATAGTAGTCCATTCTATGTCTCAACTGGCGTGGTCCAAGAGTAGCAACATAGCAATCAATATCAGGACATACAAACCGAGTTATATTAGCCATTTCACTAAATAATTCGAAAATGACATTTAATTACAGCCAAACCTTTTGTTATTGCAAGAGGATCACCCAATTCGCTTCCTAATGTTAACTGACAGAGCTCCAAATACGAAGTGTTGACTGGAACGTATTGAAGGTGCTTTATATTGTAATGATGAATATGGTTATTAGAGGTTTTTTGTTCAAGAATACGTGGGAGGGGGACATTGGTATTAGCAACTCTTGATCTCTCGACAAAGGATGCATAATGAAATATACCTCAGTCCGAAGAAGAGGCGGGCGGGTATTCTGCAAAAATGACATGATTCCTGCCACTAGCACTTCCTGCAATGTGCTGTTGATTACATTATGTTTAAAACCAAGCACTTAACTTAGATTATCATTGAGAAAAACCTTTTCATTGTCAATGGGCGAACTAATGTAGATTTCCCCCTCTTCCATTAAATATTTGAATAGAAAGGCACCATTTTTACGTGGGGAAATTTTTTTGTTGATTGCAAGACACAATTCGCTCATACTCCTAAACTCCTTATATGATAATGTGGCAAAGGGGTATTCATATGAATTCATATTTTCAATCACATATTGATCGTCAACAATTTGGCAATCATGGGGCCTAATTTTTAAATTGTATGTATGATCATTTCTTAGGATATTAAATCTGTTTTTAAGAATACAATCTGCACGAGCCACTCCATACCTTCCCTCAAATTTAATGGCAGGGGAAAGTTTTGTCCAAAAATTGCTCGTTTTATTAAAATTGTCTTGTAGAGGATAAGGAATAATGAACATGAATGTAGCATAAAAACTTTCAGACATTATGAACGTCTTCAGCGGGTATCCACGAATCAAAATCATAGTTGTATTCTAGCAAGTGAACAAGCAACTGTCACTTGCCCTGGCGTGTACAAGTCTTTAGTACCTTTTATATTTGACACATTACAGTGTTTTTAACTTTTTGTAATTCATAATCATAAAAACTGCCAAGAATCTCTTCATTTTTCATATCACGGAGCCAATATGTTATAGATTTAGTATCTAAAATTTTTGACACTTTAAAAAGTTCAGTAGACCATGAGTAATTTCCCTTTTCAAAAATATTTCCTGTACGATTGATTCGAAAAGTTTCACCAAGATTAAATTTTTTCTTTCCTGCCTTTTCATTAGTTATTGTTTAAGGAAATGTGTGATGCCAGTATAATGAGTTTCCTGAGGGCTAGTATTAAACAAGGATCGATGAGGACATTGGTTGTATATTTGCAAGATTTTATCTAAGTCATGAATAAATGCAGCTATATTTTTCAATGTACAATATCTCGAAATTAAAAGTCTAATGGTTCGTATTAAACGTTCAGCCAATGCCGCCTTAATAGGACTATGACTATGATAGAGTATTGTATTATATTTCAATAAAATTTTATTTACACAAGGATTAACAAATTTACTACCCCGATCCGTTTGACTGCAATGGAACTGCATATGCATACCGACTAAACACACTTATTGCAAGTAAAATATACTTGTAGGGTTTATTTTGACGTCGTGTCTCGTCTCAAAACGATCAAACGATATGACGAATCGTGTCTAGAGTCAAAAGATCTGCTCTTAATATATGCCAAGGCTAAAAAGCTTTAGTTTTTTGGTAGTGATTTCCCCTAGTCCTATGATGTCGATGAAGAGCATAACTAGATTCCTTTTGTAAATACTCTTTTGTTAGCTTCTTTATAATTCCGGTAACCTGTGCAAGCGTAGTTGGAGAACTTAAACTTCCTAGTTCTCCAATATTTTCATAAATACCTTTCAAAATTTGATCAATTTTCATCGTAATTGTCTGCTACCCTTTTGTATACTACCAGGTGGATCAATACGTCTTAGCTTTTGCCTAGTTACCGGTGTCAAATCACCACTACGTGTGCTTACCGAGAAATATTTAAAATCATCTTCTACCTTTAATGGATTATGTTCTCTTAGTATCTTTAGAATTTGCTTATTGCTGATAAGGTTTTTAGTAAAATTTGACAACTTTACAAAATGATATAAATACTCGTCAAAGGATTCAAACTTTTTTACGATTTGCAATCAGATCTGATAATAAATCAACTATATTGTAAGGCATGCCCTGGATTATAACTTCATTTTTTCTCATCAATTTGTTCATTTTCAGCGAGATACGTCAAGAGTCGTTTACTTTGTTCAGGATAGGATTGAGGCAACAAGTTTACAACACTTGTTAATAACTTTTCCTTTTTTGGTGTTTCACTGTTATCAAAAGGTTGATCAATGATATTGACTTGGAGCAGTTTTTCATGATAAGGTTTATGTTTGTTGACACGACGAAGGGCATTTTGAAGCAAAATTAATTTTTATCATCAGTGATTGTTTCATTGGTAAGAAATTTATCAAGATTATCTTCAAAGTGCTCTTTGGGTGAAAGAGCAAGTTCAATTGGTGTCAATTTATAGGCTTTAGCCATTTCTAGAGAATAGTGTTTACAAGTCTGACGATTATCGGTAGTAACACTGAAAATAAGTTACCACCTGCTTGAAGAATACGTTTTATTTTACAATTTGCTTTCTTTTTGCAAGCTAGAGCACGCACAAGTGAGCGATGTTGCCCTGTCTGTTGCATAACACGATCTGACAGTTGAGCATTACCAACCGTTAAATTTAAACAAAGTTCCGAAAAGAGATTAATAATATCTTTGTCGAAACCATGCTAAAGAATTGTTTTTCTAAGTCGTGGTTTTGAATTGGCTAGCACAGAAAATAAATTTCAGTTTTCATTTAGCTTTTTCATTGTCATGATTGCGACTAATGACGTTTTTTAATATTCACAGGTAGATATACAGTAATTTCATTATCAAAAAATATCAGTGACTACACGCGACTCTTGGGGCGTCTTTGGATTCAGTTCTAATAATATGTAGCCATAAGGTTTATTTGTTGCTTGATAGTATGCGTCAAGTAAAAAATTATGTTCACCAGGATAAATTTGTTTGTTTAGAGTAATAAGAGAACTTGAATCGCAAACAACTCTATAGATGATACAGTAGGTACAATTCAACGCAAGTGTTCTCACACATTTACTCTAATGAAAAAGATTATGGAGAAAAATAGTTAAAGAAATTTTTTCGTTATGGGACCGGAAAGTAGACAGTTGTAATATTTCCCGCGACCATTCTTCAATAGATTCAGCTAAATCGTCAATAATCAACCACGAGTTTGGTGCAATAATAGTAAACACGCCAAGTCCTTGTATGAATTTTATGCTTGGATCAATCTTCTTTACTTTATCATAAGATTCTTGCTATATACTATAGCCATAATGGATATTTTTGGGTTCGCTATAAACATTTTATCACTCCTATCAATGATTTTCGTTAAAAAAGACGTTTTTACAGACATGAACGGTCCGCAAAGAAACCATCTGAAGGGTGTTTTAAATTGATAAATACTCTTCCAGAGTCAAAATATAACTAACCTATCCTAACCCTAATGTGTTGAATAAATATTCAAGAGGAAATGGAATACATGGTTTCTTTAATTAATATATATACAACAACATAAAAATATATTTACAACATTTTAAAAACACTTGAATTTATTTACAATTGCAGTTGGGTGCGCGGCAACCGATCCAAGAGGTGGTCAGAAGGCTGGGGCGGCGCCCGTAGCGAGCGCGGGCAGGTTAGCTACAAGAAATAAAATTACTTTACGCTTAATAAACAATTGAAAATTACCGCTATGCGCAAGGAAATTTAATAAAAACTAGGCAGTGAGGAGCTTGTGACGGAAAAATGACTAGATATAATAAAGGCAGTACTGAGCTGCTGACAGAAACGGCCCCCTTCTCCTCCCCTACAACTATAGAGCTTTCACCAGACCGAGTTGCTCTCTATAATTTACGCATTCAACGCGATCTGAAGTAAGATAATGGCCAGTATCTATTATCTGTTATTATCCATTCAATAGATCATGCTCTAAAATATACAAAACCTCCAGACAGTTTCATTTCAGCCTTAGCGGAACCAATATAAGGTTTCATACAATGGGCTTTTGAAGCATTAGAAATTCAAAAACATATTTTGCAGGTTTATCAATTAATAGAGATACTACGAATATAGATATTGATCCTCTTTATGATTAATTAAAAAAACTTTTTTGCACAAAATAAGTTTTTCAAAGTAAAGTAAAGAACTCCATTAAACAAAAAATGAGAAAAAATAAAATTAAATAATCTACCAAGCGTGAGACTACCACAAATCAAAATCGATAAATAAATGAAACCCAAAACGAACAGAAATTACAATAAATAACCGAGTCAAACTCGAAACGAGCAGAAATTAACATAAGTTGGGCGCAAAACCCCTACGCCCTCCCAAGGCCATAAAAAATTTGCACTTTACTGAAAAAATTTTTTTTTTTACTTTTATACCTTTAAAAAATTAAATAATATTAACATTTTGATTTCTAAATATCAGTATATGTATATTAAACTGAATATGCACATTCATTTGTATTTTTTCAGTAAAGTGCAAATTTTGTTCTGGCTTTGGGAAGGTAAAGGGGTTTTGCGCCCAACTCATGTTAATTTCTGCTCGTTTTGACTTTGACTCGGTTTTGTATTGTAATTTCTGTTCGTTTTGGGTTTCATTTATTTATCGATTTTTGTTTAATGGAGTTCTTTACTTTTCTTTGAAAAATGTATTTTGTGGAAAAAGTTTTTTAATTAATTTCTGTTTGTTTTATATTGACATAGTCTTTTCAGGGAAAAAGAAAATAATACTTTACATCTTTTCGTTTTGTAAGACTTTATAATGTGGCCTACTTTTTTATGCTGGAGAAAATTTTTCAGCAATTTTTACCAACATACACCCTTTTATAAATCTGGACACAAATAGTACTGTTTAATTTAGTTTCGTACCTCCTCTAGTTTACCTGATATCGAAAACTCGATACCATTCAAAAAAATCTGTTTACTTTCATTGATAGCTTGAATACACTTACGCTATTTTGATTTGGTCAAATTTTAAGAGCAGAAGTAGCCCCGAAAGTTTGAACATCATACCCTCAGTCGTTCTTTGGTTACTGCTGAGTTGTCTTATTGGGAATTAGCATTATCACAGTGCATTTTGATTTAATCTTAAGGCAACATTTAGTTTTTAAAGATAATGGGCAAATGGGAGGGTGGGCGTAGGAGGGTGGGAGTGGAAGGGGGATTAGTTGCCCTTCAATCACTTTCTACTATTAAAAAGGGTATAAGCCCTTTCTATTTTCAATCAAATGAGCCCTTTTCGAAGTTCCCACGACAAATCCTTCGATACGAAGTACCCTGGTCTAAACAACAACAACAACAAAAAATATTACTAATCACTTTCGACTATTAAAAAGAGTACTAGCCATTTGAATGTCAAATCGAATGAGCCCTTTTTCAAATTTCTAAGAAAAAGAATTCAATAAAAACCTTATATGCCCCCAGGGCATGACTTATAACCCTTGCCCAGAGGGTTGTGGGGGAGTGTCCTCCTCAAAGATATATTTTCTATCTGGAAATCAACTACGCTGAACAAAGTGGCTATCTCAAAATTTTTATTGAATGTTTTTTGGGGAATGATGGGCGTGGGAGGGGGGGGGGCTATTAGCCTTACAATCACTTTCGACTATTAAAAAGGGCACTAGCCCTTTGAATTTCCAATCGAAAGAGCTTTTTTGAAGTTTCTACGACAACGCCTTGTATAAAAACCTTATATGCCCCCAGGGCATAACTTAAAACCCTTGCCCTGAGGGCTTTGGGGGAGTATCCTCCTCAAAAATATATTTTCTGTCCGAAATTCAATTCCACTTAACATAATGACTATCTCGAAATTTTGATTGGATTTATTTGGGGGAATGATGAGCGTGGGTGGGATAGTTACCCTCAAATCACTTTTGACTATTAAAAAGGGCACTAGCCACTCCAATTTCCAATCGAATGAGCCCTTCTTGAAGTCTCTACGACAACTCCTTCGATACGAAGTGCCCGGGTATGGAGAAAAAAACATATTGTGCCACCATCGTTCTTTACTTAGGCAGCGCTAGCGCTGCCTAGGATTTATTGGATGTGTTTGGAGAAAATATGGGCGTGAGAGAGGGTTTAGTTGCCTTCAAATCACTTTTGACTATTAAAAAGCCCTTTGAATTTCCTATCAAATGAGCCTGTTTTATATTTTCTACGACAACACCTTCTATAAAACCGTATATGCCCCCAGGGCATAACTTAAAACACTTGCCCTGAGGGATGTGGGGGAGTGTCCTCCTCAAAACTTATTTTCCACCTGGAAATTAATTACGTTGAAAAAAAAGGATATCTAAAATGTTGATTGGATGTGTTTGGAGAAAAGATGGACGTGAGAGGGGGTTAGTTGCCTTCAAATCACTTTCGACTATTAAAAAAGGCACTAGCCCTTTGAATTTCCAATTGAATCAGCCCTTTTTCAAGTTTCTACGACAAAGATTTTAATAAAAACCTAACATAACCCCAGGGCATAACTGATAACCCTCGCCCTGAAGACTTTGGGGGGAGTGTCCTGCTTAAAGGTATAATTTCCGGATTTTTGAACTGCGTGGAACAAAATGGCTATTTCAAAATATTTATTAGATATGTTCGAGGAAATGGTGGGCTTGGAAGGGGCGGTAGTTGCTTTCCAATCACTTTCGACTATTAAAAAGGGCACTAGCCATTTCAATGTCCAAACGAATGAGCCCTTTTTGAAGTTTCTACGACAACGGGTTATATAAAGACCTTATATGCCCCCTGGGCATAATTTACAACCCTTTCCCTGAGGGCTGTTGGGGGGGGGGGGGGGTTCATCCTCAAAGATCTAATTTCCAGAACTTAAAACTACGTTGAATAAAATGGCTATCTCAAAGTTTTGATTAGATGTGTTAGGGGAAAAGGTGGGCGGGAGAGGGGAGTTAGTTGCCCTCAAATCACTTTCGACTATTAAAAATGGTACTAGCCCTTTGAATTTCAAATCAAATGAGCCCTTTTTCAAGTTTCTACGACAACTATTTCAATAAAAATCTTACATGCCCTCAGGGCATAACTTATAATCCTTGCCCTACAGGTTCTGGGGAAGTGTCCTCCTCGAAAATATGTTTTCTATTTCAAAATCAACTACGCTGAACAAAATGGCTATCAAAAAATTTTTATGGGATTGTTTGGGGGAAGGATGGGTGTGGGCGGGGTCTAATTGCCCTCTAATCACTTTCCACTATTAAAAAGGGCACTAACTCTTTGAATTTAACCCACTTTGAATTTCCAATAGAATGAGCTTTTTTTGAAGTTGTTAAGACAACGCCTTCCTTAAAAGCCTTATATGCCCCCAGGGCATAACTTAAAACCCTTGCCTTGAGGGCTCTGGGGAAGTGTCCTCCTCAAAATCATATTTTATATCTGGAATTCAATTACGCTGAACAAAATCACTGTCTCAAAATTTTGATTGGTTGTGTTAGGGGAAATGATGGGCGTGGGGGGCTAGTTGTCCTCCAATCACTTTCAACTATTTAAAAGGGCACTAGCTCTTTGAATTTCCAATCGAATGAGTATTTTTTGAAGTTTCTACGACAACGCCTTCTATAAAAACCTTATATACCCCCAGGGCATAACTTTTAATCCTTGCCCTGCAGGTTGTGGGGGAGTTTCCTCCTCAAAAATATATTTTCTATCTGGAAATCAACTACGCTGAATAAAATGGTTATCAAAAAATGTAGATTGAATGTGTTTGGGGGAATGATTGGCGGGGGGGGGGCTAGTTGCCCTCCAATCTCTTTTGACTATTAAAAAGGGCGCTAGCCACTCCAATTTAAAAAAGAATGAGCCCTTTTTGAAGTTTCTACGACAACTTCTTCGACACGAAGTACCAGGGTATGGAGAAAAAAAAACACATTGTACACACACCTTTCTTTACTTAGGCAGCGCTAGCGCACTGCCTATGATAGTATTTTATAAAAGGAACACATATTTAAAAATAAAAATAAGGTATTGCAAAATGTCCCAGGGGTTAGCTCAAATAATAAACCTAAGCGAATAGCAGCTTCAAAAGCTTTGCACTAAACTATGTCGCAATAACTATTTCCCTGTTCATTTGGTATTTTAAAACATTTAATCCAGTTACTTTTGTGAGGTGGTTTCACGAAGATAGCTCCAAATTGTAAATTTTAAGCAATTGTATATTATACTTTTAGGTGAGTCTATTTTAGTCTTGTGTAACCTACATTTTTTAGTTTTAGTTGTTTTTTTGTCTACGCTGAAGACGCCTTGTTTGATACGGACGAAATATTCGTTTTGTTTTTCGTTTTTATTTACAGGCCATAGACCCGTTTGTCGTATTTATATTTTTTCTGTCATGGCAGGCCAGTTCGACTTTAGATCTTTTATTTGATAATGGCCATGTGGTATTACTCTCACACCACCCTCGAGTACATAGACTTTTTCCGATATGGCGGACATGGCATTTTTTTCGACTCGAACTGCATGGATCTTGTATTTTAAAGTGCGAATGGCCATGACACTCGCTCTTGGAACTAAATTTTTCTCTAGTTCCTAAAAACTCTCATGTTGACACTAATTTTGCAAACAATTCTCTTTCAGACAGCCTAGAATTATGCAAAAGCCACAAGCTTGTCAAAAACCCTTCCTTGTTTACCATACACCCCTTCCCAGAGGGTTCTGCCTAAATTCACACATATGTTCTTGTTAATTTAGACAACGCGTGCAAAATAGATTTCAGGAATGCTAAGGTTAGAACAAGCGTCTCTAAATATTAACGGAGAAAAGATACTTTTCGGGTAAAATAATTCCTTTTCGAACGAATGAAATGGTAATGACTGGTGGGAGAGGGGCTACACTGTAGAAAAAGAATATGTTGTAAACAAAGCAAAGTATAAAGAGTTTTTTTTGGTGAGGAGGTGGATAGGGAAAAACCCAGAGACAGGAAAAATTATAATAAAGAAAGGCACTTACATGATTGTAGGTATTATCCATTATTTCAGATACTTGTGTACTTGTCAACTTTTTGAAAGAGACTGATAGGGAAATGTCTCTACCCGGTCTATGTATAGCATAGTTTGGTGGGGGAAGTTCTCTTTGGCTTTTAATAGAAAAGCTTTGCGAGGTATTTCAGCCACCTGGGAATTTTGTCTAGACATGATTTTGCATAGAAAAAAAACAGGGGAGTTCAGCCACCTGCGAATTTTACCTAGTGACAATGTGGGTGAGTTTTTCTAGCTGGGGACATATCTAGAAAAGCATTCTAGAAGATTTCAACCACCTGGTAACTTGTCTAGAATTGATTTTGCCTATTAACAAGGCAGGGGAATTCAGCCACCTGGGGGTGTGCTAGACATGATTTGTCTTGTAACAAGCCAAGGGTGTTCAGCAACCTGGGAACGTGTGTCTAGTAATGTTTTTGCCTAGTAACAGGGAAAAGGGTGTGACTTTGAAATCTTGGTTAGACATGCCGAATCTTGCCTGCACCTGCATAATCTTGCCTGGACATACCTAATCTTGCCTGAACATGCTAAATCTTGCCTGGGCAAGAATCTCGACTAGAAAGGGGTGCGAGGGGCAAAGAATTTAAAATTAAAACTTGTATATTATACGGACCACATTCCGAGTAGTTGAAACACCTGGGAAATTTACCTAAAATTGTGACACCTGATCGTGCCAAATGTTGCCTGGGCGGGAATTTCGTCTAAAATTGTGACACCTGGTCGCCAAAAGAGGAAATCACCGTCAAACATTCTTCTTGAACCTATAGAAGAAAGGAGTAGTCCCTAGGGATACGCTTGAACACTCAGGGCCTACACTACTTTTAACTCTAGGAGAGGCTCATTTTGTTCAAAATTGGAAGCTCTAGTTCTCTTTTAACAGTCAAAATCAATGTAAGACATTTAACCCCCATCCCCTCCCCGACAACCTTTATTTTCATCAAACGTATTTGATTTAAATTATGAGATAGCCATTTTGTTCAAAATAGTCCACAGAACATATGATAATGCCTCTTGGGTTAACACAACCCCACAAAGCCCTGGGGTTAGGGTTCTAAATTATACCAAGAGGGCATATAAGTGTTTTTTTTGGAATGGGCGGCTGTACAAACTTCTGATCAGGCTTATTTGATTTGAAATCGGAAGGTGTAGTGGCCTTTTTAAAATTAAAAGTGACTTGAGAGCAAACAGCCCCCATCCTCCTCCAAGCTCAAAACATTTCCCTTAACACCTCCAATCAAAATTTGGAGATAGGAATTTCGTTCATCGTAGTTGAAGGGTCAGGAAATTATGCCTGTGAGGAAGATGACCCCACGCCATCTACAGCTGTTTGTGGCAATAGTTGTAAGTTATGCCCTGGGGGCATATAAGGTTTTTGTAAAAAGGGCTGTCTTGTGTGCTTTGAAGGTGACTCATGGGATTGGTAATCTGAAGTTCTAGTGCCCTTTTTAAGATGTAAATATACTGATATCTAGTAACCGAAATGTTAATATTATTTGATTTATTAAAGTTATAAAAGTAAAAACATTTATATTTTTCAGTAAAGTACAAATTATGTTCTGGTCTTGGGAAGGCATAGGGTTTTTGAGCCCTACAGATGTTAATTTCTGCTCGTTTTGAGTTTGAATCGGTTAATTGTAAATTCTGTTCGTTTTGAGTTTCATTTATTTATCGATGCTGATTTGTGATAGTTTCACGCTTGGTAGATTATTTGATTTATATTTGAGGACAATTAATAAGTTTCCTTAATTGTTATAAAACCACTGGAGGTGTAATAACTAGGAGCAGACTAGGTGTCTAGTTATAGGACGGGGACCTATTTCAGACATCAACAGTAAAGAATGGGAAGGAAACTACAAATGCAAGTATCCTTAATCACCATCTCAATAATTATATCTATTATACCACATAGCAAATTAATTTTTCTCTACTAAATCTGTGTAAATTTTCTTAATATGTATTTCATTCGTTTAAATATTTCACCCATATACGATGGTAACTAATTGAAATGCATAGACAGTTAATAGTAGATACCTAATAGTAATTTTAAATTTTTAGCTAGACTCTATTCTTGGAAAATAGGCTACTGCTCAATCTTGAACAAAAGATCTTAAAATTGAAGTATCTCAATCATGAACAAAATCAATAACTAACATGTGATGTGAAAAAGATTCATAGGCGCCCATAGGCTGAACTGAAGGGGAGGCTTACCTGGTCTAATCGGTGCTTCCAATGCCGTATAATTGAAATCTCAAGACAAAATTTCATAGGCAGTGCGATAGAGCTGCCCAAGTAAAGAGTGACGTGGGCACAATATATTATTTATTTCGATTTTTCTAAACGCGGGCACGTTTTGAGTTCCATTTATTTATCGATGCTGATTTGTCGTAGTTTCACACTTGGTAGATTATTTAATTTTTTTTTTGCTCACTTTTGGTTGAATGGAGTTCTACACAATGATTTTTTTTTGTTCTTGTTCTTAGAGTTGTCGTAAAAACTTTCAAAAGGACTCATTTGATTGTAAATTGAAGTGGCTTGTGCCCTTTTTAATAGTCGAAAGTGATTGGAAGGCAACTAACACCCCTTCCAAGCCCACCATTTATCCAAACACATCCAATCAAAATTTTGAAATAGCCATTTTATTCAAAGTAGTTGAAAGGTCCGGAAATTATATCATTGAGGATGACACTCTCCCCACAGTCCTCAGGGTAAGGGTTGTAAGCTATGCCCTCGGGGCATATAAGGTTTTTATTGAAAGCCTTTTCGTAGAAAACTTGAAAAAGGGCTCTTTCGATTGGAAATTCAAAGGGCGAGTGGCCTTTTTAATAGTCAATAGTGATTTAAAGGCAACTAGCCCCCCACTGACGCTCACCTTTTCCCCAGACATATCCAATCATAATTTTTAGATAGCCATTTTGTTCAACGTATTTAAAAGTTTTAGAAATTATGTCCTTGAGGATGATAACCTCCCTCAGAGCCCTCGGGGCAAGGGTTGTAAGTTATGCCCTGGGGGCATATAAGGTTTTTATAGTTGGTGATATTGTAGAAACTGCAAAGTGGGTTCACTCGATTGGAAATTAGAAGGCCTTGTGCCCTTTTTAATAGTCGAAAGTGATTGGAGGATAACTAACATACCCACTCTCATACCCACCATTTCCCGAAAAACATCCAATCAAAATTTTGAGATGAAGTTAAAAAGTCTGGAAATTATGTTTTTGAGGATGACACTCCCCCCACAGTCCTCAGGGTAATGGTTGTAAGTTATGCCCTAGGGGTATATAAGGTTTTTTTATTATAGAAAGCGTTGTCGTAGAAACTTCAAAAAGGAATCATTTGATTGGAAATTGAAACAGCTAGTGCCCTTTTTAATAGTCGAAAGTTATTGGACGGTAAGTAACCCCCCTCTCACGCCCACCATTTCCCCAAACACATTCAATCAAAATTTTGAGACAGCTATTTTTTTCAACGTAGTGGAAAGCTCCAGAAATTATGTCTTTGAGGATGAAAACCCACTAACAGCCCCCATGTCAAGGGTTGTAAGTTATGCCCTGGGGCAAATAAGGTTTATATAGAAAGCGTTTTCGTAGAAACTTTAAAACAGGTTCATTCGATTGCAAATTGAAAGGACTAGTGCCTTTTTAATAGTCGGAAGGGATTGGAGGGCAACTAGCCCTTCTCTCACGCCCACCATTTCCACAAACACATCCAATCAAAATACTGAGATAGCAATTTTCTTCACCGAACAAGGCACTTCGTATCAAAGGAGTTGTCTTAGGAACTTCGAAAAGGGCTCATTCGATTGAAAATAGAAAGGGCTATGAAAGGGCTAATAGTCGATAGTGATTTGAGGGCAACTAGTACCCCTCCCACGCCCACCCTCCCCTTTGCCTATTATGTTTAAAAACTAAATGTTGGCTTAAGATTAAATCAAAATGCACTGTGTTAATGTTAATTCCCAATAAGGCATCTCAGCGGTATCCCAAGAACGACTGAGGGTATTATGTTCAAACTTTCGGGGCTACTTCTGCTCTTAAAATTTAGCCAAATCAAAATAGCTTAATTGTATCCAAGCTATCAAAGAAAGTAAACACATTTTTTTGCGAGTGGTATCAAGTTTTCTATTTCAGGTCAACTAGAGTGGGTATGAAACTAAATTAAACACTACTGTTTATGTCCAAATTTTTAATAGGGCGCATGTTGTTAAAAATTACTGAAAATTTTTCTCCAGAATACAAACAGAAGGCCAGACTATTTAGTCTTTAAAAAAATTAAACAATTATTTTCTTTTTTTCCTGAAAAGAATATTTCAATATAAAACGAACAGAAATTAATTAAGAAAAACTTTTTCCACAAAATCTGTTTTTCAAAGAAAAGTAAAGAACCTCATTAAACCAAGAATGACCAAAAATACAACAAAATAATCTACCAAGCGTGAAACTACCACTAATCAGCATCGATAAATAAATCAAACCCAAAACGAACAGAAATACCAATCAATAACCTATTATAACTCAAAACAAGCAGAAATTAACATGAGTATCGCTCAAAACCCCTATGCCATCCCACGGCCATAAAATATTTTGCACTTTACTGAAAAAAATACAAATAAATGTGCATATTCAGTTTAATATACATATTCTGATATTTAGTAATCAAAGTGTTAATATTATTTGACTTATTAAAGTTATAAAAGTAAAAACATTTATACTTTTCCATTAAATTGGAAATTATGTTCTGGCTATTCAAACTATGTTCAATCTATGCACGTAATTTTGCTGTAAAATGAAATTATACCCCCCAATTATTATAAGATATTTTTTTAGTTGTGAGAATGTGGGAAAGCCATCATAACCTGACTAAATTGTAAAAGTAGCAAACTATGACTTTTGAGTAATGATAAAGTAACGAAATATTAATTTTCTTTGTGTAAGGAAACAAACAACATTAAATTTGAATAAGTGTACCCTATATCCAACAAGGTCCATAAAATGCAAATACAAATACCGGACCGCCGCTTCAAACTCGAGGGTTCAACGACAAGAGATATTACGTGATTTGAATCACATGACAAAACAGGGTTTTAATAGAGAAAGCGGAAACTAACTTTTTGAACAAAGAACTATTATTAGGATTACATCAAAACTAGTCTCTGGCCAATGAGAAACAAGAGTGACAAAATAAGACAAAGTTTAAAATAGGGATTCGGAAACTAAAACAGGGTAGTCTTTTTTGGACCAAACAACGAGTAAGTAATTTTTACTTTGTAATTAAGGTAGACTACCACTGTCTGTCTGAATTCCCCTTGGAGATAAAAGTTTGAAGATAAAATTAAAATAAGAAGAAAACCTCTAAAGATTTCTGTCACTTGAAGATAACTTTAATATGTATTTAGGAGAAAATAATAACAACTAGTGCTGAAATCTAACATTTTACTATAAGTTGGTGATTTTGGGTCAATAGTTCGGTAGTATTTCTACTTAGACAAGGCTTGAGCCATTTGGACAAAACAGCATTTTAAGGTTAGAATAAGCTAAATTAAATTTCTTCCTAGAAATTTAAGCTTAGAATAACAGAGGGTTCAAAGAAGGAAAGGAACCTTAACCAAGAAGTCAGCGTTAGAAGAGCCCTTTGTGCTCCCATTTTCAGCCTAGAGTTCCTTGGAACTTAGCTTGACTGTATAAGGACCTTATATCCGAAAATTGGAATTATCGGACAACAACATTACTTGCCCCCCCCCCCCTTGTGCAATCTTCAGAGGTTTATACGAAGGAGAACCTGTTCCCTTTTAATCATTCTTTCATTTCGTTAAACCCGTACTGCATGTTTATACAAAGATGGCCTCGATGTTTATACAGATAGGTTAGGGGAAAGGGAACAATATTGTCAATTTAAGAATTTCCAGACCTTTATGTCCAGATATTTTCAATTGAGAGTTTTCCATGCTAAGGTAAAAGCTTACTAAAGGTCCAAGGAACACACAGCCCTTTTCAAGAAATAATAAGAGGATCTCTTTGTTTGGGTTAATGTAAATTGAAATAAAATCAAGTACGGTTATTCTTAGCTTAGCTCGGCAATAGTTTGAACTAAAGGATTTTAATAACCCAGAACTCAAGCCTTGACTAGCTATTCAAGTGTAACTATTTTAAGTAGAAACATTTGATAGCCTAGAATTAACTTAATCTTTTTCTTTTCGGTAAACATTGGTGGATTGAACAAGTAGACCATACACATTAGACCTAGAAGAGGTTTAGAAATATTCAACATAATCAGAATTAGAATATTTTCTTTTTATCTTCTTTCGTAATAAAAATCAGTTGTCACAGAATTCTGAGTACCGATTTCTTACCCAAGCCTCAGTTTGTAACACGCTACCAAATTTATTAGCCCTGATAGTAGGGGCAGCTTTACAACTGGTTGCAGCGGTACTCAAGTTCAGTGCAACTTTCGTTTAGGTGGGGGAGGATTAATTGAAATTTATAAAATTTGGTAAAATTTAGTCCTCTGTTCCTCACAAGAAAGTGTGTGTTCGATTTCCAAACCTATCCAAGACAGAATAGTTTGAAAAAGTGTTCATTAAAGAAATTTTTAACCTTAAAGGGAAGCTCAGACAGCTTTTTATCTTCCTAAGATTCTTTCTTTCTTCTCCTTTTCTTTCTCTTTGCTACAAGTTCTAGTATCCGAATCGTCTATAATTTACTTAAATAGGGTCATAGATTAATCATCTTCAAGTATGTGTAATTATAATACTAAACTTGAGGGTAAATTTAAATAGGTACTGAGAAAATTCTCATACAATTAATAAATTGACCCATTTTAGCGACTTAAAACACTATAAGGGATCAAAACGTTTCCCACACTAAGAGTTTATAAGGATAGAACAATCATGAGTTCAAATGAAAACAAAATCAAAAAGTTAGAAATTGCACTACAAGACGCACAGTCTAGAATAAACGCTCTAGAACGGCAATATAGAGATGCCACAGTCACATTTAGGCTTCAAAACCTATTTGTGGAGCAAGCGCCTCCCATCTCGTTACTGACATATCCCAATGAAATCCATTCATGGATTACCACCCTCAAACAAATACAAAGGAGTTTAGGGAAAGATGAATTATTAGCGCTGACAACGAGATTTGAATCGATTGATTTATTGTATAGGGACTCCTCATACATGTCTTTGGGAGCAACGGTGGTTGACTCAGGAGACAAGACTTCCCCTGCAGAACAAAGAGATAAGTCCAGAGTAGAATTTCAAAACATAGGAAATTATAGAAATAACTCAAAGAAATGTTTGAACTGTGGAAAGAAAGATATGTCAAGACCAACTAGGGATAATTATTCCAGGTATAAATTTAGTAAAAGAAAAAATGCTTGCATAAAATGCTGGACTTGTGGGGGTCTACATAGACAATCGGAATGTCAAAAACCTCCAACTTCTATCTGCTGTGGTGAAACAGGCCACAAAGCAAAACATTGTTTAGCTCCATTACCTATACACAAACCCCAAGAAAAATTTTAAGGCAATATTGTCGAAAGTACTGCGACCTCCGAGCAATGGTTAGGGAACCACCGGAAGGCACAGTCCCAGATTCCGCAGTTTTGTAGATATAGATTAATCATTAGTAGTAGATTTAGTGTGACCAAGAGTCACTAACACGAACAAGACTAGGACTATGAAGGTCAATAGCACGGAAAGACTAGAACTATGAAACAGGAGTCACTAGCACGCACAAAATTAGGACTATGAAACATGAGTCACTAGCACGGACAAGACTAGGACTATGAAGGTCACTAGCACGGAAAGACTAGGACTATGAAACAGAAGTCACTAGCACGGACAAGACTAGGAATATGAAGGTCACTAGCACGGAAAGACTATGACTATGAAACAGGAGTCACTAGCACGGACAAGACTAGGACCATGAAGGTCACTAGCACGGAAAGACTAGGACTATCAAACAGGAGTCACTAGCATGGACAAAACTAGAACTATGAAGGTCACTAGCATGGACAAGACTATTACTATGAAACAGGAGTCACTAGCACGGATAATTGGGAGGAGTTTTGTTCTGAAGATGAATGAGTATCTAATCTCGTTCAAGAGGTATTCGTCAGCCGACAAATATGCATTAAAAAAAAGTCATTCAAGAAAGTTCACCAAAAAAATTATTCTTATAGAGGACCCTGTCTAGTGTTATCGGAATTATATAAAAACGTCTTTTTGTTACACCAGTTGAAAACTTATAAACGACGGTTAGTAAATATAAGACAACTTAAAAAGATAAACAAGGAAGTAACAAAAAGTTCAATTCAAATAAAAAGGTTAGTAAAGAAAATAGAAACAGTAATCCTTTCTATTCTTCAAGCAGAAAATAAAAGTTTCCCTTTCATTGTTACAGATCCAGCAGAGATGCTCAGGACAATTTTAGAAATTGAAAATTCGCTACCAATAGGTTATAGAATATCGGTTAATTATAGACGTTACGGCCTACTGGAACTTTATAAATTGACTAGCTGCAATGTGGCGACACAACAATTGAAACTGTTGGTTATTTGTGATTTCTCAATATCAAATAAACAAGATGGGTTCAGAATATTCGAAATGTTCAGCATTCTATTCCCAGTGTCAAACACTTCGTATTTCTTCCAAATAGAAAACGAGTTTGAATTTCTTGGGTTGAGTAACGATCACAATGAAGATGACAATATAGAAAAAATGTAACTTAAAGGGTATACCAGTATTGTGCAACCACCAATTTCTTATTAGAAGTAAACAAATGAACTCCTGCAGTTTAGCAAACTACATGGAAAATAATGCATTAATAAATAAAGAGTGTCAAACCAAAATTATAAAGGAAAATAAAATCATAATCCAAAGAATTAGAAGTGAAAAGTGTATAATCAAATTTCCTTTCAAAGAAGAAATAAGAATAAATTTCGAATACAAAACAGAGAAAAACAGTAATTTTACATATATAAAAGGCAGCTCCATAGTGAAATTGCCAGAAGAATGTTCTCTAACTGCAGAGATATTAAAGATAAACAGTATGTATAGGGGACAGATTACAAAAGAAATGGCACCTTTAAACATATCTATAATTAGCCTAAAAGGGAGCCTATCCATAGCAGGAATAGAAAACGAATGGAAAAAAGAATTTGGAGATTTAATCTCTATAAATTTCCCGAACAACTCCAAGACGCAGATTGGCATAGCTGAACTAAGAAAAATGCACATTTCCTTAAGGGACGAAAGAGGAAGGAAAACAGCTAGCTATTGGACATTTTTTCTCAATATCTTTAATCTATTTATATCTTTATTAGGACTAGTCTCTATAGGAATAATATTCAAAACATTGAAAAAACTATGGTTAGACTATAGGCCACAAAATTTACAAGGATATCACGTAAATGTGGAACAAGAAGAAATTGAACTAAGTTGATTCTTAGCAAAGTTATGGTTTCATTAAGAAAAAATAACTGTACTAAGAATTTTAAGTGTGGGAGGTTGTGAGAATGTGGGAAAGCCATCATAACCTGACTAAATTGTAAAAGTAGCAAACTATGACTTTTGAGTAATGATAAAGTAACGAAGTATTAATTTTTTGTGTAAGGAAACAAACAACATTAAATTTGAATAAGTGTACCCTATATCCAACAAGGTCCATAAAATGCAAATACAAATACCGGACCGCCGCTTCAAACTCGAGGGGTCAACGACAAGAGATATTACGCGATTTGAATCAAATGACAAAACAGGGTTTTTAATAAAGAAAGCGGAAACTAACTTTTTGAACAAAGAACTATTATTAGGATTACATCAAAACTAGTCTCTGGCCAATGAGAAACAAGAATGACAAAATGAGACAAAGTTTAAAATAGGGATTCGAAAACGAAAACAGGGTAGTCTTTTTTGGACCAAACAACGAGTAAGTGCTTTTACTTTGTAATTAAGGTAGACTACCACTGTCTGTCTGAATTCCCCTTGGAGATAAAAGTTTGAAGATAAAATTAAAATAAGAAGAAAACCTCT
The DNA here is from genome assembly GCA_027921565.1 of Artemia sinica. Taxonomy (NCBI): domain Eukaryota; kingdom Metazoa; phylum Arthropoda; class Branchiopoda; order Anostraca; family Artemiidae; genus Artemia; species Artemia sinica. The sequence goes on along the minus strand of CM051269.1, from coordinate 58,032,717 downwards.
AAAGATTTCTGTCACTTGGAGATAACTTTAATATGTATGTAGGAGAAAATAATAATAACTAGTGCTGAAACCTAACATTTTACTATAAGTTGGGGATTTTGGGTTTATAGTTCGGTAGTATTTCCACTTAGACAAGGCTTGAGCCATTTGGACAAAACAGTATTTTAAGGTTAGAATAAGCTAAATTAAATTTCTTCCCAGAAATTTGAGCTTCGAATAACTGAGGGTTCAAAGAGGAAAGGAACCTTAACCAAGAAGTCAATGTTAGAAGAGCCCTTTGTGCTCCCCTTTTCATCCTAGAGTTCCTTGGAACTTAGCTTGACTGTATAAGAACTTATATCCGAAAATTGGAATTATTGGACAGCAACATTACTTGCCCCCCCCCTTGTGCAATCTTCAGACGTTTATACAAAGGAGAACCTGTTCCCTTTTAATCATTCTTTCATTTTGTTAAACCCGTACTGCATTTTTATACAAAGGTGGCCTCGATGTTTATACAGATAGGTTAAGGGAAAGGGAACAATATTGTCAATTTAAGAATTTCCAGACATTTATGTACAGATATTTTCCATTGAGAGTTTTCCTTGCTAAGGTAAAAGCTTACTAAAGGTCCAAGGAACACACAGCCCTTTTCAAGAAATAATAAGGGGATCTCTTGGTTTGGGCTAATGTAAATTGAAATAACATCAAGTACGGTTATTCTTAGCTTAGCTCAGCAATAGTTTGAACTAAAGGATTTTAAAAACCCAGAACTCAAGCCTTGACTAGCTATTCAAGTGTAACCCTTTTAAGTAGAAACATTCGATAGCCTAGAATTATCTTAATCTTTTTCTTTTCGGTAAACATTGGTAGATTGAACAAGTAGACCATAGATATTAGACCTAGAAGAGGCTTCGAAATATTCAACATAATCAGAATTAAAATATTTTCTTTTTATCTTCTTTTGTAATAAAAATCAGTTGTCACTGAATTCTGAGTACCGATTTCTTACCCAAGCCTCAGTTTGTAACACGCTACCAAATTTATTAGCCCTGATAGTAGGGGTAACCTTACATAGTGAAGTAAAAGATTATATTTACGTTATACTATTAGGTGGCTTTTATCAGGTGCTGTCAATGAATTACCTACCCCATTGAGTTGTGTTGGTTTTCTCAAAATAATAGCAACTCTAAATGTCCTCACGATTCGTAGTCATAAAATAAAGAAAAGGGGGCTGATGAGACGATGCCAGGGCAGTGAGGATGCTGAACAGGATGAAAGTGATGATGTTACCATTTAAGGTCCCCTTTTAAAAAAAGTATTAAGAGGGCAGTTTTCTGAGGGGCTTTTCTTTCAGTTTCGAAGCATTGTAAATGTAAAGTTAAAAGCGTAAAAGCTAAGGGTAGATTTAAATGAATATAATAGGGAAAATGAATTGAAATCAAATATTAAAAAAAGAATTGTATGAAAGTAGAGAACAACATTAGAACTTATATAATCAGTAATTAATCTACATAGTAGCCTAAGCGGGGTTGATACTTCCCAACACCTCACTTTCTACGCTACAGCGACTGTTGCATTATTTGCTTCGTGATTGAATCTACTCACTGAATAGTAATGTAATAAAAGCTTTGAAATAAAGTGCGTCTTTGACTGTTAGCTAAAGTTAGCTATAGTATTGGCCGGTGGGTTGAGTGCTTGTGATCTTAGAAGTTTGGTGAAGATCTTACATGTATTCGTTCAACCAAAAGAAGAAAACATTTATAAAGAAGATATTTAAGGAATATCAGGGCTAGTTGAAACTCATTTCATTTAGAAATTATTATATTGTAGTAAAGAGTACAGAAACAAGTGAAAGATAATATGAATTCCGTGGTCCACTTCTGGGAAGTCCATGGACATTCTAGGACGAATAGGTCGAAACGATCACACCTGGAAAAAAACAAAACAAGAAAACAAATAAACACCAATCTGTGATCTTTCTTCTGGCAAAAAAATATAAAATTCACTATTTTTGCAGAGAGGAGCTTAAAACCTCTACAGTAAGGATTTCTGATACGCTGAATCTGATGGTGGGATTTTCAACAAGATTTTTTGACTTTTAGGGGGTGTTTACCTTTTTTAATTCGCTTAGTTATGTGTTTTTTTTCATACCAGTTTCATAATGAAACAGTTTTATGAATTCAATTTTAGGTTAATTTTATAACCCAGTAATTTATGTCAGTTGAGGAAAAAATGTCTATTTTCTTTTCTAAGAAGTGAAATACTCTTTATTTACTATATTTATCGTTTGTTTTAATAAAGTATCAAACAGTTGTTAGAACGTAAAAATTGTTATACACTACTTCAACGAAAAAAATTATTTTTCTTTCAGACTTTTAGACTGATTAATTAAAAAAACTTTTTCCATAAAATAAGTTTTACAAAGAAAAGTAAAGAACTCCATTAAAAAAAATGAGCAAAACTAAAATCAAATAATATACCAAGCGTGAAACTACCACAAATCCGCATTGATAAATAAATGAAACCCAAAATGGACAGAAATTATAATAATTAGCCGAGTCAAACTCAAAACGAGCATAAGTTGGGCGCAAAACCCCTATGCCTTCCCAAGACCAGAACAAAATTTGCACTTTACTGAAAAAATATAAATTTTTTACTCTTATAACTTCAATAAATCAAATAATACTAACATTTTGATTACTAACTATCAGTATATGTATATTAAACTGACAATGCACTTTCATTTGTATTTTTTCAGTAAAGTGCAAATTTTGTTCTGGCCTTAGGAAGGCAGAAGGGTTTTGCGCCCAACTTGTGTTAATTTCTGCTCGTTTTGAGTTTGACTCGGTTAATTATTTTAATTTCTGTTCGTTTTGGGTTTCATTTATTTATCAATGCTGATTTGTGGTAGTTTCACGCTTGTTAGATTATTTGATTTTAGTTTTGCTCATTTTTTGTTTAAAGGAGTTCTTTACTTTTCTTTGAAAAACTTATTTAGTGGAAAAAGTTTTTTTATTAATTTCTGTTCGTTTTATATTGACATAGTCTTTTCAGGGAAAAAGAAAATAATACTTTAAATCTTTTCGTTTCTTAAGACTTTATAGTTTGGCCTGCTATTTGTATGCTGGAGAAAAATTTTCAGCAATTTTTAACAGCATACACCCTTTTAAAAATCTGGACACAAATATTACTGTTTAATTTAGTTTCATAACTCCTCTAGTTGACCTGTAATGGAAAACTTGATACCATTCACAAAAAAAACTGTTTACTTTCTTTGATAGTTTTTATTTTTGTAACTTTAATAAATCAAATAATATTAACATTTTGATTACTAAATATCAGTATATGTATATTAAACTGACAACGCACTTTCATTTGTATTTTTTCAGTAAAGTGCAAAATTTGTTCTGGCCTTGGGAAGGCATAGGGGCTTTGCGCCCAACTTATGTTAATTTCTGCTCGTTTTGAGTTTGACTCGGTTAATTATTGTAATTTCTGTTCGTTTTGGGTTCCATTTATTTATCAATGCTGATTTGTGGTAGTTTCACGCATAGTAGATTATTTGATTTTAGTTATGCTAATTTTTTGTTTGATGGAGTTCTTTACTTTTCTTTGAAAAACTTATTTTGTGGAATTTTTTTAATTAATTTCTGTTCGTTTTATATTGACATGGTCTTTTCAGGGAAAAAGAAAATAATACTTTAAATCTTTTCGTTTTTTGAGACTTTATAGTTGCTCTGCTATTTGTATGCCGGAGAAAAATTTTCAGCAATTTTTAACAGCATACACCCTTTTAAAAATCCGGATACAAATAGTACTGTTTAATTTAGTTTCATAACTCCTCTAGTTGACCTTCAATGGAAAACTTGATACCATTCGCAAAAAAATCTGTTTACTTTCTTTGATAGCTTGGATACACTTACGTGCGCTATTTGGTTAAATTTTAAGAGCAGAAGTAGCCCCGAACGTTTGAACATAATACCCTCAGTCGTTCTTGGGATACTGCTGAGATGCCTTATTGGGAATTAGCATTATCACAGTGCATTTTAATTTAATCTTAAGTCAACATTTAGTTTTTAAACATATAAAAATTAGAGGAAACATAAACATAGAGGAAGACTAAAATCTATTCTATAAATCATATACAAGAACTTTCTATATAAACCTTATATGCCCCCAGGGCATAACTTACAACCCTTGCACTGAGGGCTCTGAGGGGTTTATCATCTTAAAAGACCTAATTTCCAGAACTTCCAACCACGTTGAACAAAATGGATATCTCAAAATTTTGATTGGATATTTTTGGAAAAATGGTGGGTGTGAGAGGGGCGTTAGTCACTATCCAGTCACTTTCAACTATTAAAAAAGGCACTAGCCCTTTCAATTTCAAATTGAATGAGCCCTTTTGAAGTTTCTGCGACAACGCTTTCAATAAAAACTTTATATGCCCCCAGGGCATAACTTACAACCCCTGGCCTGAGGGCTGTTGGGGGAGGGATTGTCATCCTTAAAGGCCTAATTTCCAAAACTTCTAACTAAGTTGAATAAAATGGCTATCTAAAAATTTTGATTGGATGTGTTTTGGGAAAAGGTGGCCGAGAGAGGGGGGTTAGTTGCCCTCAAATCACTTTTGACTATTAAAAAGGGTACTAGTTCTTTGAATTTCAAGTCGAATGAGCTCTTTTTCAAGTTTCTACGACAAAGATTTCAATAAAAACCTTATATGCAACCAGGGCATAACTTATAATCCTTGCCCTGAGGATTTTGGGTGAGTGTCCTCCTTAAAAATATGTTTTCTATCTGGAAATCAACTACCCTGAACAAAAAGGCTATCTAAAAATTTGTATTGGATGTGTTTGGGGGAATGATGGGTGTGGGGCTGGTCTAGTTGACCTCCAATCACTTTCGACTATTAAAAAGGGCACTAGCCCTTTGAATTTCCAGTCGAATGAGCTTTTATTGAAGTTTCTACGACAACGCTTTCTTTAAAAACCTTATATACCCCCAGGGCATAACTTAAAACCCTTGCCCTGAGGGATGTGGGGGAGTGTTCTCCTCAAAAACATATTTTCTATCTGGAAATCAACTACGCTGAACAAAATGGCTATCTCAAAATTTTGATTGGATGTGTTTGGGGGAATAAAGGGCTCGAGGGGGGGGGGAGCTAGTTGCACTCAAATCACTTTCGACTATTAAAAAGGGTACTAGCCCTTTGAATTTCCAATCGAATGACCCTGTTTTGAAGTTTCTACGACAACGCCTTCTATAAAAACCTTATATGCCCCCAGGGCCTAACATAAAACCCTTGCCTTGAGGGTTGTGGGGGAGTGTCCACCTCAAAAACAAATTTTCTATCTGGAAATCAACTACGCTGAACAAAATGGTTATCTCAAAATTTTGATTGGATGTGTTTGGGGAAATGATGGGCGTGGGGGAGGGGGCTAGTTGCCCTCCAATCACTTTCGACTATTAAAAAGGATACTAGCGCTTTGAATTTTATTTTCATCTTGTCTTCTAACATATGTATACTTTCACACATTTCATACTTTCAGCTTCTTTCGAGCAAAAAAGAAGTGCAGAAGGGCACTAGCCCTTTCAATTTCCTATTGAATGAGCCCTTTTGAAGTTTCTGCGACAACACTTTCAATAAAAAGTTTATGTGCCCCCAGGGCTTAACTTACAACCCCTGCCCTGAGGGCTGTGGGGGGAGGGGTTGTCATCCTTAAAGGCCTAATTTCCAAAACTTCTAACTACGTTGAATAAAATGGCTATCTAAAAATTTTGATTGGATGTGTTTCGGGAAAAGGTGGCCGAGAGAGGGGGGTTAGTTGCCCTCAAATCACTTTTGACTATTAAAAAGGGTACTAGTCCTTTGAATTTCAAATCTAATGAGCCCTTTTCAAGTTTCTACGACATAGATTTCAATAAAAACCTATATGCCCCCAGGGCATAACTTATAATCCTTGCCTTGAGGGTTGTGGGTGAGTGTCCTCCTTAAAAATATGTTTTCTATCTGGAAATCAACTACCCTGAACAAAAAGGTTATCTCAAAATTTGTATTGGATGTGTTTTGGGGAATGATGGGTGTGGGGCTGGTCTAGTTGACCTCCAATCACTTTCGACTATTAAAAAGGGCACTAGCCCTTTGAATTTCCAGTCGAATGAGCTTTTATTGAAGTTTCTACGACAACGCCTTCTTTAAAAACCTTATATACCCCCAGGGCATAACTGAAAACCCTTGCCCTGAGGGATATGGGGGAGTGTCCTTCTCAAAAATATATTTTCTATCTGGAAATCAACTACCCTGAACAAAATGGCTATCTCAAAATTTTGATTGGATGTGTTTGTGGGAATGATGGGCGTGGGGAGGGGGCTAGTTGCTCTCCAATCACTTTCGACTATTAAAAAGGTTTGAATTTTATCTTCATCTTGTCTTCTAACAAATGTATACTTTCACACATTTCATACTTTCAGCTTCTCTCGAGCAAAAAAGAAATACTGAAGGACAGAATTATATTTTTTCATTCATGTTTTAAGTATCAACGCGTATCGAAGGATATATTTGCATGCTTTAATCGTGTTTCAAGCAACAACACATTTGAAGCATAGATTTGCATACTTTATTATTTTATTTTTTTTTCAAAACTACAGTTTGAAGCATAGATTTGCATATGTTCATCAATTTACAAGCAATTTTCAGAGGAAGGCAAGAAGAAGACAGTCATACTGTTGCGCCAATATTATAATCCATATCTTGTCTAGGTGCCGGAGCTACGAGCTATGTAAAATAATGTTGTAATAGACAACGAAATCGCAAGCAAAATAAAAAGGACATTGGCAGATAATATCACCAAGGAATATAAATATGAATCAATGAAAAGGAAAGCACCGATGAATATTAATGCTACCATCGGCAGTTTATCAATTGATACAGTCGTTGAACACAATAATAACAATGACGAAATTTGTGATGAACTTGTAGGTGAAACCATGTTAAAAGCCGTGTATTACCCTGAAAGGGAATAAGTACCGGTGAATATTAATGCTACCATCAGCAGTTTACCAACTGATATAGTCGTTGAGCACAATAATAACAATAACTAAATTCGTGATGAGCTTGTAACTGAAACCATGTTAAAAGCCGTGTATGACCCCAAAATGGAATAAAGAATATTCTACTGTCTACAAAGTAAGAGTAGAGACTGAGCGCCAGCGTTCAGAGAAAGGATGATGAATTATTTTATGGAACGGATTAGGAATATTCTTTTTTCTTATGATATTAATAACATGTAATTGTGTACATGAAATTGTCTGAATAAAAATGCCCCTTTGCACTGGGTTGCCACCAGCTCATAAATAAAATCCCGATTTTTCTTCTTAAAAAATCTCGAAAAATCCCGGAACACGGTTTTTAGACTATACAACATAGGGCTGCACAGTGGTGACGTAAAAATCAAAACGCGTAATTCGAAGTACGGTGAAGCGTGGTTTCTAGTTGTAACTAACAACTGATTGTCAATATTCCTAGTATTATGTCTGTGAAAGTGTTCTGGTGGATTAGTAGGACCTACAACAAATATTTTAGGCCAAAGAAATTCACCAAAGTTCCGAGAAAACATGTCGACGCACCCAGGTTTCATCGTTATTTGAATTTCTCACCCAAAAATTGACGTCACGCTTTGCAGTCATATAGCGCGTCCAGACCATCCAATTTCTGGAAAATGGGATGGAAATCTGGAAAAAGGAATAGTCGTCCAAACTAGGCGTTTTTTTTCAAAAACTTGGTGTTTTTTTCAGAAGATATCTGTACAAATTTATAGGCGCTATCCTCATCAAATCTGTTTTTCTGAGTCAAAACCTATAGAAAATAAATTTAGAGCCTCAGTTAAACAATTTACTTTTTTTCTATTTAAAACCATCTTAGACAACTATTTCTATTTATCACTTATTGTGTCTAATCGTCTCATTCTTCTGGGATATTTTCCGAATAAGCTGTCCACACTGCCACTTCCGTCACCTTTTTAAATTTTATGACCCTTTGATTCCTGCCAGAAAATGTAAAAATGGCAAGGGAGACCTGTCTACATTCCAAGATTTCCGTCCCATTTTTCCAGAAAATGGATGGTCTGGACGCGCTAATATTCAATATGACTTGGCAGGCGTTAAAAATTGCCTTTTATCACGTCTTCACACGTCCCTTTCCCTTTTACCGTACCTGCTTTTCTGTTTAGCAAAAGTCTCGCTAATGAAGAAGCGGACAGCGGAACTATAATTCGTCTTACAAAAGCATCCTTTTGAAATAAAAATCCTTTTGAACAGAATAAGTATAATGCCGTATGCTTTTTAATTACCTTTCCTGAGATTAATCTTGCCCGAGGCATTACACGGGGCAAAATTAACTAAAATGAGAAGAAAAGAAAATCCTCGCTGTTTTTGTTTTGAATTCGCCGCTCGTCGTTACATTGGAGTTAAATTTTCAAATATCAAATCCCGAACGAAAAAAACCGTTGCCCCAGTGTACAAGCGCAAATCCAGACGGAACAAACAAAAACAGAGAATATTCTTGATATTGTAATGAAAAAAAATAGTTGACTATCAGTCAAAATCGTTGAAAATTTCTTTTTAATCAAAAAAATCCAGGTTTTTAGCAAAAGTCCCGGTTTTTAGCAAAAAATCCCGGTTTTTTACAAAAAAAAATCCCGAAACTTCCGGATAATGTGTGTGTTTCAAAATGTTGTAATCTTAGAAAATCGAAGAAAACATACAAATCTAAGCTTCAAAGTGTTGTTTTGTGAGAAAAATCGATGAAACTATCCAAATGTATGCTTTCAAAATGCGTTGTTGCTTGAAACAGGATGAAAATATTAGAACTTTACCATCAATAGACGTTGATGCTGGAAAACACACGGTAACACATGTAAATATGTGCTTCAAAATATGTTGACGTTCAAAAATGAAAGACAATATGCAAATCTATGCTTTAAATTGTGATTTTGATCGAAACAAGATGAAAATATGCAAGTTCAAGGGCTTCAAACAGTGTTCTCGCTTGAAACACGATCAAAATTTGCAAAGTTAACCTTCAATACGCGTTGCTGCTCGAAAAAAATATATGAAAACATGTAAATTTGTGCTTCAGAATGTTTTGACGTTCAAACATTGAAGAAAATGTACAAATATATGCTTCAAGCTGTGGTTTGGTGGGAAAATTGATGAATATATGCAAATCAATGCTTCAAAATGTGTTGTTGCTTGAAACACGATGAAAATGTGCAAATTTAACCTTCAATACGCGTTGATGCTGGAAATGCACATGAAAATATGTAAATGTGTGCTTCAAATCTGTTTCAAAATGTATTCTTGTTCGAAAATAAATAAAAATATGCAAACCTATGCCTCTAACTGTGGTTTTGATCAAAACAAGAAGAAAACATGTAAATTTGTCCTTCAATACATGTTGATGCTCGAAAAAGAAATGAAAAAATGTAATTGCGTCCTTTAAAATATCTTGATGTTCGAAAGAAGCAGAAAATATACAAATGTGTCCTTTTTAAATTTCTTGTCAGGTTGAAGACGAGATGAAAATATGCGAATGTGTTTGTTTCAAAATGTTTTGATCATTGAAAATAGAAGAAAATATATAAATCTATGCTTCAAACTGTGTTTTTGCATGAAACCCGATGAAAATATAGACATATATACTTCAAAATGCGTTGTGGCTTGAAAAATGATGAAAAGATGCAAAATGTATTCGTCAATATGTGTTGATGCTTGAAAACACAAATGAAAGTGTGTAAATGTGTGCTCCAGAATTTGTTGACTTTCAGAAATCGAAGAAAATTTACAAATCTATGTTACAAACTGTGATTTTGGTCAAAACAAGATGAATATAGGCAAATGTGTGTTTCAATATGTTTTGATATTTGAAAATTGAAGAAAACATGCAAATGTGTGCTTCAAACTGAGGTTTTGTGTGAAAATCGATGACAATATGCAAATCTAAACTTCAAAATGCGTTGTTGGCTGAAACACGATAAATATGTGCAAATGTGACATTCAATACGCGTTGATGCCGGAAAACACACATGAAAATATGTAAATGTGTGCTTCAAAGTGTGATGACGTTTGAAAATCGAAGAAAATATCCAAATCTATGCTTGAAACGGTGGTTTTGCGTAAAAATGCTGAAAATATGCAAATCTATACTTCACAATGCGTTGTTGCTTGAAACAAGATGAAAATAGGCAAATGTATCCTTCAATTTGCACTGATGTTTCATAACAAGATAAAAATACACAAATGTGTCCTTAAAAATTTCTTGTTTCTCAAAAATCGAAGAAAATATGCATATGTGTCCTTCAGTACATGTTGATGCTTGGGACACAAATGATTGAACATAATTGCGTCCATCAAAACTTCTTGTTGCTCGAAAGAAACTGAAAATGTGCAATTGTGTCCTTCAAAAACTTCTTGTCGTTTGAAGACGAAATGAAAATTTGCAAGTGTAGTTACTTACGTAAGTCCCATCCATCCTCATGGAACGTCTTGAAACTACTCGTTCCAAAATTTGGTTAACTTGGGCTCGATATGCTGTTCTATCAAGTTCAGTTCGGGATAGCAGGGCAAAACGTTGTCGGTTAAGGTTTTCAATCCATCTTTTGCGAGGTCTTCCCGTGGTCAAAGTCCTTCAGTTGTTCCTAGAAGTGCGATCCTGGACAGACGTGTGGATAAAAATTCATTCGTTTTACGGGGCCGAACCAGCACGGTTTCTGTTTTTGAGTTTGTTCATGATAGTGTCTTCTGACTTCAGCCTTCTTCGAACTTCTTCATTTGTGATATGGTCTGTATATCTGATCTTGGCTATCCGGCCCAGACATCTCAATTCAAACGCAAGGGGGTTGCACTCATTTTATCTTCTAATGTCCAGGTTTCACACCCAAACAGATCATTGGGTATTTTTAGACTGTTCAATATTTGCACTTTCAGATGTTTCGAATAGTGGTAAAATTTCCAGATCTTTGATAGTATTTTGATGCTAGAGCTGGCAAGCCCAAAGCAGCATTTAATGTCGACAGTGTGGCAGTTGTGAGTTGTCAAGAGACTGCCGAGGTAATTAAATTGATCAGCTGTTTCCCCTTGTTCACCATCTATTACTGTCGAGGTGGCGGTTTGTCATCTACTGTTGTGATATGATTATTATTTTGGCTTTGTTTGCGTTAATTTTCATACCAAACGGCTTCGTTGCTTAAGAGATACAGTCAGCCTGTCTCTGGACTTTTTGGGTGGTGCTGGACATCTGGTTGATATCATCCACATATGCTAGATTGTCAATTAGGATTCCTTCTATTCTGGCTTCATATTTGCCGGGTATTAGGGAGAGGATGGCATGCAGAAACAGGTCACACAATTGCAGCGAGAGGATGCATCCTTGCAGAACTTTGGAAACTGTAAAGAATTCACCAGACAGCCCGTCAGTGGCCAGTACTTGACTTTTAAATTGGTTCTACATTTCCTTAATGATACTCACTATTTCATCTGGGACCCCTTGGTGTCGTAGAATTTATAACAAGCCTTTCCTCCATATTAAGTAAAAGGTCTGTCAGAAGTCAGTAAAGAGCTGATAGAGGTCTCTGTTTAACTCAATGAACTGCTCCATCAGTGATGAACAGTAAATATTTGGTCAATAATTGATTGTTCCGATTGAAAGCCAGCTTGATATCACCAAGAATAAAGATGGTGATTGCTTGAATTCTGCAGAGCAGGATCTTGGTCAGGATTCTGGTTTTGTGCCTTGTGAGGCTGACAAGCCTCTAGTTTCATGTTCTTTTTTTTAGTCTTTTTGTGTACTGGGACTATTTTTGCCACGTATCGCGTCTGCGGGACATGTCCAGTAGACAAAGTGGCTGATATAAGATTGTGGTATAGGTCAACAACGTCTTCTAAACCATCATTTACAGTTCAGCAGTGACACTGTCCGTCCCAGGAGCTTTCTCTCGCTTCAGGAATTCTATGGCCACTTTGGCCTCAATTCTTATTAGAAGTGGAGAGGGTTCCCAGTCTATTATTAGGAAGTGGTTTAGGACATTTGGGTCGGTCATTTCTTTCGGATTAAGTTCCTCCTCAAAGTATTTCTTCCATCGTTTGAGCTTCATCTTAGCATCACTGATGTCGTTCCCCTGTTTCTCTAGGATTAATTAAAAAAAAACTTTCCGAAAAATAAGATCTTAAAGCGAGTAATGCTTAGATTGAATTTGAAAATCAAGCTTAAAACGAAAACAAATATTTTGCTATTAAAGTATAAATGAAACTCAAAACGAACAGAAATTAAATAAACAATCAATGCGAACAAACATACAATATATATTAATGTAAATGGATAAATAAATCTTGAGACGAGTGAAACTTAAATTGAATATGCAAATCAAGTTTGAATTGAATAAAAATAACTAAAAACAAGAGTTTGGGTATCGTCTCACTGCAGAAGCCTAAAACCTACTGCGTCATTGGGGCTTTACTGAAAACAATTCTTTGAAATATTTTCAGTTTTGTAACTTTAAGAAATCAAAAATTAATTAAGATTTTAGGGAATAAATATCAGCAAATGTATATTAAATTGGCAACGCATATCTTTTGTCAGTAAACTCATTTGAATTTTTTTTTCAGTAAAGTACAAATTATATTCTGGCTTTTGGAACGCATAGGGATTTTGAACCCTACTCACATTAATTTATGCTCGTTTTGAGTTTGACTCTAATATTTATTTTAATTTTTGTTCGTTTTGGGTTTCATTTATTTATTGATACTGATTTGGGGTAGTTGTATGCTTGGTAGATTATATGATAGTCCGGACGCCAGGTGTTGAAAATGTGAACCATACCACGACGGAATGGGGCTGCTACGAGAATTAGCCTACCCTCCACCCCCTAAATTGACCATGCGGATTCAAAAATACCAATGGCACTTGCTTGTGAGTGGTGGAACACTCTGAAACTTGACATTTTATTATACTTTGGTGTTTGCAAGAAAATGCATGTTCCACAAAGTTTGAGGTGCAGTTTTTCGCTCAAATAGAAATGCCTAGAAGCCATAGAATGTTTTCATAACAAACTAACACGATTAGTTAGAAAAATGGCAGAGTTAAAAAAAAACTCGGAAAACTATATGAGTCTTGAACAGTCTAGGAAAGTATAAACAAAATCAATTTGAATATTAGATATATAATGATATTAATTGTTGAGAGATCCATCAGTTCAAGATTTTTTTTTCGCTCTAATTTTTATTTTCATTTTCAATACTGTAAGAACTGTAAAATAATAAATTTGTAATATACGAGTAATTCGTTTTCAGTGAAGCACCAATGACGCAGAAGGCTTTGGGTTTTTACAGTTAAAGAAGGGGGCAGTATCCAAATTTTGCTTGTAGTGAAACTATATTTGTCTTGACCAATCTTGAAAAGAACTAATAAATTAAACTGAATATTTGATGCATAATGATATTAATTGCTAAAAGCTCATCAGTTCAAAATTAAGATTTACTTACTCATTTACATTAATATATATTGTATGTTTGTTCGCATTGATTGTTTATTTAATTTCTGTTCGTTTTAAGTTTCATTTATACTTTAATAGCAAAATATTTGTTTTCGTTTTAAGCTTGATTTTCATATTCAATCCAAGCATTACTCGCTTTAAGATCTATTTATTCATTTATATTATTACTTGTTGTATGTTTTTTGTTATGATTGTTCATTTAATTTCTGTTCGTTTTGGGTTTCATTTATTCTTTAATAGTAATTTCTGGTCGTTTTGAGTTTGAATTTTAACAGGTATTTGTATCTCCTGAGCTTAAGTTTAAAATGGCCTTTACTTTTCTTTGAAAAACTTATTTTTCGGAAAGTTTTTTTAAATTAATTTTTGTTCGTTTTTGATTGCAACAAGTTTCAAGTTTTTATGGCATGGGGGGGGGGTGCTTACTTTCCGATTATTCTTTACTTTAAAAAACGGATCTAGAACTTTGAATTTAAATCGAATGAGGCTTTTTTCAAAGTCTATACGATTACCTCTTTAATAAAAATCTTATATATGAACAATAGACAGCTTGCATAACTTGTGGACAGCGATTGACAACAATGAATGGATTGAACAAATAGCTCCAATAAGGGAGTTTAGACCATTTCACTTGCTAACACAAAGGGATCACGACTGTTTGGAATTGACCCTAATAGGAATTTGTGTGCCAAAACAATTTTGCATCTATCACAGAGTATGTATTTTAACCTTATAATTGGATAATTATAATAGATTTCCTATGTGTTCTTCCCATACAAAACCCCTTCCCATAAGTTATAAACCCCCCTTAATAAGTTATGCCCCAGGGTATAACTTACAACGCCTACCCCTGGGCCATGGTGGGCTGTGTTGATTCCGGAGTTTTTTGTTATCACAACTTTGAACTATTTTAACAAAATGTGTATCTCAAAATTTTATCTACATTTAGGGCGATACATTTAGGGCGTCGAGGAGGGAGACGGGCTAGTTGTCTTTCAATCTCTTTTGACTCTTAAAAAGTGAACAAGAACTTTCAATTTTCAATCAAATGAGCCCTCTCTAAAGTTTATACGAGCATCCATTCCATAAGAAATAATATGAAGTTTCGGAAAATCCTTAAATTACAACCCTTGCCCTGAGGGCTTTGGGGAATTTTAATCCTCAAAGACCTAATTTCCAGAACTTAAAACTACGTTTAATAAAATGGCTGTCTTAAAATTTTGATTGGAGGTGTTTTGGGAAAAGGTGGGCGTGAGAGGGGGGTTAGTTGCCCTCAAATCACTTTCGACTATTACAAAGGGCACTAGCCCTCGAAATTTCCAATCGAACGAGCCTTTTTTAAGTTTCAACGACACCGCCTTCTATAAAAACCTTATATGTCCCCAGGGCATAACTCAAAACCCTTGCCCTGAGGGTTGTGGGGGATTGTCCTCCTCAAAAACATATTTTCTATCTGGAAATATACTACGCTGAACAAAATGCTTATCTCAAAATTTTGGTTGGATGTGTTTGGGTGAATGATGAGCGTGGGGGGGGGGGGGGCTAGTTGCCCTCTAATAACTTTCAACTATTAAAAAGGGCACTAGCCCTTTGAATTTCCTATTGAATATGCCTGTTTTGAAGTTTTTACGACTACGCCTTCTATGAAAACCTTATGTGCCCCCGGGGCACAACTTAAAACTCTTGCCCTGAGGGTCGTGGGGGAGTGCCCTCCTCAAAAACATATTTTCTATCTGGAAATCAACTACGCTGAACAAAATGGCTATCTCAAAAGTTTCATTTGATGTGTTTGGGGGAACGATGGGTGTGGGGGGGGGGGGGGCAAGTTGCCCTATCACTTTCTACTATCAAAAAGGGCACTAGCCCTTTAATTTCCAATCGAATGAGCCTGTTTTGAAGTTTCTACGTAAGCACCTTCCATAAAAACCTTATATGCCCCCAGGGCATAACTTAAAACCCTTGCCCTGAGGATTGTGGGGGAGTGTCCTCCTCAAAAATATATTTTAAATCTGGAAATCAACTGAGCTGAACAAAAATAGCTATCTCAAAATACCACATGGCCATTATCAAATAAAAGATCTTTTTTTCTCCATACCCTGGAACTTCGTGTCGAAGGAGTTGTCGTAGAAACTTCAAAAAGGGCTCATTCTATTTTAAATTGGAGTGGCTAGTGCTCTTTTTAATAGTCGAAAGAGATTGGAAAGCAACTAGCCCCCCCCCCCACGCCAATCATTCCCCCAAACACATTCAATCTACATTTTTAGATAGCCATTTTGTTCAGCGTAGTTGATTTCCAGATAGAAAATATATTTTTGAGGAGGACACTCCCCCACAACCTGCAGGGCAAGGATTATAAGTTATGCTCTGGGGGTATATAAGGTTTTTATAGAAGGCGTTGTCGTAGAAACTTCAAAAAATGCTCATTCGATTGGAAATTCAAAGAGCTAGTGCCCTTTTAAATAGTCGAAAGTGATTGGAGGACAACTAGCCCCCCACGCCCATCATTTCCCCTAACACAACCAATCAAAATTTTGAGACAGCGATTTCGTTCAGCGTAATTGATTTCCAGATAGAAAATATGATTTTGAGGAGGACACTCCCCCAGAGCCCTCAAGGCAAGGGTTTTAAGTTATGCCCTGGAGGCAAATAAGGTTTTTAAGGAAGGCGTTGTCTTAACAACTTCAAAAAAAGCTCATTCGATTGGAAATTCAAAGAGTTAGTGCCCTTTTTAATAGTGGAAAGTGATTAGAGGGCAATTAGCCCCCGCCCACACCCATCCTTCCCCCAAACAATCCCATAAATTTTTTTAGATAGCCATTTTGTTCAGCGTAGTTGATTTTGAAATAGAAAACATATTTTCGAGGAGGACACTTCCCCAGAACCTGTAGGGCAAGGATTATAAGTTATGCCCTGGGGGCATGTAAGATATTTATTGAAATAGTTGTCGTAGAAACTTGAAAAAGGGCTCATTTGATTTGAAATTCAAAGGGCTAGTACCCTTTTTAATAGTCAAAAGTGATTTGAGGGCAACTAACTCCCCTCTCCCGCCCACCTTTTCCCCTAACACATCTAATCAAAACTTTGAGATAGCCATTTTATTCAACGTAGTTTTAAGTTCTGGAAATTAGGTCTTTGAGGATGAACCCCCCCCCAACAGCCCTCAGGGATAGGGTTGTAAATTATGCCCAGGGGGCATATAAGGTCTTTATATAACCCGTTGTCGTAGAAACTTCAAAAAGGGCTCATTCGTTTGGACATTGAAATGGCTAGTGCCCTTTTTAATAGTCGAAAGTGATTGGAAAGCAACTACCGCCCCTTCCAAGCCCACCATTTCCTCGAACATATCTAATAAATATTTTGAGATAGCCATTTTGTTCCACGCTGTTCAAAAATCCGGAAATTATACCTTTAAGCAGGACACTCCCCCCAAAGTCTTCAGGGCGAGGGTTATCAGTTATGCCCTGGGGTTATATTAGGTTTTTATTAAAATCTTTGTCATAGAAACTTGAAAAAGGGCTGATTCAATTGGAAATTCAAAGGGCTAGTGCCTTTTTTAATAGTCGAAAGTGATTTCAAGGCAACTAACTCCCCTCTCACGTCCATCTTTTCTCCAAACACATCCAATCAACATTTTAGATAGCTATTTTGTTCAACGTAATTAATTTCCAGGTGGAAAATAAGTTTTTGAGGAGGACACTCCCCCACATCCCTCAGGGCAAGTGTTTTAAGTTATGCCCTGGGGGCATATAAGGTTTTATAGAAGGTGTTGTCGTAGAAAATACAAAACAGGCTCATTCGATAGGAAATTCAAAGGGCTTTTTAATAGCCAAAAGTGATTTGAAGGCAACTAAACCCTCTCACGCCCATCTTTTCTCCAAACACATCCAATAAATCATAGGCAGCGCGCTAGCGCTGCCTAAGTAAAGAACGATGGTGGCACAATATGTTTTTTTCTCCATACCCGGGCACTTCGTATCGAAGCAGTTGTCGTAGAAACTTCAAGAAGGGCTCATTCGATTGGAAATTGGAGTGGCTAGTGCTCTTTTTAATAGTCAAAAGTGATTTGAGGGTAACTATCCCACCCACGCTCATCATTTCCCCAAATAAATCCAATCAAAATTTCGAGATAGTCATTATGTTAAGTGGAATTGAATTCCGGACAGAAAATATATTTTTGAGGAGGACACTCCCCCAGAGCCCTCAGGGCAAGTGTTTTAAGTTATGCCCTGGGGGCATATAAGGTTTTTATAGAAGGCATTGTCGTAGAAACTTCAAAAAAGCTCTTTCGATTGGAAATTCAAAGGGCTAGTTCCCTTTTTAATAGTCGAAAGTGATTGTAAGGCTAATAGCCCCCCCTCCCACGCCCATCATTCCCCAAAACACATTCAATAAAAATTTTGAGATAGCCATTTTGTTCAGCGTAGTTGATTTCCAGATAGAAAATATATCTTTGAGGAGGACACTCCCCCACAACCCTCTGGGCAAGGGTTATAAGTCATGCCCTGGGGCATATAAGGTTTTTATTGAATTCTTTTTCTTAGAAATTTGAAAAAGGGCTCCTTCGATTTGACATTCAAATGGCTAGTACTCTTTTTAATAGTCGAAAGTGATTAGTAATATTTTTTGTTGTTGTTGTTGTTTAGACCAGGGTACTTCGTATCGAAGGAGTTGTCGTGGGAACTTCGAAAAGGGCTCATTTGATTGAAAATAGAAAGGGCTTATACCCTTTTTAATAGTAGAAAGTGATTGAAGGGCAACTAATCCCCCTTCCACTCCCACCCTCCTACGCCCACCCTCCCATTTGCCCATTATCTTTAAAAACTAAATGTTGCCTTAAGATTAAATCAAAATGCACTGTGATAATGCTAATTCCCAATAAGACAACTCAGCAGTAACCAAAGAACGACTGAGGGTATGATGTTCAAACTTTCGGGGTTACTTCTGCTCTTAAAATTTAACCAAATCAAAATAGCGTAAGTGTATTCAAGCTATCAATGAAAGTAAACAGATTTTTTTCGAATGGTATCAAGTTTTCCATATCAGGTAAACTAGAGGAGGTATGAAACTAAATTAAACAGTACTATTTGTGTCCAGATTTTTAAAAGGGTGTATGTTGGTAAAAATTGCTGAAAAATTTTCTCCAGCATAAAAATAGTAGGCCAAATTATAAAGTCTTACAAAAAGAAAAGATGTAAAGTATTATTTTCTTTTTCCCTGAAAAGACTATGTCAATATAAAACAAACAGAAATTAATTAAAAAACTTTTTCCACAAAATACGTTTTTCAAAGAAAAGTAAAGAACTCCATTAAACAAAAATCGATAAATAAATGAAACCCAAAACGAACAGAAATTACAATAAAAAACCGAGTCAAAGTCAAAACGAGCAGAAATTAACATGAGTTGGGCGCAAAACCCCTTTGCCTTCCCAAAGCCAGAACAAAATTTGCACTTTACTGAAAAAATACAAATGAATGTGCATTGTCAGTTTAATATACATATACTGATATTTAGAAATCAAAATGTTAATATTATTTAATTTAATAAAGGTATAAAAGTAAAAAAAAAAAATTTTCAGTAAAGTGCAAATTTTTTTATGGCCTTGGGAGGGCGTAAGGGTTTTGCTCCCAACTTATGTTAATTTCTGCTCGTTTCGAGTTTGACTCGGTTATTTATTGTAATTTCTGTTCGTTTTGGGTTTCATTTATTTATCGATGTTGATTTGTGGTAGTCTCACGCTTGGTAGATTATTTGATTTTATTTTTTCTCATTTTTTGTTTAATGAAGTTCTTTACTTTACTTTGAAAAACTTATTTTGTGGAAAAAAGTTTTTTTAATTAATCATAAATAGGATCAATATCTATATTCGCAGTATCTCTATTAATTGATAAACCTGCAAAATATGTTTTTGAATTTTTAATGCTTCAAAAGCCCATTGTATGAAACCTTATATTGGTTCCGCTAAGGCTGAAATGAAACTGTCTGGAGGTTTTGTATATTTTAGAGCATGATCTATTGAATGGATAATAACAGATAATAGATACTGGCCATTATCTTACTTCAGATCGCGTTGAATGCGTAAATTATAGAGAGCAACTCGGTCTGGTGAAAGCTCTATAGTTGTAGGGGAGGAGAAGGGGGCCGTTTCTGTCAGCAGCTCAGTACTGCCTTTATTATATCTAGTCATTTTTCCGTCACAAGCTCCTCACTGCCTAGTTTTTATTAAATTTCCTTGCGCATAGCGGGAATTTTCAAGTGTTTATTAAGCGTAAAGTAATTTTGCTTCTTGTAGCTAACCTGCCCGCGCTCGCTACGGGCGCCGCCCCAGCCTTCTGACCACCTCTTGGATCGGTTGCCGCGCACCCAACTGCAATTGTAAATAAACTCAAGTGTTTTTAAAATGTTGTAAATATATTTTTATGTTGTTGTATATATATTAATTAAAGAAACCATGTATTCCATTTCCTCTTGTATATTTATTCAACAGATTAAGGTTCGGATAGGTTAGTTATATTTTGACTCTGGAAGAGTATTTATCAATTTAAAACACCCTTCAGATGGTTTCTTTACGGACCGTTCATGTCTGTAAAAACGTCTTTTTTAACGAAAATCATTGATTTCAGTGATAAAATGTTTTTAGCGAACCCAAAAATATCCATTATGGCTATAGTACATAGCAAGAATCTTATGATAAAGTAAAGAAGATTGATTCAAGCATAAAATTCATACAAGGACTTGACGTGTTTACTATTATTGCACCAAACTCGTGGTTGATTATTGACGATTTAGCTGAATCTATTGAAGAATGGTCGCGGGAAATATTACAACTGTCTACTTTCCGGTCCCATCACGAAAAAATTTCTTTAACTATTGTTCTCCATAATCTTTTTCATTAGAGTAAATGTGTGAGAACACTTGCATTGAATTGTACCTACTGTATCATCTATAGAGTTGTTTGCGATTCAAGTTCTCTTATTACCCTAAACAAACAAATTTATCCTGGCTGAACATAATTTTTTACTTGACACATACTATCAAGCAACAAATAAACCTTATGGTTACATATTAATAGAACTGAATCCAAAGACGCCCCAAGAGTCGCGTGTAGTCACTGATATTTTTTGATAATGAAATTCCTGTATATCTACCTGTGAATATTAAAAAAAACGTCATTAGTCGCAATCATGACAATGAAAAAGCTAAATGAAAACTGAAATTTATTTTCCGTGCTAGCCAATTCAAAACCACGACTTAGAAAAACAATTCTTTAGCATGGTGTCGACAAAGATATTATTAATCTCTTGTCGGAACTTTGTTTAAATTTAACGGTTGGTAATGCTCAACTGTCAGATCGTGTTATGCAACAGACAAGGCAACATCGATCACTTGTGCGTGCTCTAGCTTGCAAAAGGAAAGCAAATTGTAAAAGAAAACGTATTCTTCAAGCGGGTGGTAACTTATTTTCAGTGTTACTACCGATAATCGTCAGACTTGTAAACACTATTCTCTAGAAATGGCTAAAGCCTATAAATTGACACCAATTGAACTTGCTCTTTCACCCAAAGAGCACTTTGAAGATAATCTTGTAAAATTTCTTACCAATGAAACAATCGCTGATGATAAAAATTAATTTTGCTTCAAAATGCCCTTCGTCGTGTCAACAAACATAAACCTTATCATGAAAAACTGTTCCAAGTCAATATCATTGATCAATCTTTTGATAACAGTGAAACACCAAAAAAGGAAAAGTTATTAACAAGTGTTGTAAACTTGTTGCCTCAATCCTATCCTGAACGAAGTAAACGACTCTTGACGTATCTCGCTGAAAATGAACAAATTGATGAGAAAAAATGAAGTTATAATCCACGGCAAGCCTTACAATATAGTTGATTTATTATCGGATCTGATTGCAAATCGTAAAAAAGTTGGAATCCTTTGACGAGTATTTATATAATTTTGTAAAGTTGTCAAATTTTACTAAAAACCTTATCAGCAATAAGCAAATTCTAAAGATACTAAGAGAACATAATCCATTAAAGGTAGAAGATGATTTTAAATATTTCGCGGTAAGCACACGTAGTGGTGATTTGACACCGGTAACTAGGCAAAAGCTAAGACGTATTGATCCACCTGGTAGTATACAAAAGGGTAGCAGACGATTACGATGAAAATTGATCAAATTTTGAAAGGTATTTATGAAAATATTGGAGAACTAGGAAGTTTAAATTCTCCAACTACGCTTGCACAGGTTACCGGAATTATAAAGAAGCTAGCAAAAGAGTATTTACAAAAAGAATCTAGTTATACTCTTCATCGACATCATAGGACTAGGGGAAATCACTACCAAAAAACTAAAGCTTTTTAGCCTTGGCATATATTAAAAGCAGATCTTTTGACTCTAGACACGATTTTTCATATCGTTTGATCGTTTTGAGACGAGACACGACGTCAAAATAAACCCTACAAGTATATTTTACTTGCAATAAGTGTGTTTAGTCGGTATGCATATGCAGTTCCATTGCAGTCAAACGGATCGGGGTAGTAAATTTGTTAATTCTTGTGTAAATAAAATTTTATTGAAATATAATACAATACTCTATCATAGTCATAGTCCTATTAAGGCGGCATTGGCTGAACGTTTAATACGAACCATTAGACTTTTAATTTCGAGATATTGTACATTGAAAAATACAGCTGCATTTATTCATGATTTAGATAATTTCATGCAAATATACAACCAATGTCCTCATCGATCCTTGTTTAATACTAGCCCTCAGGAAACTCATTATACTGGCATCACACATTTCCTTAAACAATATTCTAATGAAAAGGCAGGAAAGAAAAAATTTAATCTTGGTGAAACTTTTCGAATCAATCGTACAAGAAATATTTTTGAAAACTGAAATTACTCATGGTCTACTAAACTTTTTAAAGTGTCAAAAATTTTAGATACTAAATCTATAACATATTGGCTCCGTGATATGAAAAATGAAGAGATTCTTGGCAGTTTTTATAATTATGAATTACAAAAAGTTAAAAACACTGTAATGTGTCAAATATAAAAGGTACTAAAGACTTGTACACCCCAGGGCAGGCGACAGTTGCTTGTTCACTTGCTAGAACACAACTATGATTTTGATTCGTGGATACCCGCTGAAGACGTTCATAATGTCTGAAAGTTTTTATGCTACATTCATGTCCATTATTCCTTATCCTCTACAAGACAATTTTAATAAAACGAGTAATTTTTGGACAAAACTTTCAACTGCCATTAAATTTGAGGGAAGGTATGAAGTGGCTCGTGCAGATTGTATTCTTAAAAACAGATTTAATATCCTAAGAAAGGATGATACATACAATTTAAAAATTAGGCCCCATGATTGCCAAATTGTTGACGATCAATATGTGATTGAAAATATGAATTCATATGAATACCCCTTTGCCACATTATCATATAAGGAGTTTAGGAGTATGAGCGAATTGTGTCGTGCAATCAACAAAAAATTTCCGCACGTAAAAATGGTGCCTTTCTATTCAAATATTCAATGGAAGAGGGGGAAATCTACATTAGTTCGCCCATTGACAATGAAAAGGTTTTTCTCAATGATAATCTAAGTTAAGTGCTTGGTTTTAAACATAATGTAATCAACAGCACATTGCAGGAAGTGCTAGTGGCAGGAATCATGTCATTTTTGCAGAATACCCGCCCGCCTCTTCTTCGGACTGAGGTATATTTCATTATACATCCTTTGTCGAGAGATCAAGAGTTGCTAATACCAATGTTCCCCTCCTACGTATTCTTGAACAAAAAACCTCTAATGACCATATTCATCATTACAATATAAAGCACCTTCAATACGTTCCAGTCAACACTTCGTATTTGGAGCTCTGTCAGTTAACATTATGAAGCGAATTGGGTGATCCTCTTGCAATAACAAAAGGTTTGGCTGTAATTAAATGTCATTTTCGAATTATTTAGTGAAATGGCTAATATAACTCGGTTTGTATGTCCTGATATTGATTGCTATGTTGCTACTCTTGGACCACGCCAGTTGAGACATAGAATGGACTACTATAGGGGTTGTTCGTCAATGTCCGGGTACGGTTTCGGCAGTTGGTTTGCTAAGCGTTTTCGCTCTGCACTACCCCTGGCTAGAAAATTTATTGCACCAGTTGCAGCGGATTTTGCGTTCTCTAAATTGCATGATTCGGGCTCTGGGAAATATATTCAAGAAAGTGTTTCGCAAAATCTCAGGTCAAGAGCACGATCCTTCGGCGAGCGATTGAAACAACGGGGAAAAGGTTTAAAAAGGAGGAGGAAAATCTCGTCAATCATCAGTGTCAAGTCAACGGGGAAGCGTAAAGCATCAAAGAAATTTAAAAATATCCAAAAAGGTTTCTTTTCCTAAGATGGCATATCAACCACATAAAGATTCTTTTACCCGAAATAACCGCTCTCTAAAAATGTCCATTTTCAAATTTACTCTAATGAAGACTACTTTATCGATTGAATTCGACATTTATCGATTTAAATGTCATTGCTAACAAATCAAAAAATGAAAAACCAAGTGCCGTAGAGGGGTTATGCTACGAAAATTGTGCACTAAATAATTTATTTCGACAAATAAGCGTTTACATAAATGAAACATTTGTGAGAACGAGCAATAATCTTTCAAATTATGTTATACACAATTCTTGTTGATGACACCAATGTCCTATACGCAGTTGAGAGGTATGACTATTGAATATGAATATAAAACAAATACTGATACTACCAGTATTATTAGAGAGGCAACAACTAAAGATTTGCATTTAGTTGGGAAACTAAATAATGACATAATGAATACACCTTAATGGTTGCCTCCTAATGTAAAGATTGATATAAAACTAGAACTTGCACCGTCCAATTATATTATACGAAAAGTACTGGACGCTGCACCCGATGTAATAGTCTTTTTTACGTCGGCAATTCTTCATGTACGAAAACGTCAAGTTATGAGTTCTGTGGCTTTGGCAATTGCAAAATTAAGAGCCAGTGGTAACAATATCAAATTTTTCTTGCCTCATATAATCACGAATCAACGTCATATTAATACAGGTACGCGTACCTATACCATTTCGTCATTTATCAATGGCGAAATTTCTTCGAAATTGGCATAGGGTTTTGTAAAAAGCGCTAGCGCTGATGGATCATGGACAGATTCCCCGCATAAATTTGAATTGTTTGGGTTTTCATCACTTGTATGTAAAGCAAATGGAATCCACCTCTACAATTTATCATTTGATAAATCCTATAGGACCCTCTATGAATTGACAATGCAATTCCTAGATCGATATTCTCAATTGTCCGAAAGTGGTATAAGTAAAGAAATGTTTGCAAAAACGCATGGAATTATTGTATTAAATTTATCTGGCACTCAAGATATGAGTACTGTCCGGACTGGAAATGTACAGGTAAAGTGTACCTTTGCCAAACCGTTGGATGAAAGCATTACAATAATCTCGCTGAATCAATTTGAAACTTATTGGGAAATTACTCCTGACGGCAGTGTTTTATTAGACTTGGCGCCATGAACACGGAACAAATAATCGATGTATTTAACATAGACCTCTAAATGTCCAAATATAAATCTTATTGTATACCTTCAGATTTCCTCGAGCATATTTAACATGTTGACGATACCCATATTATTGTTTATAGCAGCCCGTTGAGTGTAAAGACGGGGCATTGGTTATGCATCTTTCAATCAAGAAGCAATATAGAATTTTTGATCCGCTTGATCTGCCATATACATTCTACACACCTCATATTATAAGTTTTCTTGAGCAGAGCAGAAAATCTATTATTCAGAATCGGAAGCGGGTACAAGATCTGTCAACAAAAAGCTGTGGTTTTCATGCCATATTATATTTTATTTTTTGAAGTCGTGGACATAGTTACGTGGAATTTATCAAGATTTATGGTGACAATCCTTGATTGAATGACTTTCTAGTTGAAAATACTCTTTCTTACCTCTATAATATAAATCTTAGTGCTTTAAAAGTGAAATGCTTTAAAAATATATGTAAATTTGTTTCTTAATAAAATTTGTATACAAAACACTGTGTCCTTTAGATTTCTTCTTCTACGTATAGGTAATCATCCGAAACAACCAGTGCAGGTAGCTCAACAGGATTCAACTTGTATTCGTCTTGACTTTCAAAGGCTCTGCCACTTTTTCTACAATATAGGGTAACTTCATTTTTATTAAATCTGTTTGTAAAGTCAATAATAAGATTCTGATTCACATGATAAAATTCACATGTTTCAATTGGTATATTTGTAGCAATGTCACATACAAAATTCTCATATGAAGAATCACTTTCTGTAACAGCCAAACAAAAGTCTGAAGGTTTATAATCAAAGTAGCTACTATCTTCACAGCGATGTCGTAAAAACCAGATTCTTCTTTTATTCCAACAATTGAAGCGTAGACTAGGTCCTTCCTCCCAAAAAAATTTAAAGCAACGACGTTACCAGTCTCTTAAAAATAAACTGAACTCACGTTTAGGGTTTTTCACAATCAGACCAGGATAAGTATTTTGCCGTTGATAACATTTATCATAGTGACAACTGGAGCATAAGATTCCTCTTCTTTGAGATTCAAAATTCTCTTCAAGATAAGAATTACAGTCTTTAATTTGCACTGCATATCCTTTTTGCAATTTACATGGATTGCATAATTTACATTTTTCATTATAGTCATCAGCAAAATTATAATTCTCACTGGATAACCAGCTGCCCTAAGTAAACAAACATAATGGGCATGTATAAAACATTTTTTCAATGTTGACTGCTCCACTTCCAAAAACATACTGACTCGGGGTCAATGAATGTTCTTTGCTATCAGTTTTAACTTATCGAATCATTAAAGGAATGGGAGGAGTAACTGAAACTCTTTGTAATCTTCAAACAGATGTGCAATATCATTTCGTTTTGTCTCAATCAATATATCTATAAATATAGTTAAAGCCTGGGGGCCATGACATTTAAGTCTCAGGCAATAGTCCATCGATGGAGACTTATTTCTCATTATATTATCAATCATCTTCTTATTGAAGATTTTCTTCTGCACTGATAAACCTTGAAGATTATAATCTAAATTAACCATTTCTTCAAAGTAACAGGATTACCTAAAATTTTCTGTCTGTCCACTTTTTCATTTCAATCCTGACAGTCCTCTGTCACCACTAAAAACTGACTCTCAGAAAATACTTTCTACCACCTGGGAGCGTGTCTAGACATGATTTTGCCTAGTAAAAGGGAAAAGGGTGCGTCCTCGAAATTTTGGTTAGACATGCCGAATCTTGCCTGCACCTGCATAATCTTGCCTGGACATGCCTAATCTTGCCTGGACATGCCAAATCTTGCTTGGGCGAGAATCTTGCCTAAAAACAGGTGCAAGGGGCTAGCAGCTTATCATAAAACTTGTGAATTATACGGACCACATTCCGAGTTGTTGAAACACGTGGGAATTTGACCTAAAATTGTGGCACCTGATCGTGCCAAATCTTGCCTGACCAGGAATTTCACCGAGAAACAGGTGCAAAGGGCTAAGAGCTTCATATATTATTAAAACTTGTGTACTATACGGACCACATTCCGAGTATTTATCTTTGAAAAACTTGCCAGGGGTGGGAATTTTACCTAAAATTCTGACACCTGATCACGCTAAATCTTGCCTGGTGGAAATCTCGCCTAAAATTGCTACACCTGGTCGCGAAAAGAGGAAATCGCCGTTAAACATTCTTCTTGAACCGATAGAAGAAAGTAGTTGTCCCTAGGGATGCGTTTGAAACTGGAACTTCCCCCACTACGTTTAAATGACCACCCCTTCCATAAAAACATTAAATGGCTCCATGGCATAACTTAAAACCCTTGCCGCCAGGCTCGGGTTGTTTGTCTCAGCTCCAAAAGTATTTTTGTATGATCTTCGGACTATTTGAATAAAATGGTTGTCTCAAAATTTATATTGGATGCATTTCGGCAATACCCGACGCGTGGAAGGTTAGCCACCCTCTGATTACTTTGACTCTAAAAAAAGATTCTAGAAATTTTAACTACCAATCCATTATTGTTCTCATTTTCTTCCTTTCTTAGCGATTTTATGTTTTATCAATCCAATGAGTCCTCTCCAAAGTATGTACGGCCACCCTTTCTATAGAACCCTTATATGGCCCTTGGGCAAAACTTATAACCCCTTGCTCTGAGAGCTGCGGGGGCAGGGTGTCTTCCCCCAAAGACATAATTTCCGGACCCTTCAACTACAATAAAAAAAAATTGATGTCTCCAAATTTTGATTGGATGTCTTTGAGGAAATGATAAGTGTGGGGGGCTAGTTGTTTTCAAATCCATTTAGACTCTTAAAAAGGACATTATATTTTCCACTTTAAAATCATATAAGCCTCGTCTAAATTTTATACGACCACTCATGCTATAAAAACCTTACATACCATAAGGACGTTACTTACAACCCTATCCCCGGGACACTAGGGAGATGTGTCAACCCTAGATGTATTATTATTAGTTCATTGGACTATTTTGAGCAACATCGCTATTTCGAAATTTCAGTTAGATTCGTTTGGTGAAAACAGGGACAGTCGGTGGGGAGGGGGCAAGATGGGCTCCATCACTTTTGACTCTAAAAAGGGGAACTAGAACTTTCAATTTTCAACCAAATGAGCCTCTTCTAAAGTTTATACAACAATCCATTCCATAAAACCCTTGAATGCCCTGGAGCATAAATTACAATCATTGCCCCCAAGCTCTGGGGGATTGTTTCAACAATAAAAGCCTTGTTATATAATATTTAGACTATTTTGATTAAAATGGCTATCTCGAAATTTTTGTTAGATGCATTTCAGGAAAAAACGACGAGTGTGTGTGGTGGGGGGTAGCTGTCCTCCAATCCCTTGACTCGTAAAAATAGCACTAAAACTCCTGAGTTCCGGTCCAATGAGTCCCGTTCGAATTTTATTTGACAACTATTTCTATAAAAACCTTTCATACCCCAGGGCATAACTTACAACCATTGCCCTGAGGGCTAGGGGTGGGTGGGTGGGTTATCAGCCTTAACGACATAATTCCCTACCTTTCAACTACGTTAAACATAACGGCTGCATCAAAATTTTGATTGGAAGTGTTTGGGAAGATGGTTGGCGTGGGGGCATTTGCCCTCTGGTCACTTTCAACTATTAAAAAGGGCACTACTCCTCTCAATTTCCAATCGAGTGAGCCCTTTCTGAAGTTTTTAAGACAATGTTTTCTATAAAAACCTTATATGCCTCAAGGGCATAAATTACAGCCCTTACCCTTAGGGCTGTGAGGGGGTTGTCATCCTCAAAGACATTATTTCCGGACCTCTCAACAACGTTAAACAGCGTGTCTATCTCAAAATTTTTATCGGAAGTGTTTGGGTAAATGATGGGTGTGGGAGGGGAGAAATTTGCCCTGCCGTCAATTTTGACTATTAAAAGTGTGGTAATGTGGTTTTTATGGTATTAAGGTGAGGTTGTGGTTGTTGCTTTTATTATCCCTTTATAGGTGAGATAACGTATGGCCCTAAGGTAGTTAAACTTTGGTTGCGTGCCTTAGGCTATGGCCAGACTAATGAGGCGTACCAGCTGGGTATATTCGAGGGACTAAATGTAGATTGTAGAGAGGTTGTCTTTAATACAATACTTTTATTCAGTTAACATGCATTAGTACAAGGTTTAATAATTGATATATATTCTGTTTTGACTGGTTGTCCCAGGTAGACCACAAGTACCAGAAATCCACAATAATATATTATAAGATACTTGTACACTAGTAGGAAAGGGGGTGACAGTGCGACGAGTATATAATTTATTCATGGTTCTGTGTGTTGATTCAGAAGGAAGTATACGTCATTGCCAGATAAGAAAGGTACTATTTAGTACTTTAAAAGTACCTTTTTCAAGATCAATCAGAGAACATGGAAATACTGCAGGGAAAATGTGCATGCGCCCTGAATACTAACGAGACAATGTTATTCATCCACGAAGGGGATAAGATCAGAAAGGTACTATTTAGGACTTTAAAATTACCTTTTTTAAGGTCAATCAGGTAACTTGGAAATACTGCGGGGGAAATGTGCATGCGCACTGACTACTAACGGGACAATGTTATTTATCCACGAACGGGACAAGATCAGACTAGAATTTTGGGAAATTGATTGCATAATTGACGGGGAATTTTAATTTAACACAAGATCATACTAGATTTCTGGGAAATTGATTGCATAATACACGAGAATTCTAACATGAGGGGAATTAGGTTATGAGTGTTGGTCAAGTCGTTTGTTGTCTCTTGGATGTATACATAAGTTCAACAACATTGCTGGATAATCGACGGGACAGGATCAGGTGTCTCTTTCTAGGCCAATCAGGGAGTCGTAAGTATTAACGGGACAAGATCGCAGTGAATATAAGGAATTTTTTGTATAGTTGTTAGTAGTGTGAGAATTAACCGGAAAATGTTATTAATTCACTAAGTCTAGAGTTAGCAGTGCGATAACATGAATGAACAAATTGAATTAGAAATATTCTTTTATTGCAACTGTTGTATATGTAAAGGACATTATTATGATTTTGAGCATTCTCATGAACTTACTGCATGTTTAGACAGTGTAGACGCAGGGATAGAGGAGAAAAATCTGGAGGAAATGAGGAGAAAAACCATACATGATACGGAGAGAAATTTATACAGATTGCAAGCAAGCTCGCATAAAACAACGTTTGATACGACAGAAAAGGATTATCGAAAGAAGAGACAGAGAAAAGAGGGCTTTCTCTACAGAGATATCTCAAAAATACTATAAAAGACAGTAATGAAAACTCAAAGAAAAATGTGCATAGTGCAAGATATAACACTGAATATTATAATCAATATGATCTAAGAGAAGAGAAAAAGAGACAACATAAGAGGTTATTCTATGCTTGACGAGTTGTATATCGTAATCGTACACTAAATTTGTGTGTACTATATTAATTTTCCCATATTCGATATGCATAGAGTATGGATACCAGCAGAGACTTCTGTACATGAATAGTTCAGATTGATTAGATCACTCTTAGAGTGCTATCAGTCCACAGCCAAGTTTTCTATCAAAGATTAAAAAAAATAAATCATGCTTCTTATCTTTATTCTTTTGACAGATCAATATTTATAACAGTTTTTAAGTATACAATCTCAGATTCAATTACTTGAATATCATCATCTTCTATTATCATTATATTACTCACAGGGGCCATGTCATCATATAAGCGCTCATCTTCTTCAATACATAGTCTCCCTGAAGGCCCCCTCCTCACCAAATCCTCCGAGGTATATGACAGACCCTCCTCCGTGTATATGACAGACACTCATCGTTTTCCTTATAAACACTAGAATGGAATGGTTTGGCCTTCTTGAATATACTCAGGGGTGTCCTATAAATGTAGTAAACAGGATTACTTAATATTTTTCATTATATCCATAATTTTCATGTCTAAAAATCAAAAATTAGCTGGATATGTTTTTTTTATATACATACGGGACGAGATTTAATGTCCTTGGTAAAAGCCCGCACGAGATTTAATGTCTTTGGTAGAAACCTCGATGAGGTCCAATGTCCTTGGTAAAAACCTGTATGATATTCAGTGTCCTTGGTAGAGATCATTTCATCAGACAATTAACACATAAACCAAAGAAACGCACAACCTCTTACGCCAAAATATGGAAGTTCAAAGAGAAGGACCCTTGTGTTGAATTAAATTGAATTCTAGTGCAGAATGAAGATGGCTTAAGAAATTGAAAGGTATGCTTAGCTGAACAATCTTAGCGGAAACCATAAGGAAAACTTTTCAAAAAATCTTTTGAAGTAAGAATAAAGTTATAAGGAGAAACCACTCCCTTCTCAAAAATGTTGCTAAGCACAGACAAAAAAAATTTATTCGATAATTAAATGCATAATTTCGTGACCTATCCCTATCTAATGAGAAACCTCTTGCACACTTAGTAAAATTCGGGAAAATACCATACTGAACAGACAGGCTAAGAAGTTTCGTAAAGGGGGAAAAGATGACAGGAAGTATGAACTTAGTTATTTCGATGGGAATATTATCAGGGCCAGAATAAGAGGGATTTTTCAATCCCTAAGCAATTTTAGTAGTTTCTTTACCAGATGCTGGTCCCATAAACATTGATTTAATACAAGTTGGCTCCAAGATAAGCTCTGAAATGTGATAGTGACAGAGAAAACAGAAGAAGGAATGGTCCTTTTATTAGTTCTTGCAAAATATGAAGTAAATGCATTTTTAACATTCATTTCACCCTCGATATGTTACCGTTGCCAATCAGGCATAAGGGGACTGAAAAGATGGCCTAAGTACAAAGTTTACTAACTGCAAAGTTTTACCAACGTCTTTGTCGTAACAAAAATAAAAATAATACCGGGATTAGAGCTATATATTCTAGATATATATGCATATGCAACACATACACAATGCCGTACCCAGGATCTTTTTCAGGGGGGAGGGGGGTTATTCAAATATTTGTTCTCGGGGGGGGGTTACACAAAAAAATCAAAAAATACATAAAAAATTTGCTTATATCCATGTTGTTACGTTTTTAAGAGTCAGAAAAATATTACGGGGGATGGGGGGGGGGGAACAAATACCACTGACGCCCCCACCTCCCTGGGGACTGACTTGCATATCAGAGCAACACTATAGCGCAAATTTAGATAACAGAGAGGTTGGCTGTAATACAATACTTTTATTCAGTTAACATACACCAGTACAAGGTTTACAGGGTTTGATAATATATATATATATATATATATATATATATATATATATATATATATATATATATATATATATATATGTATACTATCCCAGGGAGACAACAAGTATCAGAAATCTACAATAATATGTAATACAATAAAATACTTAGACACTTAAAATAATCCAACAATATTCCAAGGTATATCTAAATCAACGGACCAGAGGTCAGTCCGGCATAAAGTTAGTATATCACACCCCGCCCCCATAACATGTATCTCTTATAGATTTCATCAACCACGCTTTATCGGGGCCCACTGACACAAATAACTAGGAAGTGGTGATTTCTCCATTTCCTATTAAGCATACACCTGCCAGGATATGTTCCTTATCTTAATAAAAAGTGGTATTTCGAAACTTTTGTATTTGCGTCTTAATATTTTACTAAATTACAAATTGACTTAATTAGAAAAGTCACCACAATACTCCCTATTTTGAGAAGAGTTTTCCCAACTCTCAATATCTTACTTTAAAACAATTTAATTTTTTACATGGTTTACTGCCATTTTCAATTCATTCTGCGCATATATACTCAATGGGTTTCTTTAGGTTCATGCTTATGGTCAAATATATGCCAAGTCCTTTATTCCAAATATTTCAATTTTTGGAATTTATCCTTGTTTCTCTGTTTCTCTTTTTCTTTTTATCTTTAAGACTGTAAAATTCACTTTTCACTCTCATTCTTATAGGCATCTTCTGTTTAAGTTTGACCAACATTGGCTTGAGCATTATATTAGTGGTTCTGCTTAAAATAGATTTAAAGTTATATTAGAAAATGTTTGATTAATTAAGTTTAAATTATACATAAATTATAGTATAAATTATAATATTATAATATTAAGTATAAAATTATAATATTAAGTATAAATTATACATAACAATTTTTGTTTTTAAACTTTTACATATGTTTTCCACACAAAGCATTTTCACATATTCTTTCAATAATATAAAGCCATTTAGGCTACTTAGTACTTTCTTTGATATTTTCTAGGCCTAATTTAAGTTCTGATTTTATCTCGTTTTATGATGATCTGGTTGCAAAGTCTATAATACTGCATAAAGTTCCAAATATTAGTTGACCAGTTATGGTATGGTTTCTGATGGTGTGAGCTGTTGGTATCAGGATACAATTGAACTGGCTTAGAAATTTGATACTTTCCAAAAATGCGTAAAAAAATGATTGAAAAAAGGATCCGAAAAGATGTTACGAAAAGTTTGGTTTCCAAAAAAAACCAAGGCTGTATCTAAAATAAATATTCACATTAGTATACACATAAAGTATAAAGTGTTAAATATTAAGAAACACTCAATTTTGTATTTACCACTGAATTCTTTTTTTAAAAGCGAGAGATTAACTACTTTTAATTACTTTTCTCTCTTTTTACTCTAAACATAATATGCCGCTTAAATAGAAACATTATGTTTCTTGCTGGCGATTTGTTTCATCATCCTTTTCAAACTTAGTATAGAATTATTAATCACTTAACGGTTTATTTTACAATAAATAATATTTATACGTCGACTAGAAGTCACAAGATATGACATTAAACCACGAGTTAAAACTCAAAGATACTTCTAAAAATAAAAACAAGGTATATGGAAGAGCATTGTGTAATAAACTTACCCAAAGATTGTGAAGTAGCGAAACATAGAACATTTATTAAAAAGTACATTTGGTTACAGTTTTAAAAGTTATTTTAAGACCCGATATAGGAATACACAAAAGCAATTTTTGTAAATAAGACACTCAAAATACCAATTCACTATATTTATATGGATAGTTTAGGTTATATATATATATATATATAAACAGAAGTTATGTTGATACATAACTTAATTGTTAAAACAAACAATGATTATGTACCCTAACAGTTTATTTAATCACTGCAATATTTGTTCTTTATACAACTTTTAAATAAGTCTATCAAGACTTTTATCTGATCAGTCTCAACTGCAATTAGAATATTTCCAAAAAAATCAACTCTAAGAATTAGATTTATACACTATAAGTGAGAACTGTGATTAGCCTCGATATAGGGGCTTGGCAATAGTTCATATAACATGACTTTGCTATTAACATTTATATATTTACAATTTTATATACGATAACAATTCCATATTTATTAAAGGTTTTCAAAATATCTTTATAACTATATTTTTTCAGTAGTATTTGTTACCACTATATACATTTTCCTTATATGACTATATATATTTACTTTTAGCTTCTTTTTTTGAATCTTTGTATTACAACTTTTCTTTGGTTCTATTTCGAACCAACTTGTGTCAGTAACTGTTTTTAGCTTACTGTATTTCGGTTTGTTTATTCAAATTATGTGCTTTTTAATTATTTTCAAATTTCAGGTAATTGAAATTCTTACAGCTTAGCTGAGATTTGATCCACTTACAGCTTAGATTTGATAAACTCAAAATTTTGCTATTCACCTTTTTACCTGTTATGACATTATCGATTGACTTGTGCCTGCACTCTGAAAGGTTTGCTTACCACAAGTTTTTTTCCGGTAGGTCCATAGAACATATCCAGGTTCTCTTGTCTGGATGCTAATGCTCAAAGAACTGTTACACACTACACACAGCAATCAGTCAGTTATAGCCACAATTTTTGATTTGTGGTCACCATTTTTGTTGTTATTAATTAAAAAAATTGTTCCTCAAAATAAGTTTTTCAAAGAAAAGTAAAGAACTCCATTAAACAAAAATGAGCAAAAATAAAATCAAATAAACTACCAAGTGTGAAACCTCCACAAATCAGCGTCGATAAATAAATGAAACCCAAAACGAACCAAAATTAAAATAAATAACCGAGTCAAACTCAAAACGAGCAGAAATTAACATAAGTTGGGCTCAAAACCCCTATGCCTTCCCAAGGCCAGATCATAATTTGCACTTTACTGAAAAAAAATACAAATGAATGTGCATTGTCAGTTTAATATACATATACTGATATTTAGTAATCAAAATCTTAATATTATTTGATTTATTAAAGTTATAAAAGTAAAAACATTTATATTTTTCATTTTAATGCAGTTCTTTACTTTTCTTTGAAAAACTTATTTTATGGACAAGTTTTTTTAGTTAATTTCTGTTCGTTTTATATTGACATAGTCTTTTCAGAGAAAAAGAAAATAATACTTTAAATCTTTTCGTTTTTTTAAACATTTATAGTTTTGCCTGCTATTTGTATGCTGGAGAAAAATTTTCAGCAATTTTTAACAACATATACCCTATTAAAAATCTGGACACAAATAGTAGTGTTTAATTTAGTTTCCTCCCTTGTCTAGTTTGATTTGTTTACTTTCTTTGATAGCTTGGGTACACTTACGCTATTTTGATTTGCTTAAATCTTAAGAGCAGAAGCATTACCAGAAGTTTGAACATAAAACCCTCAGTCGTTCTTGGGATACTGCTGAGATGCCTTATTGGGAATTAGCATTAACAAAATGCATTTTGATCTAATCTTATGGAAACATTTAGTTTTTAAACATAATGGGCAAATGGGAGGGTGAGCGTGGGAGGGGATTAGTTTTCCTCCAATCACATTCGACTATTAAAAAGGGCATCATCCCATTCTATTTTCAATTGAATGAGCCATTTTCGAAGTTCCTACGACAACTCCTTCGATACAAAGTGCCTTGGTCTAAACAACAACAACAAAATAATACATTATACCCACATCGATCTTTACTATAAAAATGCCAAGTCTTCCAATCACTTTCGACTATTAAAAATGGCACTAAGCCTTTCGATTTCCAATCGAATGTGCCCTTTTTGAGCTTCTACGACAAGCCTTCCTATAAAAACCTTCTATGCCGCCAGGGCATAAATTGCAACTCTTACCCTAAGGGCTGTGAGGATGGTTGTCATCCTCTAAGACCTAATTTCCAGAAATTTGAAATATATTAAACAAAATGGCTATCTCAAAATTTTGATTGGATGTGTCTGGGAAAGTGGTGGGCGTGAGAGGGGCGTTATTCTTTCTCCAATCACTTTCAACTATTAAAAAATGCACTAGCCCTTTCAATTTCCAATCAAATGAGCCCTTTTGAAGTTTCTACGGCAACACTTTCAATAAAACGTTATATGCCCCCAGAGAATAGCTTACATTCCTCGCCCTGAGGGCTGGGGGGGGGGGGGGGGGGTTTGTTGTCATCCTCACAGACCTAATTTCGAGAACTTTCTCTATGTTGAACAAAATGGCTATCTAAAAATTTTGATTGGATGTGATTGGGAAAATGTTGGGCGTGAGAGGGGGGTTAGTTGCCCTTCAATCTCTTTCGACTATTAAAAGGGCAATAGCCGTTTCAATTTTCAATTGAATGAGCCATTTTGGATGTTTTTACAATATCGCCTTCAATAAAAACCTTACACGCTCCCAGGTCATAACTTAAAACTCTTGCCCTGAGGGTTGTGGGGGGGGGGGATAGGTTGTCATCCTTAAAGGCCTAATTTCCCAAACTTTCAACTGCGTTGAATAAAATGGCTATCTAAAAACTTTGATTGGATTTGTTTGGGGGAAAGGTGGGCGTGAGAGGGGGGTTAGTTGCCCTCAAATCACTTTCGACTATAAAAAAGGGCACTAGACCTTTGAATTTCCAATAGAATGAGCCCTTTTTCAAGTTGCTACGACAAATATTTCAATAAAAACCTTTTATACCCCCAGGGCATAACTTATAACCCTTGTCCTGAAAACTGTGGGGGAGTGTCCTGCTCTAAGGTAATTTCCTGAACTTTAACTGCGTGAAACAAAATGGCTATTTCAAAATTTTGATTGGATATGTTTGGGGAAATGGTGGGCGAAGAAGGGGTGTTAGGTGCCTTCCAATCACTTTCGACTATTATAAAAAGGGCATTAGCCATTTTAATTTCCAATCGAATGAGCCCTTTTTGAAGTATCTACGACAACGCGTTCAGAAAAAAACCTATCTACCCCAAGGGCATAACTTACAACCCTTGCCCCGAGGACCCTGGGGGAGTGTCCTCCTCAAAAACATAATTTATGTCTGGAGATCCACAACACTGAACAAAATGGCTACCTAAAAATTTTGATTGGATGTGATTGCGTAAAAAGTGGGCGAGAGAGGGGGGCTAGTTGCCCTCAAATCACTTTCGACTATTAAAAAGGGCACTAGACCTTTGAATTTCAAATCGAATGAGCCCTTTACCAAGTTTCTACGATAAAGATTTCAATAAAAACTTATATGCCCCCAGGGCATAACTTATAACCCTTCCTCTGAAGACTGTGAGGGGAGCGTCCTGCTCAAAGGTATAATTTCCTAAACTTTAACTGGGTGGAACAAAATGGCTATTTCAAAATTATGATTGGATGTGTTTTGGGAAATGGTGTGCGTGGAAGGGGTGTTAGTTGCCTTCCAATTACTTGCGACTATTAAAAAGGGCACAAGCCATTTCAATTTCTAATCGAATGAGCTCTTTTTAAAGATTCTACGACAACACTTTCTATAAAAACTGTATATGCCCCAGGGCATAACTTACAATCCTTGTCCTGAGGGTTGTGAGGGGGTTGTCATCCTCAAAATCGGAATTTCCAAAACTTTAAAATACGTTGAACAAAATGGCTATCTCAAAATTTTGATTTGATGTGTTTGGGGAAAAGGTGGGCGTGAGAGGGGGGTTAGTTACCGTCCAATAACTTTCAACTATTAAAAAGGTCACTAGCCCTTTGAATTTCTAATCAATTGAGCCTTTTTTGAAGTTTCTATGACAACGCCTTCTATAAAAATCTTATATGCCCCCAGGGCATAGCTTACAACCCTTGCCCCGAGGGTTGTGGGGAGTATCCTCCTCAAAAACATATTTTCTATCTAGAAATCAACTACGCTGAATAAAATGGCTATCTCAAAATTTTGATTGGATGTGTTTGGGGGAATGATGGGCGCGGGGGGGGGGATAGTTGCCCTGCAATCAATTTCGACTATTAAACCCTGCACTAGCCGTTTGAATTTCCTATCAAACGAACCTTTTTTGAAGTTTCTACGACAACATCCTCTATAAAAACCTTATATGCCTCCTCAAAAAGATATTTTCTATCTGGAAATCAACTACGCTGAACAAAATGGCTATCTCAAAATTTTGATTGGATGTGTTTGGGGGAATGATGGGCGTGGGAGGAGGATAGTTCCCTCCAATCACTTTTGACTATTAAAAAGGGCACTAGCCACTCCAATTTGCAATCGAATGAGCCCTTTTCGAACCTTGTACGACAACTCCTTCGATACGAAGTGCCCGGGTATGGAGAAAACAAAAACATAAAACAACACATTGTGCCCACATCGTTCTTTACTTAGGCAGCGCTAGCGCGCTGCCTATGATTTTCTTATCATTCATAGTGGCCTTTCTGCAGGAAATATACCTTGCCTTCATGGCATACGGTAATTTATTATAAGACATACAAGTTATCATGACTATTTTCACTTTAACTTCCCAACTTTTAGTGGTCGTGCCGTAAGTTCCAATTTCAACCTAGGTCCTTTTGGCTAGTCATGTGCCTTTCTTTTGATTTTTTATGATATGCTAGTCATTTTTCCGAAAACAACTCCCACATAAAAGAGTATAATTTCCCTTCTCTCTACCCGGAAAATACGTCCAGAATTTCTATTTAATCTTGGCCAGAGTTACACCACTGTCACGGTGGCTTCCTAGTATAATATGTTGTTTATTTTGTACTTATTTAGTACAAATATCTCGTACTAATCTCGTTCGGACAGCTCAATATGCACGTATGTCAGAGTCTAACCGACTCCATTCAATTTCTTTTCGTTCAATTTCGTCTGGCTACATTTTCAACTTGAACCCTTTTTGCCCTTTTATGTATGCCTATATTTATGTGTCCAGTTTTATTCAATAACTTTCTCAAGTTTTTTGTGCCGATTGCAATTCTATGGTTAAATTAATTATCTTCTTATTTTGAAGAGGGAGGGGGGGTTGTCTATTGTCGCAACCTGTATTTTTTTTAAATTATTTAAATTGCTCCGTCCCAAAGTTTTTGTGTTCTGAAAGCACTGTATTTTCCAGTTGATTTTTAAAGTACTTTTAGTTAAGTTTTGCACCATATTTTCTACCCCTCATTTCTTCACAAAAATGAAATTTTTACGATATACTGAGTTCCGAAAAATTGCGTGGTTTTCATCACAGACATATATTCTGTGTCAACGGTACTTCACAAAAAATGCCTAGTTCTCGCCAAATTCTGTTTTGCGAAAGGGGTTATCAGTGCTTATTGCAGTTTCCCTATAATCTCTTACATTATTCTCGACTGGGGTTCATCCCTCAGTTTAATTTTTGCCTTAGTTTCATAAAGTAATTGAGTGTAATTGTGCCCTCTCACTCCTTTGTTAGGGTTGGTACTTGTAGAGAGATTCGATTTATTTGAATTTCTGGACCTCTCACCACAGTCACACTTGTCCCTTCCAAAATATCTACCGTGATATTTTGACTGTTTCTATTGACTTAAAG
The DNA here is from genome assembly GCA_027921565.1 of Artemia sinica. Classification (NCBI taxonomy): domain Eukaryota; kingdom Metazoa; phylum Arthropoda; class Branchiopoda; order Anostraca; family Artemiidae; genus Artemia; species Artemia sinica. The sequence goes on along the minus strand of CM051269.1, from coordinate 57,992,814 downwards.
GTTGATTTGATCCAAATTTCTGACATAAATTTGGTATTGGTGGATCCCCCAAACGATAAGACCATCAGTAGTTTTAATATTTAATTTTTGATATTTTTATCGTTGGTACCTTTCACCTGCAATTCCTTCGCCATGTTTATTTCTGTGAATGGTGTGCTGATGTAATATGTGAAATTATTTATACCCGAAATATCGTTGTGCTATACTATGCTATCTCTATCTAAATTGTGACAAATTTTATCTAAGGATCTTATTTATGTATACCATCCTTATTGGGTAAGTATTCATTTGTTATCTCCTACTAATTATAACAAGATTACCGCCAGATTATTGCCAGATTATTTAAGATTACAGCCATATTATGTAGTGGCCATTTAATGTAAACTCTTGCTGCCTCCCATTAAAATTATTTTTAATTTCTTTCCAAACAATTTTTTTTCAAATTTGACTGGTGGTGCCACCTCAGAGGGTCAAAGTTCAGTAGATGCTTTGCATGTACTTAACAACAAGAGACCAGCAGTGATTGAGCTCACTCCAAATTTGCTAGCTTCCAGTAACCTCACTTCAGTAGTATAACCTCCCTCGTTTTTTTATTTCAACAACTCCCCAATTTTTTTTTAATGTACATATCAAAAGATATACCTTTTAATTCTAGTTCTGAATATGTATAATTCAGTTAGCTTAACTTCACCCATTAAAAGTTACGAGACAATAATTAATTCCTGTTATGAAACATCATTTTTATAAGTCTTATCCGAAAACCATTGACGAAGCTTTACTTCATCCTGGAAACCAATTAGTAAATGAAGCAGTAATGTCACTTAGATCTGAGTTCCTTTTTCTCTGGGAACCTAAGAATCTCTAGGCTATAATTTTTTAGAATTAATTTTCTACGTTAATAATTTTTACTGACGAGATATATTTTGAGGAAAAGTTTGACGTTATTAGCACACCAATTAAAGGGATTTTTTTTAGATGTTTCTTAGAGGCTCTTTACCCGTTCTTTCTCAGGGTATCATTACTTTATTCAAATACTAAACGACTGTGAGCAAAACTAGTTATCCCTTTTTCTGTTTCCTGATCTGAATTTGGATTTAAAAATTTTGTTTCTCCTTTTTATAATATTGACAAGTTTTCCCGTGGTCTCTATAGTCTGGGTTACAAGGTTCCGTGTACAATTTAGATTGCAGAGAGGTTGGCTATAATAAAATACTTTTATTCAGTTAACATACACCAGCATAAGGTTTACAAAATTTGATAATATATATATGCCGTTAGGACTGGCGGTCCCAAGGAGACAACAAGTATCAGAAATCTACAATAATATATAATACAATAAGATACAATTACAATAATCTGACAATATTCCAAGGTATTTCTAAATCAACGGACCAGAGGTCAGTCCGGCATATAGATAGTATATCACTCCCCGTCCCCATAAAATGTATCTCTTATACATTTCATCAACCCCACCTTATCGGGGCTGCTGACGCACATAGCTGGGAAGTGGTGATTTTTCAATTTCCTATTTAGCATACACCTTCCAGTATATGTTCCTTATCTTAATAAAAAGTGGTATTTCTAAATTTTTGTGTTTGCGTGTTAATATTTTACTAAATTCCAAATTGACTGAATTAGAAAGCGTCACCACAAAAGCTTGAGTTTGATGTTATTCTGCTTGGCGGTTTTCAGATTAGGACGGGGGCGGTGTTACACGGTTTAAATCTCCTCTTGAACTGTGTGTCCAGCTTGTACAAACCTTTAACAAAGTTGGAGCCAATTTTTCCAAATCAAGTGAAAATGACAGTGACAGCTGAAAATTATGCATATATTACCATAAAAGCAAAGATATACTAAATAAAACTGTCATGTTTTTCTGGATTCTTGAACTATGCACTCTCATCTTAGTTTTGACAAGATTTTTTGCAAAAATTAAATTTCAGCTGTAGGGGGCAAACTGAGGTCTGGGGGGGGGGGGGTGGACATGGGTCTGGAAGGGTTAGATCGCCCATCCCTTCTTCTTAGAAAATTATGTCCCTGGCATTGCTTAATAAAAATGAATGCTAAGAGTTCATATTTTATTTTCCATATATAGGTTATTGTTGTATGTATGTTTTGTAATAACTTTACTTTTTTCATCTTCATGTAATTTACTTTTCTTGATTTACTTTTTTCATACTATGTGAGTTTTAGTAAATCTTTGACAACAATATTTAATGGTCTGCTTTCAGGTTTTGCTTGCAGACACAAGCAATTTTCAATGGTCCCATTTTCGGACTTCGCCACCCCAAACGCCTAAATCAGATTAATTTTTTTTGCCAGCGTAGACAGTAGTGCAGTTTAGATTTTTGACGAACTTTCTAAGAAGAAGTTATTAGAAGTATCAACAACAAATTGGTCATTGGTCCCTTTAAAAATACTTGACTTTGGTCAAAAGGTACGATTTAAAGCCTATTTGAATATGGGTACTAATTTGCAGATGCAGGTAATTTTCAATGATCCCATTTTCGGACTTCGCCAGCCCGTAGGCTGAAATCAATTTAATTTTTATTTGCTAATGTAGACAGTAGTGCCGTTTTGATTTTGACGAACATTCTAAGAAGAAATTATTCGAAGTATCTACAACAAACTGGTCATTGATCCCTTTAGAAATATTTGACTTTGGTCAAAAGGTACGATTTAAAGCCTATTTGAATATGGGTACTAATTTTCAGATGCAGTTAATTTTCAATGATCCCATTTTCGGACTTCGCCAGCCCATAGGCCGAAATCAATTTAATTTTTATTTGCTAATGTAGACAGTAGTGCCGTTTTGATTTTGACGAACATTCTAAGAAGAAATTATTTAAAGTATCTACAACAAACTGGTCATTGATCCCTTTAGAAATATTTAACTTTGGTAAAAAGGTACGATTTAAAGCCTATTTGAATATAGGTACTAATTTGAAGATGCAGTTAATTTTCAATTATCCCATTTTCGGACTTCGCCAGCCCATAGGCCAAAATCAATTTTATTTTTATTTGCTAATGTAGACAGGTGTGCCGTTTTGATTTCGACGAACATTCTAAGAAGAAATTATTCGAAGTATCTACAACAGACTAGTCATTGATCCCTTTAGAAATATTTGACTTTGGTCAAAAGGTACGATTTAAAGCCTATGTGAATATGGGTACTAATTTGCAGATGCAGTTAATATTCAATGATCCCATTTTCGGACTTCACCAGCCCATAGGCCGAAATCAATTTAATTTTTATTTGCTAATGTAGACAGTAGTGCCGTTTTGATTTTGATGAACATTCTAAGAAGAAATTATTCGAAGTATCTACAACAAACTGGTCATTGATCCCTTTAGAAACATTTCACTTTGGTAAAAGGTACGATTTAAAGCCTATTTGAATATGGGTATTAATTTGCAGATGCAGTTAATTTTCAATGATCCCATTTTCGGACTTCGCCAGCCCATAGGCCGAAATCAATTTAATTTTTATTTGCTAATGTAGACAGTAGTGCCGTTTTGATTTTGACGAACATTCTAAGAAGAAATTATTCGAAGTATCTACAACAAACTGGTCATTGATCCCTTTAGAAATATTTGCCTTTGGACAAAAGGTAGGATTTAAAGCCTGTTTGAATATGGGTACTGATTTAGATGACTCCATTGATAGGGAAAATGCTAATAAAAGAAGGGTATTGGTTTAGAGTTTCTACTATAATGGAAACACCAAAATTATGAAACATTGAATTATGCTAACAAAATCTGAAATATTTACTCAGACTATATAATTTTCATAATTGATTTACGGTAAAATTCTACTTTAGCTATTTTTGACTATCCTGGAAAGGAGTTGGGTGAGGAAAATAAAACTTTCATGGATGGGTCTACAGGTTAAAGTACTTCTGGGGAAGGTATTTTGAAGTACTTACCTCCACTCCTTCTCCCTCCAGAGGGTCCTGACATTTGATGACCTTTAAAAATCTGTGTGTTATAAAAGTGAAACCTCGCAAAATAGATCTTCTGTTTAAATTAAGTGCAACAAAATTGTTTTCAGCTTCACAGCTTTGGTCAGTTCAAATTTTTAAAGTTTTAAAGATATTCAAATACATTTCCTAAATTTTGAAAAAAAACCTTGATATGGCTTAAATTCTAGGCCTACTCAAATAACAAGAATTGCATTGTCAGAACTAAAGCCAAAGAAAAAGAAACAGCCTAGGTAACTGAAAATTAAAGTAAATGTTGTTTGGTCAAAATTTCAATAGGCTAGGTCTAGTAGGCATATTTCAGGACCCACTAGAGAGAGAAGGAGTGGAGATAGGTACATCAAAATACCTTCCCGGGACATACTTTAGTCTGTAGACCCATCCCTGAAAGTTTCATTTCCCTAACCTAACTCCTTTCCAAGATAGCCAAAAGTAACTAAAGTAGAATTTTACCTCTTGTTTCCTGATTAGCCTAGGCTAGCCTAAGTGGTAAATTTTTACCAAATCATATTATTGAAGGTAAATATCTACCAAATCATATTATTGAAGGTCAATATCTACCAATTCATATTATTGAGTTAGGAATATATTGAATACACCATTTGATGCCTTTTTTATGCTGATTACGAATATAATAAGCATTTCTATTGGAAATGAATTTCAGCCCCCCCCCCTATATAGGCTATACCTAACCTAACCCTGAATTGGCATATGTAGGGGGGGGGGGCTGAAATTCATTTCTGATAGAAATGTTTATTATATTTGTAATCAGCATAAAAAAAGGCATCAAAAGGTGTATTCAATATATTCCTAACTCAATAATATGATTTGGTAGATATTGACCTTATTGACTTACGCATTAAGTGAATATACCACTCAATGTCTTTTTTTATGCTGATTACAAATTTAATAATCATATCTATTGGAAATGAATTTCAGCCCCCCCCCCCTATATATGCCAATTCAGGGCATATATTTCTACATTAGGGGGGTGGGGGTAAAGTTTAAACTTACCTCCCATTTACATCAGAAACAAAATTTGCCCCCCCCCCCCTAATGTACAAATATATACCCTGAATTGGTATATATAGGGGGGAAGGCTGAAATTCATTTCTGATAGATATGATCATTATATTTGTAATCAGCATAAAAAAGGCATCAAGTGGTATATTCACTTTATGAGTAAGTCAATAATATGATTTGGTAGATATTTACCTTATTGAGTAACTACTAAGCTGAATATACCAGTCTCTGCCTTTTTTTTATGCTGATTACAAATATAATAATTATTTCTATTGGAAATGAATTTCAGCAGTAAAGTTCTACAAAATCATATTATTGAGTTAGGACTAAAGTGAATACACCATTCAATGCCTTTTTTTTATGCTGATTATGAATATAATAAGCATTTCTATCAGAAATGAATTTCAGACCCCCCCCCCCCTGTATAGGCTATACCTAACCTAACCCTGAATTGGCATATATAGGGGGGGGGCTGAAATTCATTTCCAATAGATATGCTAATTATATTTGTAATCAGCATAAAAAAAGGCATCAAATGGTGTATTCACTTTAGTCCTAACTCAATAAAATGATTTCATAGAACTTTACCATTTCAGCTCCCCCCCCCTAACCTAACCCCCACCCCCATATGTGCAAATATATATCCTGAATTGACATATATAGTGGGGGGGGGGGTTAAAATTCATTTCCAATAGAAATGATTGTTATATTCAGAATCAACATAAAAAAAAATTTACCTCCTAAGTCACTTATTCAAATAGATTTAACTACAATGAAGTAGACTAACAAAAACAAGAAATGAGAATGCATAGGAAATAAAGGTAAAATTCTACTTTAGCTACTTTTGGCTATCTTGGAAAGGGGTTAGGTTAGCAAAATGAAACTTTCAGGGATGAGTCTACTGTCCTGGGAAGGTATTTTGAAGTACCTACCTCCACTCCTTCACCCTCTAGAGGGTCCTGACCTTTAAAAATTTGTATGTTATAAAAGCAAAACTTTATAAAATAGATATTTTGCTCAAATAAAGTGCAGCAAATTTTTTTCAGCTTCACAACTTAGCTCAACCCCAATTTATAAGGTTTTAAAGATATGCAAATACATTCCCTAAATTTTGAAAAAAACATTGATGTGGCATAAACTTCTACTCAAATAACAGGAATTGCATTTTCAGAACTAAGGCCATAGAAAAAGAAACTGATAACTGAAAATTAAGGTAAAATGTTGTTTTGTTAAAATTTCAATAGGTATAGACCTGTCATGTAGGCAAATTTCTGGACCCTCTAAAGGGAGAAGGAGTGGAGGTAGGTTTGCTACTTCAAAATACCTTCTTGGGCTCTACTTTAACCTGTAGACCTATCCCTGAAAGTTTCATTTTCCCAACCTAACTGCTTTCCAAGATAGGTAAAAGTAGCTAAAGTAGAATTTTACCAAAATAAATAATCTGTGCTGTATACTTGCATATTAGAGGGGAGGTGTGAGGAACTTTTAGGAATGATTTAGGCTAAGCAAGTATTGTAGAGTAGGCTATTTTGGGATCTTTTAAATTTGTTTTCAAAATTTTATAGGCTTTCCTTTGAGTAAGGCTAACAATAGACTAATACCAAAAGTGGTACTTATGCATTAGATGGTCACTTCTATATACTGCTAAAGAAGTCAAGTATGGTTAATGCTAATGAAATAAAATAAAATAGGATGAATATCCTATTTTATATAGGATATTATATATATATATATATATATATATATATATATATATAATATATATATATATATATATATATATATATATATATATATATATATATATATATATATATATATATAAATATATAAAATAGGATGAATATCCTATTTTATATAGGATATTATATATATATATATATATATATATATATATATATATATATATATATTATATATATATATATATATATATATATATATATATATATATATATATATATGGAATATTATATATATATATATATATATATATATATATATATATAATATATATATATATATATATATATATATATATATATATATATATATATATATATATATATATATATATAATATATATATATATATATATATATATATATATATATATATATATATATATATATATATATATATATATATATATATATATATATATATTATGTTGTCAACATTGTCATAGACTTTTTTATAGTTGTTTAGTGCAACAAGCTTGTTAAAGCTTACCATATTTTGGTACCATACTAATAAATAACAAAAATAATTAATTATCTACTACTACTAACAACTCACTAGAGCTCCAAGCCACATGAGGCCAACATAGCTATTCACACCCCTTTTTCCCAATCTATTTGGAGCCTCCCTTTTTACACCCACCTTAAATACTTCCTTAGGATTTCCCATCCAATGCAAGGTTGACCTGGTTTTTATTTGGCCAGCCAATGTTTTTGTCTGGCCTTCCCAAATCCACAACAAAATTTGCACTTTACTGAAAAATATAAATGTTCACTTCTTTAACTTTAATAAATAAATAATATTAACATTTTGATTACTAAATATCAGCATATGTATATTAAACTGACAATGCACATAAACCCCAGCGCTGCGCCGATGAGGGAAGACAGGTGGCGGCAGGGCCAAAAACAGCACGCCGCGCCGCCAATAAGATGTTGGTGGCGCGCTGCCGGTAAGATGTCGGCGGCGCGCCGCCGATGCAATCAATGTTGACTGCAAACATTAATGTTTTCATTAGTCTTTCTCAAATCACAGCTTGAACCTCCTGAATTGAAAGCTTTTATTATGACCTGGCCTTTTAATGTAACTTGGGCACTGGACCAAGGGTCCCATTGTCACTTGAGTGCAATGTTAGGTGGGGATGTTGATATTGCTTTCATCACACCAATTTGTTTTAGTTGGAATCTGCCTGGTACTTATGCATGAATGTTTTCAAAGTATACCCATTTCATCAATAAGAAAAAAAAACAGGTTGGATGCATATGTCCCTTTCCCTTTGGATGATAAAACCATGCAAGTGCTGTATCAAGTATAACTCAAAAAATTCGTGTTAATTTTTGTCAACTTTTCAACTTTTTGGCATCCCTGCTTTCAATAAAAAAAAAAAAATCAAGGTACTATCACTTAAATATAATAACTCCCTATGCCCCCCCTCTCTGGATACCATCTTGATAGGATACCGTCTCTGCTTTAATAAAAAAAATAATTAACTTATTGGCACCCCTGCTTTCAAAAAAATCGGGATATTATCATTTAAATATGATAGCTCACTACCCCCCCCCCCCCTCTTGATACCACCTTGATAGGATGCCGTCTCTTCTTTAAATTAAAAAAAAAACTTTTTGGGATCCCTGCTTTCAGTAAACAAATTTCAAGATATTATAATTTAAATGTAATACCTCCCTATTCCCCCCCCCCCCCCATGGTTACCACCTTGATAGGATACAGTCTCAGCTTTCATTAGAAAAATAATTGACTAAATAATTAACTAGGTCACTAGATGGTTCAAACAAACATGCAAAATAACGTTAAACAGCTTAGTGTTCCTTGAAACAAAATTCAGAGTATGAGTAAAGGGGTACAAAGACAACAATAAAAATGTCAAAATTATTCAGATTTACCTCAAATTATTGGAAAACTGAGTCATAGATTCGCCATGGCATTCAATAAAATCCAAAGAATCTAATGAAAAGGGAGCACAAACAAAATCCAAATTATTCCAGTAGCCTATGAGAATTCGCAAAATACCCAAGACAATGAAAAAGTCCTAATGGGGGGCCCTTGGTCTATCAAAATATTTCAATGGTTTCTCAGGGAATTTGATATCATTTTCTTCTGTCTCCACTGTAAGTGAAAAAAAAATATCTTTTTGGCATCCCTGCTTTCAATAAAAAAATGAGGTATTATCATTTGAAACTGATAGCCCCCTATCCCCCCCCCCTCTATAGGCAATAATTTACAATTTATTTATGAATCATATTTTTTGGGTAACTTCCAGTTCAATCTTTAATTCTCCAACCTTGTACATAGCTAAATTTTGTCTCAATAGAAGCTTTTTTTTGGGGGGGGGGGTAAAATGTTTCAGAAAGAAGATTGTATTTTTTATCAGGCGTTCAACAATTGAGTATTAAACATTAAGAAAATCTTACCTAAAAACAGCAAAAAAAAAAAAAAAAACTGTAAACTTACAATTCAGCTGTAGAAACAATGTGTCTGCTGTCAATTTCAAAATCCAACTGAAGGCTGAATCTGTATAGCAGCTGAATGCATTCTATAATTTGATTCAACTTGAAAATAAAATCCTTGACTACAAATGATTTAAGAAATAGCAATTGGGAAACTGCATTTGAAATGCAAACTGCGTATATTGCAATATTTTCAATTGTATATTGCATCTTTTCTGGTTTTTATGCAAAGTAACAAAAGAGACAAAAAATAATGAACAAGAGAGTAGTGAAGAATTATGGTATGCAAAGTAATATTTGGCAGGAAAAGTCACTGGTGATAAATTGCTCAGGGTGGCACCGTGATTGAGTGATTTTCGAGGAACCAAATTTTTTTTTGGGGTTATGCATAGATTTTTGGGGAAATACTCCAAAATTCGGCAATAGTGCAAGCCCTGCTTGATTTCTAATCAGGAAAATCGAAATACTAACCACACAAGAAGGGAAAGCTCCAACTTTGCGGTTGGTGCAATAAAGAATTGCTGCAAAACTAATTTAAGGTCGACTGAACGCCGCCGCCTCTATTGGCGGCGGCGCGCCGGCAGCGTTGCAACACTTCAGCGGCGTTCGACCAGGCCTCTCGTCGGTGGCGTTTGGTCGATCCACCAGCAGGGCATTGGCGTCTAAATGCACATTAATTTGTATTTTTTCAGTAAAGTGCAAATTTTGTTCTAGCCTTGGGAAGGCATAGGGGGTTTTGAGCCCAAGTTATGTTAATTTCTGCTCGTTTTGAGTTTGACTCGGCTATTTATTGTAATTTCTGTTCGTTTTGGGTTTCATCAATGCTGATTTGTGGTAGTTTCACACTTGGTAGATTATTTGATTTTATTTTTGCTCTTTTTTTTTAATGGAGTCCTTTACTTTTTCTTTGAAAAACTTATTTTGTGGAAAAAAGTTTTTTTTAATTAATTTCTGTTTGTTTTATATTGACATAGTCTTTTCAGGGAAAAAGAAAATAATACTTTAAATCTTTTTGTTTTTTTAAGACTTTATAGTTTAGCCTGGTATTTGTATACTGGAGAAAATTTTTCAGCAATTTTTAACAAAATACACCCTTTTAAAAATCTGGACACAAGGAGTAATGTTTAATTTTGTTTCATACCTCCTCTAGTTCACCTGAAATGGAAAACTTGATACCATTCACAAAAAAAATCTGTTTACTTTTTTTGATAGCTTGGATACACTTATGCTATTTTGATTTGATTAAATTTTTAGAGCAGAAGTAGCCCTGAAAATTTGAACATAATACCCTCAGTTGTTCTTGGGATACTGCTGAGATGCCTTATTGGAATTAGCATTAACACAGTGCATTTTGGTTTAATCTTAAGGCTACATTTAGTTTTTAAACATAATGGGCAAATGAGAGGGTGGGCGTGGGAGGGGGATTAGTTGCCCTCCAATCACTTTCGACTATTATAAAGGGCATCATCCCTTTCTATTTTCAATCAAATGAGCCCTTTTTGAAGTTTTCATGATAACTCCTTTGATACAAAGTGCCCTGGTCTAAATAACAACAACAATAAAAAATAATATATTATGCCCACATCCATCTTTACCATAAAAATGTCAAGCCTTCCAATAACTTTTGACTATTAAAAAGGGCACTAGGCCAATTGATTTCCAATCAAATCAGCCTTTTTTGAAACAACAAAACTTTCTACAAACACCTTATATGCCCCCTGTGCATAACTTACAGCCCTTACCCTAAGGGCTGTTAGGGTGGTTGTCATCCTCTAAGACATAATTTCCAGAACTTTCAACTATGTTAAACAAAATGGCTACCACATCTCAAAACTTTGATTGGATGTGTTTGGGGAAATGATGGGCTTGAGAGGGGTGTTCGTCACTCTGCAATCACTTTTGACTATTAAAATGGCACTTGCCCTTTCAATTTACAATCAACAGAGCCCTTTTGAATTTCTTGTGGCAAGACTTTCAATAAAAACCTTATGTGCCCACAGGCCATAACTTACAACCCTTGCCCTGAGGGCTGGGGGGGGGGGGGGGGTTGTCATTCTCAAAGACCTAGTTTCCAGAACTTTCTACTATATTGAACAAAATGGCTATCTTAAAATTTTGATTGGATGTGTTTAGAGGTATAGTGGGCATGAGAGGGCGGTTAGTTACCCTCCAATCACTTTCAACTAATAAAAAGGGCGCTAGCCCTCTCAATTTCCAATTGAATGAGCCCCTTTTGAAGTTTTACAACAACTCTATCTATAAAAAGCTTATATGCCCCCAGGGCATAACTTACAACCTTTGCCCTGGGGGCTCTGGAGGGTTTGTCATCCTTAAATACATAATTTCCAGAACTTTCAACTATGTTGAACAAAATGGCTATCTCTAAACTTTGATTGAATGTTTTTGGGGAAATAATGGGCATGAGAGGGGGTTAATTATTCTCCACTCACTTTTGACTACTAAAAAGGGCAATTTCAATTTCCAATCAAATGAGACCTTTTTGAAATTTCTACAACAACTTTCTATATAAACCTTATATGCTCCCAGGGCATAACTTACAACCCTTGCACTGATGTCTCTGAGGTTGTTATCATCCTAAAAGACCTAATTTCCAGAAATTTCTACTATGTTGAACAAAATAGATATATCAAAATTTTGATTGGATGTGTTTGGGAAAATAATGGACATGAGAGGGGCATTAGTTGCTCTCCAATCACTTTCAACTATTAAAAAAGACATCAGCCCTTTTAATTTTCAATTGAATGTGACCCTTTTGAAGTTTCTACAACAACACTGTCTATAAAAACCTTATATGCCCCCAGGGCATAACTTACAACCCTTGCCCTGAGGGCTGTGGGGGGGGGGGGGTTGTCATCCTTAAAGGTCTAATTTCCAAGACTTTCAACTATGTTGAATAAAATGGCTATCTCAAAATTTTGATTGGATGTGTTTAGGGAAAAGGTGGGCGGGAGAGGGGGGTTAGTTGCCTTTAATTACTTTTGACTATTAAAAAGGGCACTAGCCCTTTGAATTTCCAATCAAATGAGCCTTTTTTGAAGTTTCTATGACAATGCCTTCTATAAAAATCTTATATGCCCCCAGGGCATAACTTACAACCCTTGCCCCAAGGGCTGTGGGGGATTGTCCTCAAAAACATAATTTCTATCTGGAAATCAACTATGCTGAACAAAATGGCAATCTCAAAATTTTGATTGGATGTGTTTTGGTAAGTGGTGGGTGTGGAAGGGGTGTTAGTTGCCTTCCAATCACTTTTGACTATTATTAAGGACACAAGCCACTCCAATTTCCAATTGAATGAGCACTTTCGAAATTTCTAGGACAACTTCTTTGATACAAAGTGCCCTGCTCTAAAGGGAAAAAAATAATACATTCTGTCAACATTGTTCTTGTATGCCCCCAGGGCATAACTTAAAACCCTTGCCCTGAGGGTTGTGGGGGAGTGTCCTCCTGAAAAACATATTTTTTATCTGGAAATCAACTATGCTGAACAAAATGGCTATCTCAAAATTTTGATCGGATGCGTTTGGGGGAATGATGGGCATGGAGGGGGGGGGCTAGTTGCCCTCCAATCACTTTTGAATATTAAAAAGGGCACTAGCCACTCCAATTTCCAATCAAATGAGCCCTTTTCGAAGTTTCTATGACAACTCCTTTGATACAAACTGCCCTGGTATGAAAAAAAGAAAATAATACATTGTGCCAACATTGTTCTTTACTTAGGCAGCGTGATTGAGCTGCCTATGATCACATTTTCATGCTTTCTTCCATTGTTTTCTAAAATTGTCTAAGACAAACAACAATAATAATAACTAACAACCCAGCCTTTAAAAACCTGATTGGTAGTTCATGAGAAATATTGAGCCAAGAAAGGCATTCTTTGCTCATCATTGTGTAAATCTTAGTGAAATCTTAGGACTAAGATTTTACTTCTTATGCCAATCTTTTGCAAACATCTTTTATCATTCTACTCTGATCAGAATTCTTAGATCAATGATGGGTATGTCATCAAAGTTTTCTCATCATTGTGACATGTGGCAGAAAAATGGTGTTCTTTGCTCTTTTTGCTAACATCATTAAGCTGTAAGATCTTAGAACAATGATGAACTAAAGAATGGTAATCTGTGTAGGAAGATGTAAAATCTTATTAGCAAGTTATCCAGTTATTAAAATCCTCAAATGGTATTTTGGTAAATTATGTGGTTGCACTGAGGGTCTGAGAGCTGAGGGTCTTTTGAAGGAAACACTGTGGAATAAAAAAGTAGCACCTTTTTGGTTCTAATTTAGCCTTACCACAGACAAAGATAAATTCCAGACTGCAGAAAAACCCATTTTAGTAAATATTTAATGATTCAACTCCTGAAGGAAACATTGTAAGCAAATAAATTTAGTAGCCTACCCTTGCCAGATTCTTTTCATAGCAAATTTCCATTATCGATAAACAGGTACAATTTTATTGGTGTGTATATCATCCCTTGAGCATATGAACTGGCAAGATGCAAGACTTACTTTTTTTACATCTTTTGTTCCTTTCCAGGTTTGATCCATTGTCTAAAAACATCAATTGACATTTTTGTAAATTATGTGGTAGCACTGTAGAGTTAGGGGTCTTTTGAAGGAAATACTGTTGAATAAAAAGATAAGAACCTTTTTGATTCTAATTTAGCCTTAGTCTACGAATGACAAAGATAAATTCCATACTGCAGAAAACCCCATTTTGGTAAATATTTAATGATTCAACTACAGAAGGAAACATGCTAAGCAAATTAATGTAGTTGCCTGCTATTAGATGCATTATTTTGTGCTACTTCCAAATATTATAGTTGCTTTTTGATATTGTATGCCCTCCCCCTGAGTGGTCCCAGATATAGCTATTATAAAATATGTCACTGTTGTGTTGAATCCCCTGGTAATGCCATTCTTCTTTGTTAAACTGGTTTCTGTATTGTTTACTCTCATGAAGTTTTGTTGTACCTGATTCTAAACAATACTATAGAAATAGTAAATATCAGGCTATTTTAACATATTTTAAAAAGTGGATGACAATAGAGGGAACCATGATAATCTATTTAATAAAATCTTGCTGCAAGAATTATAAAGTAAGAATTTCATTGTTTCAGTATTTTCTTGTAGTTTTGATATTTACTGTCAAGCAGTATGGGGAGGGGTGCATTGTCAGAAAAACAACCCAAATATTTTGAAATAGCATGACTGCATGACATAAGAAGCATGTGATGCTATGTTTATATATTTCCTTCTGGAGACTTCCACCACTAAATATTTACCAATGTTTTTTGCAAAGGATCTATGATGCATGGCTAATTGAATTATCAAGGAGGCACACTTGTGCCTCTATAAAGAGGCGACCACCACAATGTTAAGCGATTTCCGGTCCTAGCAGTCGCAGAGAGACAGCGGTAATCGCATTTTGTAGCCCAAGCTCAAACTAAGAAACCTGCAAAATTTCACCCCCCCCCCCTCCGACTTTATCTTCATGGGTAAAAGTGGGCTGGAAGTTTTGACCCTCCGACCACAGCCCCCCTTTAACGTTGTCCGATTGGGTTGAAGTTTAAAGGTTAAGCTTTCCTAGGTCCCGGGAGCTTATCCTCGAAATTTCAGCTCAATCCGATCACTCCTTCCCTGTTTTCCAAAAACCAAATATAGCCACTTAAAGTTCAAAATTTTTTTTTTTCTTGTTAGCCACGCCTACAGGCCACAGTTGGCAACTGATCCGGGTGAATGAGAACTCATTCGAAGCAGAATTCGACCTGTTAGGGCCTTTTGATATTTTCAGACCAAAAAAATTATCCCCCGAATTTACATTTACGAAAACCTCGTTTTTCTATAAGAGCCCATGTTAATTTTTCCCACCACAGCCCCCCTTTAACGTTGTCTGATCGGGCTGAAATTTAGAGGATAAGCTTTCCTGGGGCCTGGGAGCTTATCCTCGAAATTTCAGCTCAATCTGATCACTCCTTCCCTGTTTTCCAAAAACCAAATATCAAGTTTTGTGGGGATTTGCTTGCGTATAAAATAGATTCCACTTACTAAAAAACAATTGCAATTGTGTCTCTTTAGTACAGCGGTCTATACTCCTGACTGTCAGGCGGAAGACCCGGGTTTGATTCCCCGTCAGAGGGAATTTTTTATATACTGAATTTAAAGTTTAAAAAAGAAACTCAGTTTCTTTTTTAAATTATTTGAAAAAAATTACGTTTTCTAAAGAGTTAAAGAGGCTGAGTTACAAGGTCGACCCTTGAAACACCCTGTCGAGAAAGAAAAGAATAATACACAATCATCTAACAGTTAGTCAAGCAATAATAAGTAATAAACTGTACAAAAACATGCAGAAATTATTTGAAAAAAATTACGTTTTCTAAAGAGTTAAAGAGGCTGAGTCACAAGTTCGAACCTTAAAACGTACAGGGATTAGAAGGTACAGTTGGAGGCTGCCGCCCCCAAACCCCCCGCTTTCGCAGCCTTTAAATAAAAAAAAAATTTAAACTGAAAGTAAGGAGCGACATTAAAACTTAAAACGAACAGAAATTATTCCGTATATGAAAGGGGCTGTGCCCTCCTCAACGCCTCGCTCTTTACGCTAAAGTTTGACTTTCTCACAACTCTTTTTTTTAAACAATAAAAACTTTAGCGTAAAGAGCGTGGCGTTGAGGAGGGCACAGCCCCTTTCATATACGGAATAATTTCTGTTTGTTTTAGAATTTAATGTCGCTCCTTACTTTCAGTTAAAAAAAAAAAATTATTTAAAGGCTGCAAAAGCGGGGGGTTTGGGGGGCGGCAGCCCCCAACTGTGCCTCCTAATCCCTGTACGTTTTAAGGTTCGACCTTTTCACTCAGCCTCTTTAACTCTTTAGAAAACGTAGTTTTTTTCAAATAATTTCTGCACGTTTTTGTACAGATTATTACTTATTATTGCTTGACTAACTGTTAGCTGATTGTGTCAGGAGTTAAAGCTGGGGGGCTGCCGCCCCCCAAACCCCCCGCTCTTGAACATTCTTGTGCTAAGGCTTTTAATTCCTGAATACTCAAATCACGTCGTACAGGGTGCCTCCTAATCCCTGTACGTTTTAAGGTTCGAACTTGTGACTCAGCCTCTTTAACAGACCCCCAACTGTGCCTCCTAATCCCTGTACGTTTTAAGGGTCGACCTTGTAACTCAGCCTCTTTAACTCTTTAGAAAACGTAATTTTTTTCAAATAATTTAAAAAAGAAACTGAGTTTCTTTTTTAAAGTTTAAATTCAGTATATAAAAAATTTGCTCTGATGGTGAATCGAACCCGGGTTTTCCGCCTGACAGTCTGGAGTATCAACGGCTGGACTAAAGAGACACAATTGTAATTGTTTTTTAGTAAATGGAATCTATTTTCGACGCAAGCAAATTCTCGCAAAACTTGATATTTGGTTTTGGGAAAACAGGGAAGGAGTGATCAGATTGAGCTGCAATTTCGAGGATAAGCTCCCAGGCCCCAGGAAAGCTTATCCTCTAAATTTCAGGCTGATCAGATAACGTTAAAGGGGGGTTGTGGTGGGAAAAATTAACATGGGCTATTATAGGAAAACGAGGTTTTTTGTAAATGTAAATTCGGGGGATAATTTTTTCGGTCTTAAAATATCAAAAGGCCCTAACAGGTCGAATTCTGCTTCGAATGAGTCCTCATTCACCCGGATCAGTTGCCAACTGTGGCCTGTAGGCGTGGATAAGAAAAAAAAAAGAAATGAATTTTAAGTGGCTATATTTGGTTTTTTGAAAACAGGGAAGGAGTGATCGGATTGAGCTGAAATTTCGAGGATAAGCTCCCGGGCCCTAGGAAAGCTTAACCTTTAAATTTCAGCCCAATCGGACAACGTTAAAGGGGGGCTGTGGTGGGAGGGTCGAAACTTCCGGCCCAGTTTACCCCATGAAGATAAAGTCGGAGGAGGATGAAATTTTGCAAGTTTCTTAGTTTGAGCTTGGGCTACAAAATGCGATTACTGCCGTCTCTCTGCGACCTCTAGGACCTGAAATCGCTTAACATTGTGGTGGGTCGCCTCTTTATAGAGGCACAAGTGTGCCTCCTTGATTAAAAAAAGTAATCAAATTTTAGATTTAATTTAAGTGTGTGTCCCATCAGGGGGGAAGGGGGCTTTTGTGCTGTTAAACTAGAAGCTCTAATTACAGAAAGGAAACAAGTTCCCTAGGCTTCTACCTCTTTTCAGATTTATGTTGTGAACCAGCTGTTGATGAATTTTAATACATGCAAACCGAATCAGTATACTTTGAGCATAGCCTATGACTATATGACTATATCTAATATTTTGGGTTCAGGTAGAGGGGGCCCTGACACACTGAAAATATTAAGAATTATTATATTTGGTATCAGTCAAGTTTATTCATATTTCTGAAGTATACACCATAATAGCACATTTGCTACCTAATTATATATTTAGAACATTTTTATTAGTTAAATTTGTAGAGGCATCCTAGACCACTCCCTAGTGCCTAGATGTAGTCCCCTTCTATATTGAAATAGGCCTAGTACTTTTAAATTCAAACCATCACAATCCACAACCTTTTGTGTTTACTCTATATAAATACCCAGACATTAATTGTTCTTGCTCATTGCTCTTGCTCAGATGCAGATTCTTGTACATAGATTATTCTATTTTTTCCTATCTGATTTATGTGTTCCACTGAAACTAAAGTCTAGATGAGAAGCTTTTTACTACCTTGGAGAAAGTATTTGCTTAGATAGGTATTTTGAAGCTCTTATCTCTCGTCTTCCCTTTTCAATTTATGTGTTCACATAGTGCTTTTACATGGGACATTGGACATGGATTTGTTATTACAGAAAACTCAGGTTCACATATTTGAATCAGTTTATTGTTTAAAAAGACTTTATTACTAGTACTTGTTGTGGTTGACACATTTGTTAATACTTTAGATTAAATAAAAGAACAAGTTTTTTTAATGGAAAGTTAGGAACAGCATCAAAACTTAAGATGAACAGAAATTATTATGTATATGAGAGGGGTTGCTCCTCCTCAACACCTTGCTCTTTACGCTAAAGTGGTTTAGTGCTTTTAAAAAAAGCTTCTTATTGTTTTAATTAAACAAACCTTGTGTTTCAGGAGTCTTTCTTAAAGAATTGGGACAAAATTCAAACTTCAGCATAAAGAGCAAGGTGTTGAAGAGGAGCAACCCCCCTCATATTCGTAATAATTTCTGTTCATTTTAAGTTTAAATGCTGCTTCTTACTTTCAGTTGAAATTTTTTTTTTAATTCAATTTCTGATCATTTTTCTAAATAACGCCAGGAAATTTGACTCCATTTCCACAGGAAAATCCCTTCTCCCCATGGGTATATTCTCTAGACAATTCAATCCTGGTGAAAATTTCCCCCGGGCATTGCCCTTAACATCTCCAGATGTAAAATCGAGTTGGCAAAGAGAAAGCATTAGACAAATTTCATATAGGAATTCTGGTAAATTCAGACAGCGTAAAATTTCCCTTGAAAAATTGACCCCCTGGGAACTTCCTTCCTCATGGAAAACTCTCCCCAGCAGAAAATACCCCCCCCCCAAAAAAAAAAAATGTATGCATACTTCTCAATAACAGATACTATATATAAACAATGGGCAAATTTTATAACTTAAAGACCTTTCTCCAGGGACTGTGGGGGATTTCCGCTTGATTGACCCCTCTCCCTGTATTCTTGGACCAGTGGGTCAATGTGATCACCCTTGGGAAAAAAAACAACAAATAAACATGCATCCATGATCTTTCTTGTGGAGGAAAATAAATCTACGTTTTTGCAGACAGGAGTTTGAAACATCTACAGTAGGGATCTCTGATAAGCTGTATCTGATGGTGCCATTTTCATTAAGTTTCTATGACTTTTAGAGGGTGTTTTCCCCTTTTTTCAAAAATCAGATGAATTTGCTCAGGCTTTTAGCCTTTGATGGGCAAGACTAAACTTAATGAAACTTACATATTCGAAATCAGCAACATAGTCAATTCTTTTGATATATCTATTGGTACAAAAATTTCTGTTTTTTAGATTTTCAGTTACTATTGAACCAGGTTGCTCCTTACCGTTTGTTACCATGAACTTCGTTGAAAACTTATTATATTGTATGTACGCATTGTCTTGCATCTTGCATTAAAATGTATGCCTCAACATTTTGAGCCCTATTATGGTAGCAAAAAACTAGCTATAAAAAATAATGACTTCCATGGGGTAGGGCTGGCAAGATGGTTCCCTTAACATATAGCTTGAGATTTTTACTACAGCCTGAACTATCTGGATACATCATTAACAGAAAACATCAAATGCAATGATTTAGAACCAACTTGTAGACTGTGAGGTAGGGGTTCAGTGGGAAACTTCAAATGCAAAGTGCTGTTTTGGCTCTCCAATGCTTTACTAATGTGTCTCTTCTTGCTGGTGCATATACAGGGGGGAGGGGGGAATATGACAAAAAATAGGAAAAATAAGCAAAAAAAAATATGGCAATAAATATATTTTTGTTGGGCGAAAAACGTTTCACCCAACGTTTTAAAGTATCAAGGTTTTAGCGATTTCTTTTAGAGAACTTGCCCCCTCCTGGGACAAAAGTCTTGTGTATCCCTCCTAACTAGTGTTGTAAAATTACCGTAAAATAAAAACTTAGTAAGTAAAATTGGTAAAATACGGTGAAATTGGTAAAAAATAAGGTAAAATGGGTAAAATAAGATACTCCCTAGGAAACACAGGATGAAACTGGTGTTTTAGAGTTGTCCTGTAGCTACAAGACCAGTTGAGCATTTCTTTTTAAGCATCACTTACAGCTTTTAATGAATTGTTTTAATGATTCCAATTTTCCTGGGCTTAAATAAGGTAATGCCCCTTCATCTAGAGTTCATCAATTTAATAGCTGTCTTGTTTATCCCTTTTGTAATCTGGTGCCTAGGGTAATACCTCAGAAATTGTACAGTGCCTGATTTTGCATATCCATTTTGAAAAAAAAAATCAAATTTACCGTTATTTGGGAGTAAAATCATATTAATCATTTTTTTTCTACATTTAACCCTAAGAAATTTTACCCTAACAGCCCTACATATTTAAATAGCCGTATTCAGCCACATTCCTCATATCATATACATGTTATTTTTCATTTATTTATAAAGCACCAAATACAATTAAAAAAAGAGGCTTATTGCACTTTGATGACTTCGATTAACTAAGCACTGGATCATAAGAGTGGAACATTCAGTCACTTTCACAGTCATTAAGACCATCTTCAACAGGGTTTCTTGCAAATCTAGCTCCTCTCCTTCAGACATAGATTCTGATTCAGGTGACTGTGCCTGTTCCGAAGCCCCCCCCCCCCCCACTCCCACCCCTCCTAAATGAAAGTCCTGGATACGGCCCTGAGAATTATATATCAATGTCTACCTCCACCCTCCCATTGTCTCTTCCTTAGAGCTAATTCTATATTTATCTGAAGATTCTTTCAAATTAACTGCTGAAACACAAGGGCCTTCAAACTAGAATAAGAATTTCTTTTATGCTGTAGTCAGTAACAACTCATTTGGTTGCAATTCATTGAAAAACAAGCTGAATCTTAGGAAAGGGCAATGGAACTTTCAATTTCCAATTGTCTGAGCCCCCTCTTAAGCTTATTTGGTCACCCCTTCTACATGGAATGCCTCTGGGGAAAAGAAAATGAATGAATATTAATAACCTACATTGAAACCTTATGGGTCTTTACCTTTAATATAGGTAATGTAATACAATTGCCCCTGACTTAAACAGGGGAGTAGAAATTTCAATTTCCCTTCTAATAAATATCCTGGAATTATCCAAGGGTAAAATAGGGGTAATTTTGCGCGGGGTGGGTGTCTGGGGATATTTCGAGGGGGGGGGGGGTGTAAAACGCTGGCTCCAGGGCAAAAGACGGCATAAATACAAGATTTTTCTGAAATGTGAAATTTAAAGTAGAAATGCGGATATTGATTCTGCTTTGGCCCTCTACATTATTGAAAATCCAGATCATGTAGTTCTTTTTGAAGAGGCAACTTTTAAATTTGAAGCAAATCGCTTCCCAATTTCTTTTACAAGGCTATTGAGAAAAAAAAAAAACATAAATTGAGGCATTGCTTTAAATAGAGATACTGGAGATATTCCTATAAACCCAATTTACAAAAACTTAAAATTTAAGGATTCAAATAAAAATTTTCTTCAGTTTAAATTAAACTGAAGAAATATTTTTCTTCAGTTTATGGGTCTGGGTAAGACCGAGCTTCCTACCAAGGGGAGTGTCATCCCTAATCTTTGGAGTCGTCTACTACCCACCCAAAGCCCCATTCCGGAAGACTAGTCAACTACCTACAATACTCCGTCGACCACTTCCGGAGTAAATATCTCTTTGCCGGTATTGTGATATGCGGAGACTTCAATGATATTAAGCCTTCCTGGATAGAGTCCAGCCGATCACTGAAACAAGTGGTGAAGTCTCCAAACCGCGGCAGTAACCTACTTGACATGGTCTTCACTAACCTCGAACAATACTACAACGAGCCAGAAATCACAGCAAGCATTGGCTTAAGTGATCACCTAACAGTGACCTGGAGACCGACGCATTCGTCACAGCGAAAGGTAATTAAACAAACAGTAACCTATCGACCGATCAGGGATGAACAAATCCCCGCCTTCAAGGGAAAGCTAACATTGCAGAACTGGACCCCTATTTACAGACTACCGTCCGCTGAAGACATGACAAATGCCTTCTGCGACCAACTTCAGAAAATGTTCGAAGAGCATTTTCCAGAAAAGAAACGGGTAGTAGGAAATGAAACGAAACCCTGGATCACGCCAGATATAAAAGAGCTTATCCTAAGGCGGGATAACTTGCACAACTCTAACAGAGCAGAGTCCAACAAGTTGCGAAATATAGTGGTGAGAAAGATAAAGTATGCAAGGAAGCAGCACGGCCGCTTGAGTGTACAGAAGCTTCTATCTTCCGATTCTAAAAAGTTTCATAGCACGGTTCAGAACATTCTTGGCCGAAAGCAGAAAAACGTTGAACTAAGAAACGAAAAAGGGGAGAAACTTACTGCTAATGCGATTAACGACCACTTTTCTACAATCTGTACAAAGTACCCTGGTCTTACATCACTTCCCGACCTTCCAAGCATTACTGAAATCCCTGTCATTGAAGCAGAAACCATCCAGACCACTTTCTTAAAACTGGACGCATCCAAGGCCTCATTTCCTGGAGAACTGCCGATCAAACTGATCAAAGCATGCAGCGACGAACTTGCGGTACCGTTTACTGCCATAGTAAACCAATGCCTGAGTGAGGGCACCTTCCCGACACGATTCAAAACTGCTGTGGTCATTCCTATACCGAAAAAATCATCCGTCGAATCTGCAAATGACTTAAGACCCATCTCAGAGACATCGATTTTCTCAAAAGTCCTGGCAGGAATTGTCTTCAAATGGCTTTTCGAAGATATTAGTGAAAATCTTGATCCTCGGCAGTACGGCTTTCGTCCAGGTCATAGTACTGTGCATTACCTGATCCGCCTCATCAGAGACATCCTGGAGCATCTGGAGATTGACGGTGCTTATATTGACTGCATCATCGCGGACTTCGTGAAAGCGTTCGACTTACTCGACCACTCAGTTGTTATCGACGAGGCAACTTACCTTGGAGCAAGACAAATTGTCTTGCGAATGGTTGGCAGTTTCCTGACGAACCGCAAACAGAAAGTACAACTTCCCAATGGCGAAACGTCAAACATCAGGGAGCTGACCTGCGGTGCAGCACAAGGGTCGAAGTTAGGCCCTTTAGCCTTCCTTATTGTGATCAACAAACTTTTGCGTGAAATTATGGAACGCTACAAATTTGCTGACGATCTCTCCACCCTCCTCCTCAGACTTCTCTCACAGAGCATACAGCCAGACCCAATCCTAACAGTAATGCGAAAAATCGAGGATGAAGCAAACCAAGTGAAACTTACACTCAGCCAGGAAAAAACAGTCCTATTTGGGGTTAATTTCCTTAAACGGCCAGTTCCAGACCCGCCATGCGGTGGGCCGAAGGCTGTAAAAAGGGTGAAGATCCTTGGTGTCCACCTGGATGCCGATCTGAAATGGAATACCCACGTATCGTCAATCGTCTCGAAGACCGCCTTCCTCCTAAGATTTTTTGCCTACCTTCGCCGCTTTGGGATGAAAACTGAGATCATGGTTGTATGCTACAAATGCTACATTAGACCGCTCACTGAATATGCCTGCCCAGTGTGGCACAGCGCACTGACCATAGATCAAAGCGACAAAATTGAAGGATTGCAGAAAAGGGCCTGCAAAATAATACTGGGGAGTAGTTACGTTGACTATGAGATGAGCCTCAAAGTTTTGAAGTTGGAGTCCCTCAAAGAGAGGAGGCACACACTGGTCATGGACTTTGGTCGAAAAATCCTCGACTCTGAAACACACCGTGATCTACTTCCGGATTTTGAGGCGCGCCAAACTCAACATTCTACGAGGCTCAGAGAAATAACGAAAAATGCAGCAAAGCTGGAACGACCGCCGATCCACTCATCCGAGCGCTACCTGAAGTCATTTGGTCCATACTTCGTAAAACACTACAATGGTGACCCAGAAAAATTGTAAATAAATCAAGTTTGAATAATTTAATTTTGTAAGTGTTTTTACATTGTTTGACTTCTGCTGTTATTTTTCTTGTTAACAAGAATATTAAGGGAAAAATAAAGTGAATTTGAAATTAAGATCACCTGACCACTTTTTTAATGAACATTAGGTCAGTCGACAAGCTAAGTCAATCTCTAAGCAGAGAACTCTTGCCCAATCTAATTGGTGAGTGGTCTCTGGTTTACTCTAGCTTGATGTTTTGGTTTGTTTGATTCAATCTTTCATCTGCTCAGTTAGAGTTAATTCAAAAGATTAGTTTATCTTCTTTTTTTTGAGCACTGAAGACGGCTGGGCAGAAGTCCCAGACGAAATATATGCCTCTATAATTTTCGCTTCTTTTTTATCCGCTGGCTGACATTACCCTTATTTTTCTTGGCTATTTAATTTTATTATTTTTTCCTCGTTTGTTGTATGTCAATCCTGCTTCTAGTCCTTTTTGTCTATAACGGTTCACAGAACAAATGTAATTTTATTTCAGCTAATATTTCACGATTTAAAAATTAAAATTACCTGTACTATAACAGATTTTATTGTTCTGATAACAAGAGATCTAAGTCAGACAAACCACCTTTTAAACCAAGGAACGCAACTATGCACAAAACAAAATCATATTCAATCTTTTTTCTTCCAGCCTCTTCGCGCTTTTTTGCTCTGAAAATTGTAAGACTTCGTAAAATATGTAAGATACCGGTAAAATACTGGCAAATAAGTAAAATACGAAAAATAAGTAAATTATGTAAAATAGGTAAAATACCAATTTTACAGGGGGTCTGTAAAATTATGGTAAAATACGTAATGTACCCAGTTTTACCAGTTACAACACTATTCCTCACTATAAAGACATGTTTTGTCACTATAATCACTTTCTTATGACTATTCTTTCTTTATTAGGTTTTTTTATCTCTATATAAATTACAGTCTTTTAACGATTTCTTTTAGAGAACTTGTCCCCTCCTGGGGCAAAAGTCTTGTGCATCTCTCCTCACTAGAAAAACATGTTTTATCTCTATAACCACTTTCTTATGACTGTTCTGTCTTTGTTATGTATTTTTTATCTGTATATAAATTTCAACGTTTTAACAATTTGTTCTAGAGAACTTGTCCCCTCCTGGGACAAAAGTCCTGTGTATCCCTCCTCAATGGAGAAACATGTTTTATCTCTATAGCCACTTTCTTATGACTGTTCTTCCTTTATTATGTATTTTTTTATCTGTATATACATTTCAACCTTTTAACAATTTGTTCTAGAGAACTTGTCCCCTCCTGGGACAAAAGTCCTGTGTATCCCTCCTCACTAGAAAAACATGTTTTATCTCTATAACCACTTTCTTATGACTGTTCTTTCTTTGTTATGTATTTTTTATCTGTATATAAATTTCAACGTTTTAACAATTTGTTCTAGAGAACTTGTCCCCTCCTGGGACAAAGTCCTTGTAAATCTCTCGTCACTAGAAAAGCATATTTTATCTCTGTAATTGCTTTCTTATGACTGTTCTTTCTTTATTATGTCTTTTTATCTGGATATAAATTTCAACGTCTTAATGTATCAACGTTTTAACAAATTTTCTCAAAGAACTTGCCCCCTCCCAGGACAAAAGTCTTGTGTATCTCTCCTTACTAGAAAAAATATATTTTATCTCTGTAATCACTTTCTTATGACTGTTCTGTTTTTATTATGTCTTTTATTCTGTATATAAAATTAATGTGTTTGTGTATATAAACAGATATCTTATATTGGTGTATTTCTGTATATAAAAATATCTGTATATATATCTTTATATTGTATATATTATATCTTTATTATAGCAGTAATATTATTTTGTTTTATTGTGTAAAGAAAAGGAGTGGGAATTATTCACCAAATCATTTTTAATTCTTAAAATGTCTATTTTTCTAATTAATTTCATCTGTTTATCTATTGCTTTCATATTTTGTGGTAGGGGGGAGGGGCAAAACAATCTTCCCCCAACCTTTACAAGAGAGTATGTGCTATTCTTTTTCTTCTTCTTTATGCCTGTTGTCCAGCAGACACTGTTTATACTTTCACCATATTTTTGCTGAGGAAAACGAATTATTATCAAAGTATTTAAGCAATGCAAAAAGCAGAAATTTCTCTTTTCAATAAACATAATGACATTTGAAAAAATGAATTTAAAAAGAAATAATTTTATGTGTATATAATTTTTTTTAAGCATAAATTACTAAATTTAACAATAAATTAAGGTAAAAGTCAGGATGCTAAAAACAGGGACATAGACCTAATTTGATTTAAAGTGCGTTCTGAAATCAGTTCCTCTTCATTTAATCAAGATGTGAATTTTTAGATTATGGATGAGAGTGACAATGAATCAGAGTTGGATTTTGATGACTATTATTTGGAAACTGATGATGTTGGTCAATCTGATCTGGACCCAGAGTATTTGGCTTATTCCTGCCTCTCTGCTGAACAAATTGAACAACTTTTAAATGAACAAATTGAAGCTCTCACAAAATCAGTCAAGGTGAGTGGCAACTATTCTAAAGCAGTGGCGGATCCAGAGGGGAGCGAGGGGGGCGCCCCCCCCCCTAGCGTAGTCTAAAATAGTGTAATTTACTGAATTAACTCAAGTTTGCGTTAATTAAACTTGCTCATAACGCAAGTTTATCAGATCAACCTATTTTGTTCCCCCCCCAATTTTTTTTTCAATCAACCTTTTTTGCCCTCCCCCCCCCAAAAAAAAAATCCTGGATCCGCCCCTGTTCTAAAGTTCAACATAGCCTATTGTAGAGTAGCCTATACTAGTGAAAAATTATTATGTGCTATGCAAAAAAATAGATTTAAAGGGATTCTTTTAATACTACAAAAAGATATATAAAACAGGTACTTACATTTTCACGTTTGTACATCTTTGGTTGCAATATTCAAACTAATGAAAACATAATATAATCACGCAATATTTATACAGGAAAATAGAACCAGAATTATTGTATATAGCCTATAGGTCACAAAGTTTAGGTTACCTATAGTGGTTAGGTTGTGTGGTGTGTTGGGGGCTACAGAAGTTTTTCTGATGGCTGAGGATATAAAATGGCAAAAAGAAGTTTCCAGGGTACTATTTTTCAGTTGTTTTTTTCTTCCAGAAGGGCTCTTTGCATCAGTCTTGGTGTGATTGATTTAAAATACATATAAAAGCTGATCTTCTTTTTTTGGAAAGACATGGAGGGTTGCCGACATTTTGACCCCGAAATAAGCTCCTTCTTAGATATAACATTAAAAATGTTAGTTTCGCCTTTGGTATTTTTTGAAGGAACTGGTTGGGTGCATCTTATTTTTAGAAGAATTACAAACCCCTCGCCAATAGTCCTGGAAAATCTTGATATACTATTAGAAGGAACGAGAATAATCTCAACACATAAGAATTAAGTGGGATTAGAAAAAAATCTAAAAAAAGCAAAATTTGGCAGAATTTCCATCACCCGTAACCCAAACATTAGTATTATCACTTAATCCACAAAATCAATCAGAAAATTCTTGCCTTCTTAGATGTAAAATTACAGTTTTTTAAAATATAAAGTTTTTTACAGTTTTTTAAAATTACAGTTTTATGCAGTTTTTTTTAAATTACAGTTTTCTTAAATATAAAGTTTTTTAAAATTGCAGTTTTATGCAGTTTTTTTTTAAATTACAGTTTTTTAAAATATTAAGTATAAATCTTAAATAATTTAGTCATTTATTGCAAAAAAAGATTTTTCTAGGAATTTGCTCCAACGAGTTTTAAATATAAGTAAGTTTTACTCTTGGAGGTAAAAAAGGGTATTAACAAGGAGTCTATGCCCATAAAAGCATCTGAAAGCAACATAATCAAAACACTGAGAAACAGAGAGCCTTCTTGTAAAAAAGTGTTGTGTTTCAAAAGATTTTTGTTCTTTATACTGGATTACTTAAAAAAAAACTTTCCGAAAAATAAGTTTTTCAAAGAAAAGTAAAGGTCATTTTAAACTTAAGATCAGCAGATACAAATACCTGTTAAAATTCAAACTCGAAACGACCAGACCTTACCTTAGACCTTAGCTCCTCCTGTACCTCCAGAGGCACACAGGGCGTCCGTTAAATGCCTCCAGTAATCCCGCAAATGAGCTGCGGCGTAGATATCCTCCCACTCTGGTATTAAGGATGCATGAAGGGCTCTCCTGTCCTCTGAAGCGTGTTTTTGGGCCTTCCTCGTCGACGCGTGTCGTCTGGCTGCCACTGGAGAAGCATATTCGGTAGTCTCGATCCTGGCATACGGATAACATGGCCAAGATAGTGCCAACTTCGTTGCCAGACTACATCAGCGACATCAGGCTGGTTTGTGTAGTGGCGAATTTCCAAGTTTGTTATCCCATCCTTCCAGTTAGTATTCGGGATACGTCGAAGACAGTTGTTTTAGTATGCAGTGAGTCGTTTTTCCTGCTCAGCTGTTACTTTTAAACATACCATCGCTTACGTCAAGATCGAAAGGACGTTGCTTATGAAAAGGCGAAGTTTTACCTGGAGTGAGTACTCCGCTGATCTCCAGACTGGTTGATGACGTCGAAATGCCGAGCTTGCCAGGGCTATTCGTGTTATCGACCAGAAATTACGAAACAACCAGAAATTACTATTAATGAATAAATGAAACCCAAAACGAACAGAAATTTAATAAACAATCATAGCAAAAAAAAATACAACAAGTAATAATATAAATGAATAAATAAATCTTAAAGCGAGTAAGGCTTAAATTGAATATGGAAATCAAGCTTAAAATGAAAAAAAAATATTTTGCTTTTGAAGTATAAATGAACCCAAAACAAATAGAAATTAAGTAAACAGTCAATGCAAACAAACATACGTTAGATACTAATATAAATGAATAAATAAATTGGAAAATGAGCGAAACCTAAATTGAATATGCAAATCAAGCTTGAAACAAACAAAAATCATTACAAACACGAGTTTGGATATGGCCTCCTTCTCTCACTGTAAAAGTCTAAAGACAAAATCAAATTGAATATGTGATATATAATGATATTGATTGTTGAAATATTCAGCAGTTCAAGAATTTTATTTCACTGTAATTTTATTTTCATTTTCAATTCTGTAAAAACTTGGAAAAGTAAATATTTGTAATATAATTTGTTTTCAGTGAAGCTCCAATGATGGAGTAGGCCTTAGGTTTTTATGGCTAAGGAAGGTGGCAGTATCCAAACTCTTGTTGTGATGAAACTATATTCGTCTTGAACGATTTTAGAAAGAACTAATAAATTGAACTGAATATTTGATTTATAATGATATTAATTGCTGAAAGCTCATCAGTTAAAAATTTTAATGTTTATTTTCAATATTAAGTACAAAAGAAAATATTTGTAACACTATTCATAGCAAATATTGGCCTATGGCGGTTTGCTGTTGCAGTGGGTTGTTAGTAGTTGTAGAAAATATTTGTAACACTATTCGTAGCAAATGTTGGCCTATGGCGGTTTGTTGTTGCAGTGGGTTGTTAGTAGTTGTAGAAAATATTTGTAACACTATTCGTAGCAAATGTTGGCCTATGCCGGTTTGTTGTTGCAGTGGGTTGTTAGTAGTTGTAGAAAATATTTGTAACACTATTCGTAGCAAATGTTGACCTATGGCGGTTTGCTGTTGCAGTGGGTTGTTAGTAGTTGTAGAAAATATTTGTAACACTATTCGTAGCAAATGTTGGCCTATGGCGGTTTGTTGTTGCAGTGGTTTGTTATTAGTTGTAGAAAATATTTGTAACACTATTCGTAGCAAATGTTGGTCTATGGCGGTTTGTTGTTGCAATTGGTTGTTATTGGTTGTAGAAAATATTTGTAACACTATTCGTAGCAAATGTTGGCCTATGGTGGTTTGTTGTTGCAGTGGGTTGTTAGTAGTTGTAGAAAATATTTGTAACACTATTCGTAGCAAATGTTGGCCTATGGCGGTTTGTTGTTGCAGTGGGTTGTTATTAGTTGTAGAAAATATATGTAACACTATTCGTAGCAAATGTTGGCCTATGGCGGTTTGTTGTTGCAGTGGGTTGTTAGTAGTTGTAGAAAATATTTGTAACACTATTCGTAGCAAATGTTGGCCTATGGCGGTTTGTTGTTGCAGTGGGTAGTAGTTGTAGAAAATATTTGTAACACTATTCGTAGCAAATGCTGGCCTATGGCGGTTTCTTGTTGCATTGGGTTGTTAGTAGTTGTAGTAGCATTAAAGGGGGGATTGGGTTAAAGGGAAGTTTAGGTTTGATATAAATAAGTATTTCAGATTAGTTTAAAATAGTTCTCTGACTATCATCGTGAGGAGGAGAGAAGCCCTCCTCATTTCTTTATGAGGAGAGGAGACTCTTAAAGATTACTTAACTTGCTACCATAGTTGGAATTAAATAAGGTAATTTACGTATTACCGACAGACTACCCATTCATATCCATCGTCTTACCGTCGTTCTGCATATCACCAGAGCGCCAAATTTTACATACAGAAGCGCCATGTTTTAAGCAATTTTTCGGGGTTACTGGTAGCTGGCTTACTAGTGACATCTATTTAGGGATGCTTAAAATTTAGATGGCGAAATCAGTTATAGGAATTTTCTATTTTCAAAATCTCCAGTACTTACACTTTACAATTGTATATACTTCTTAAATTCTTTTCGTAGGTCAGTAATCCCTTTTCCTCTGTAGTTATATTTTTGTGAGATTATTTTACTGCTTATGCTACAATTTTAAGCCACAGTGTAGGTTAATGGGTTCTTTTTTTTATTTGTTTTTTACATACTGTACATTATAAATATAATTGTAAATTTGATATTATTTCAAACTGACAGTTGTTTAAATAAAATATTAAGCTGTAATTAATAAAATTTTGAGCATTTCGTTGAAACTTAAAGAGGCTATTGAAAATCTGGAGTCACAAAATGGAAGACAAACATCTTATGTTGTCTTCGAAATAAAAAAAAAAATCACGTGTAATTTACCTAAAACACTGTACGAATTTAGAAGATTTATATTTTAAGCGGTTTTCACTGATCTTCTTATGTTTTCAATGTTTGTTTACTAAGTTAGTTTTGCTTGGGCCAATGTAAGCCCTGGAATTATCCACTCTGTCTGGGGTGTGTTTTTACAAGTCAGTAATCATTATAGATAATGAACCATCTGCTATTGTACCCATTCTAAAGCGACATAACAGTTTTATCCCTACACCTTTAACAACTTCAACACACAACGTAACATTGTTCCACAACAGCTTTGACACTGCTCAAATCTTTTACACAGCACAACATCTTACATAGCAGCTTTTAACTGCACAATATTTTTACACAACAGCTTTTACACTGTACAATACTTTTACCCAATACAAAATTTTTACACATCAACTTTGAGACTGCACAATACTTTTTCACGACACAAAATTTTTACACAACAGCTTTTACACTGCACAATACTTTCACACAACACTACATTTTTACACAGCAGCTTTTACACTGCACAATACTTCTTCACGACACAACAGCTTTTACACTGCACAATACTTTCACACAACACAACATTTTACACAGCAGCTTTGACACTGCACAATACTTTTTCACGACACAATATTTTTACACAACAGCTTTTACACTGCACAATACTTTCACACAACACTACATTTTTACACAGCAGCTTTGACACTGCACAATACTTTTTCACGACACAACATTTATTCACAACAACTTTTACACTGCACAATACTTTCACACAACACAACATTTTTACACAGCAGCTTTGATACTGCATAATACTTTTTCACGACACAACATTTTTACAAAACAGCTTTTACACTGCACAATGCATTCACACAGCAGCCTTTACACTGCACAATACTTTTTCACAACATAACAGCTTTTACAGTGCACAAAACTTTCACACAACACAACATTTTACACAGCAGCTTTGACACTGCGCAATACTTTTTCACGACACAACATTTTTACACAACAGCTTTTACACTGCACAGTACTTTCACATAACACAACATTTTTACACAGCAGCTTTGACACTGCACAATCCTATTTCACAACACAACAGTTTTTACAGTGCACAAAACTTTCACACAACACAACATTTTACGCAGCAGCTTTGACACTGCGCAATACTTTTTCACGACACAACATTTATACACAACAACTTTTACACTGCACAATACTTTCACACAACACAACATTTTTACACAGCAGCTTTGATACTGCATAATACTTTTTCACGACACAACATTTTTACAAAACAGCTTTTACACTGCACAATGCATTCACACAGCAGCCTTTACACTGCACAATACTTTTTCACAACATAACAGCTTTTACAGTGCACAAAACTTTCACACAACACAACATTTTACACAGCAGCTTTGACACTGCACAATGCTTTTTCACGACACAACATTTTTACACAACAGCTTTTACACTGCACAGTACTTTCACATAACTCAACATTTTTACACAGCAGCTTTGACACTGCACAATCCTTTTTCACAACACAACAGTTTTTACAGTGCACAAAACTTTCACACAACACAACATTTTACACAGCAGCTTTGACACTGCACAATGCTTTTTCACGACACAACATTTTTACACAACAGCTTTTACACTGCACAATACTCTCACATAACTCAACATTTTTACACAGCAGCTTTGACACTGCACAATACTTTTTCACGACACAACAGCTTTTACACTGCAGAATACTTTCATATAACTCAACATTTTTACACATCAGCTTTGACACTGCACAATACTTTTTCACGACACAACAGTTTTTACACTGCACAAAACTTTCACACAACACAACATTTTACACAGCAGCTTTGACACTGCACAAAACTTTTTCACGACACAACAACTTTTACAGTGCACAAAACTTTCACACAACACAACATTTTACACAGCAGCTTTGACACTGCACAATACTTTTTCACGACACAACATTTTTACACAACAGCTTTTACTCTGCACAATACAATATTTTTGCACAGCAACAAATAACAACAGTTTTATCTGCTATAAACTTTTTACTTATTGTGATCGTATTAAAAATAAAGGACTTGATTGCGCATATGGGGTCGGTTCGATGTTTCATTTGCTGACGTTCTTTTTTGATGTTCAGTTGCTGACGTTCTCTGTACAGGGACAAAAAGCAAGCCTATCGCCCGACCCTACGGTACGTGGAATCAAACCCAAGGCCTTATATTGACAAGCATAGTATTGACGATTTTGCTACCAAAGGGTATGAGTATATTAGGGTTAAATCTAATGTTCTGTGCCATTTAATGATGATTATCTATGAATATTATTATATGTATATATTAGCCTGTATTATGGTATATATTACATATTACAGGTCGAATAACAATCGAGCTCATCCTCAAGGGTGTCTGACTTGATCTGTATAGCTTTGGTTAAAATATTTACATAAAAAAAAAAAAAAAAATACTACTCTTATTAATTATACAATCACCCATCCAAAACCTATATTTGCCCAAATTATTCAGACGGTTTTACTGCTGTCTATCACACAGTCTAAAATAAGAAATTAGTGCTAAAGTATTATGATCACACTAATTAATCAAATTGGCTAAAATAAAAAATATATCTGCTTCCCATTATGGTTTCTAGGTATAATATCTTTTATCAGAAATGAGCTTCCTTGGGACGCACCTTTCAAGGTCAAATAGAAGAAACAATGGTGAAGTATTTTCTAAACTTAATGTGGTTATATGCTATATATTATATTATATATTATGTATACATTTTGTGTAAATTATCTATGTATATTAATTCTCAGTCATTCACCAAACTTAGGCTATAAAAAAACTAATTGATGGTATATAATGGGTACCTGATGCGGGTATTTTTCATTGAACAGACATAGTCACTAGGATTCCCCGATCCTCACAAGAGAGTATACTTTACTTTTTTTTTATTTCTTTTGTCTGGGAGGATCTGTTGATAGTAGCAAATAGCTAATAAATGCACAGATGTTTTTAGGGGGGGGGGAGGGCTACTTGCCCTGGGTGAAGACATTTTTGGGACGCAAAATTTCAAATAAATAATCTAACGCTTATATGCATTATGTAACTTTTGAATTTTTAATTAAAATATATTAGAGGGCGCAATTTGCAGTAAGTATAAGCAAATTGAATCCTAAATTTTCATTTTTCTCGCATCTTCATCACCATTCCTTGAAAATAAAAGTAAGTAAACTAAATTTAATTGTTTTTAACGGTTTTTTTGTGATATTTTGTTGTCAAATTTTGCAGACACTAAAGAAAGAAAAGTCGGGTTTAAATAAATGGAAAATTTTGTTGGAAAATAGAAAATTTTGCTGATAAATAAAAATTTATTAATCATTTTTTGGAAAAGAGAATTTGGAAAAAATAATTTTGAGAGACAGGGGGGGAATGCTAATCAATATTTTGCCCCGGGCACAAGAGAGGCTAATAAATATTTTTCCCTGGGTGCAAGAGAGGCTATAACTGCCACTGGACAAACGCTGATCTCTGAAAAATACTTTTAACTTTTTTCTGTTAATCATAGGTACATATATTCCTTTAGGTAACACCATCACTTGCAAAAGTGCTGCTTCATGCTCATAACTGGGATGTTGAGAAAGTCAAAATGTTGTTTTTAAGTGACAGCAATAAGCTCTTAGTGGACACTCAAATATGTGTGACTTCGCATTTAAGAGTCGGAGCTTTTAGTAGACTTACAATGCCATCTACATGTACAGTGTGTTTTGTGACGTCTTCTCCAGATTTCCTCAGGTCCCTTGGTTGTGGACATCTGTTTTGCAAAGACTGTTGGATTATGCATTTTGAGGTTCAAATTAAACAAGGAATAACAACAGGTTAGTTCAAATTCTACCTACTCCTCTATCCCCTCCTCTCTCTCTCACTAATTCACTCACGCTTCATACTCTCTCATAGGCTAAAGCAATATATTTGAACTGTTTTTCTTTATTCTTCTTATATTTCAACAATTTTACTAGTTGGCCGTTCTGTCTTTGACCAATGGCGGCCCTGGAACCATCTGATCTATTTTGGCTGCTCTATTCAGGCTGTTCAATTTAGAGCTCTAGATTATGTCTACCGTTAATGATAGTTAAAGACTGTCCTAATTATTATAATTCTACATAATTATGCTAGGTTATTATAGTTTTTATTTATGATAATTAAAATTTGATATTGTATCGGCTTCAAAACTTCAAACAATACAACAATATTCTTACTTTTTACTTGTAACGATAGTATAAATGCTGGATTTTTTTATCAGCAATTTATGATGAAGATAAACCATCCATTTAGTCTCTCTCCTCCTCTCTCTCTTTCTGATTCTCTCCCCCTCTCTCTCGATGTCTCTCTCCCTCACTTCTGTTTTGTGTGTATTTTTAAACTGTTCATAAAAAATTATGTTGTAAGTAAAACAAAACAAACCTTACATGGGTAGCATCAGTTCTTGAAGTTTGTTTTAATTTTTAGATATATCTGTGTAGATTTTGTTGCTTTTTTTTAAATTAAACAAAGTCTGCCTATTTTAATTTTCTCCGTCTGTTTGCTCTTGGCTTTGGCTAATTTAGACTTAGCGTGGTCTAGCCTTCCTCAACTCACTTTTTGGTGTTATGATTGACGTGCATGTGAATATTTTATTTATTGGGTGTATCCCAGCTCGGGTGATTACGCATTTGAAAATGTTTTTTCAGATAAGTTTGTGTGAACGCCTGTTATGGGCTTGTGGTCTAAGGTGTTGTGCCTTAGATAAAAAAAAATCCGGTTAAATTCTATACTATCTCTTTCTTTCCCTTTGTTTTTGTGTCGTGAAGAACTGGCGCAATGTAAAAGGACTACATAAAGTAACATAAAGTCTCAAGTCCTACTTGTGTGAAAGATTTTATGGCTTGGTGTGAACAAACCATAATTCAAGTCGGATTAAGTTCAAGAGCTTTAAGCAATATAAACTGAGATTGGCGTGAAGGGAGGGACGATCAACTGATTTCTCAATACTGATTCGGATGAGTTGAAAAGACTTTTACTTATAAACAGGTCTACATTCCAAGCGCTGGTCAGACACGTCCTGATTCTACAGAGTAAATATGTTGAATTTATATATTCCAATAAGCCTCATTCTCCAAAATTTCTGAAGCAAGTCAAGATCTCAAAATGCCTCTTACCCTATATTAGACCTTAGATCCACACGTGCCTCCAGTGGTACCCAGTATATCAAGAAGAAGCCGCCAATCATTCCAATTATTTGCTACTGCTGGAATGTCCTCCCACTAAGATTGGACTGACGTGCTGGTTATGCAGATTGATCTGGCATGTTGTTGTGGGGTTCTGTGGGTCTGCCTCTGCAGTGTGTGTTTGTTGCCGGTGGAGTGCTGCATTGGTAAGTCGGAGATTGCTTATGCGTAGTGCTTGTCTAAGGTATCTCCATATATGATTTTTATGGCACCTATCACAATGAACTGGCCCGTCATGTGGCGGATGGATAGATATGTTATCTTCTGCTGCTGTAGATGTTGAGGATTCTTCTTAGACTTGAATTTTTGAAAGCGAGTATTCTCCTCTTTTGTTCCTGGTTCAGTTGCTAAGTTTTGGTTGCGGTTTTGGTTTAGGTTTTGTTTTCGGTTGCGCGAAGGAGAACTATAACGTTGCAACTGAAAAGTCATAGTTTCAGCTGTAGAGAAGCTTTTGGACCGCCAAACTTTCCATAGTCTATTGAAAACTCCATTAGCTTGACCAATTCTTGTGAGTAATTTTTTGTGATCGATCCACTTCTGTCAATAATCCTTCCATGGTAGTAGAGATCTGTATGTGGCTCTATGCGTGGCCACTATATGTGGCTCATGGGTGATGCTCAAGGGTGGGTCTCGAGTAGCCAAACATTTTATTTTGAAATTAGTAGTCGTTCATTCGTTTGTAGCCATGTTCTTAGCTTTATGACAATTCAATAGTATCATTTTGCTATGTTTTTTTTTTTAATTGAAATAGCAAACTACCAGATTCATTATACGATTTATACATTGTTTTACCATAGTTATCTCATGTTTACTCGAGTTATAATAATGAACAGTTCCGAGTTGGTTTCTGTCGTACAAGAGCAGGGTTCTCAGTTTGACACACTAGTGCTAGTATCTGTTGCTCACTTGAATCAAACTATAAATTGTCAAATAATATCAATGTTTAAAAAAAAAACATAAGAAAAAACTTTCCCTCAAGTTCCTGCACTCCTTCTGTTTTCGCAGGGCTTTGGCCCTGCTCTTTTTTATTATGTGTGTGTTGTAATTAGACCCCGGTGCCGCGCCGATGAGGGAAAACCGGCGGTGGCGGGGCCAAAAACAGCGCCACGCCGCGCCGCCGGTAAGATGTCGGTGGCGCGCTGCCTGCGCGATCAATCTTGACCGCAAACATTAATGTTTTCATCAGTCTTTCTCAAATCACAGCTTAAATTTACAACAGATTCGAGCCTATTCATGAGTTCAAAAATTCACAAGTCGCTGGCTGGAAACTGGTCTTCTTCGTTATTCATCAAGAGAAGTAGAAATCTGGTAGAAACGAAATGGCTGTGGCGTTTCAGAACCCTTGCATAATACGAGTAGTTGAAGTATCTATTAGCTATGTATTCTTAACATAAATAATTATCAAAATTAGTAGTTTTTTTCATCGAGCATTACTGCATATAAACTTCAAATACCGTATCACAAAATTCGTCAGTTATCTGGGTAAAAACTTTGAACTTAGAAGCTTAATTTTTTCATAATG
The DNA here is from genome assembly GCA_027921565.1 of Artemia sinica. Taxonomy (NCBI): domain Eukaryota; kingdom Metazoa; phylum Arthropoda; class Branchiopoda; order Anostraca; family Artemiidae; genus Artemia; species Artemia sinica. Next base: position 57,955,098 of record CM051269.1, on the reverse strand, counting down.
CCCTTTGCCTATATCTATTTTGGCACCTTCAAACAGTTGAAATGGGCGACTTTGATATTGATTGTTTTTTTTGCTCTTTTGGATTCCTAAAAAGCCTTCTTGTATTAAAAATTGGTTTTTAATAACAATTTTAAAAAAATGCATTTTAAAGTTTTTTTGGCTTCTTTATAGAATATATGTCATGTAGGTTAAGGCTGAACTGCTGCTTTTTCATGGCTTTTGGCTGCTCTTTTGGATATTATTCATTTTTTCTTTTGGGGATTCATTCCAAATTATAAACTGTTAAATACCTAATATCAGTCAAATTATAAACTGCATCTAAAAGGAGTAAATTTATCAAATTGAAAAATACATGATGAACGCTTCACATGAGAACACTTCAATTACAATGACACAAAAAACACTTAATAGTTTATTCGCTATGAAGAAAAATGAAGTGCCAGCTATTTTCTTAGGTAAAAAATGAAAAGCTCATCCGTTTTAAGTCTAATTAAATGAAGTAATATGCAGACTGAAGTAGCTCCAGGAAGATGTTGAATTCTCATCCTAGTTCGTCACTTTTAATCCAAGCAAAATGTTAGGACACTTAGTATCAGTTATTGAGTTTAGGCTTTGATTTCCAAATCCTTACAAGAATTACCAAATTTAAGAAAGTCGCAACAACAAGTCACCTGTGGTCAAAATGCTCAAAGACTCCTCTTTGATCCCCACCCAGACTCAAAGCTTCTGCTATGGTCATTTCCATGGAAATCTTCAAAGAGTTTCTTTTTAAAATAGCTTTCAAGCGTAGTTAGGCGTATTTAGACTTTTTTGCTTTTCTTCAAAGCTTTGAAAAAAGTGTTATAATATTCCAAATTTTACATTTGTGGATATTTTTGGTAATCATTTGTGGGGAAATCGAATTTTCTAAACCACTGTAGATACGTAAGAACGTTGCAACATCTAGTACCCTGAGGTCATAAGACTGTCAAAGACTCCTCCTTGAACCTCCCAAATTGAAAGCTTTTATTATGACCTGGCCTTTTAATGTAACTTGGGCAGTGGACCAAGGGCGCCATTGTTACTCGAGCTCAACGTTAGGTGGGGATGTCTATATCGCTTTCGTCACACCAATTCGTTTTAGTGTGAATCTACCTCATACATATGAATGAATGTTTTCAAAGTAAACCCGTTTCATCAATAGGAAAAAAAACGGATTGGGCGCATATGTCCGTTTCCCTTTGGACGATAAAACCATGTAAGTGCTGTATCAAGTATAACTCACGAAAATCTTCTTAATTTTGTCAACTTTTCAACTTTTCGGCATCCCTGCTTTCAATAAAAAAAAAAAAATCAAGGTACTATCACTTATATATAATAACTCCCTATGCCCCCCTTCTGGATACCATCTTGATAGGATACCGTCTCTGCTTTAAATAAAGAAAAATAATTAACTTATTGGCACCCCTGCTTTAAAAAAAATCGAGATATTATCATTTAAATATGATAGCTCAATACCCCCTCCCCCCTCTGATTACCACCTTGATAGGATGCCGTCTCTGCTTTAAATTAAAAAAAATCAACTTTTTGGGATCCCTGCTTTCAATAAATAAAATTTTGAGCTATTATAATTTAAATATAATACCTCCCTACCCCCCCCCCCCCCCCTCTGGATACCACCTTGATAGGATACCGCCTCAGCTTTCATTAGAAAAATAATTTACTTAATAAATAACTAGGTCACTATACGGTTCAAACAAACACGCAAAATAACGTTAAACAGCTTAGTGTTCCTTGAAAAAAAAAATTGAGGGTATAAGTAAAGGGGTACAAAGACAACAACAAAAATGTCGAAATTATTTAGATATACCTCAAATTATTGCAAAACTGAGTGATAGATTCGCCATGGCATTCCATAAGATCCAAAGGATCTAATTAAAAGGGAGCACACACAAAAGCCAAATAAGGCCAGTAGCCTATGAGAAATCGCAAAATACCCAAGGCAATGAACAAGTCCTAATGGGGGGCTCTGGGTCTATCAAAATATTTCAATGGTTTCCCAGGGAATTTGATATCATTTTCTTCTGTCTCCACTTTAAATGAAAAAAATAATTATCTTTTTGGCATCCCTGCTTTCAATAAAAAAGAAATTAGGTACTATCATTTAAAAATGATAGCCCCCTATCCCCCCCCCCCCTAAAGGCAATAATTTACAATTTATTTATGAATCATATTTTTGGGGTAATTTCCGGTTCAATCTTTAATTCCCCAACCTTGTACATAGCTTAGTCTATAGCTAAATTTTGTCTCATCCGAAGGTTGTTTTTTTGGGGGGGGGGGATGGGGTAAAAATGTTCCAGAAAGAAGATTGTATTTCCTATTGGGCGTTCAATAATTGAGTATTAAACATTAAGAAAATCTTATCTAAAAACAGCAAAAAAAAATCTACCAACTTACAATTCAGCTGTAGAAACAATCTGTCGGCTATCAATTTCAAAATCCAACAAAAGGCTGAAGCTGTATAGTAGTGAATGCGTTCTATAATTCTATTCAACTTGAAAATAAAATTCTTGACTACGAATGATGTAAGAAATAGTGATTGGGAAACTGCATTCAACATGATTTAAACTCATTTCATAAAGACGATACTTTTTGTCAACATATGAAGAACTGTGTATATTGCTATATTTGCAATAGCATATTGCATCTGTCTGGTTTTTATGCAAAGTAACAAAAGAGACGAAAATTAATGAAAAAGAGAGTAGTGAAGAATTATGGAATGCAAAGTAATATTTGGCAGGGAAAGTCACCGGTGATAAATGGCTAGGGGTGGCATCGTGATTGCGTGATTTTCGGGGATTCGGGGAACCAAATTTTTTTTCGGGCTGACGCATAGATTTTCGGGAAAATACCCGAAAATTCGGGGATAGTGCAAGCTCTGCTTGATTTCTAATCAGGAAAATCGAAATACTAAACCAGACGAGAAGGAAAAGCTCCGACTTTGCAGTTGACGCAATAAAGAATTGCCGCAAAAATAATTTAAAGTGGACCGAACGCCGCCACCTCTGCCGGCGGCGGCGTGCCTGCGGTGCGCCGGAAGTGTTACGATGCTTCGGCGGCGTTCGACTGGGCCTCTCGTCGGCGGCGTTCGGTCGATCCGCCGGCGTGGCGCCGGGGTCTAGTTGTAATTTATTTGTTTCAATTAGTTTTGTTTAACCCTGAGTATGTTAACTATAATTTTACTATGATAATAATGATATATAAAATTTAACATATTTGATGCGTTGTAAGTACCTCTTTTGTCGTTTTCAGCGTACCAGTAAATGTTATAAATATTCAAAGAATATCTATGTTATAAAATGAAGAAAAACTTATTTTGCCAAAGCGGAAATTCTAGGGGCAAGAATTCTTCCTTTTTTTCTTCTTTTCTATTATGTCTTTTTTTTTGTTCGTGTTCATGATGTAACATGATGTAATTTGTTAATTGCGCTTTCTTCTGCATATATTTTCTATGACATGGCTACATTAACAATAGAATACAATATATACTGCATTTAGTTTGTTTTCAAATATATTCAAAATAAATACCTCCTTTATTTTATATGAGCGTACCAGTCAGTGTTGTAAATTTCAAAAAAATTTTACGTTAAAAAATAAACTTTAAGAAAAACTTTGTTTTTCAAAGGAATATTTCTTGAGGCGAGAATTTTCTCTCTCTCTCTCTCTCTCTCTCTCTCTCTCTCTCTCTCTCTCTCTCTCTCTCTCTCTCTCTCTCTCTCTCTCTCTCTCTCTCTCTCTCTCTATCTCTCTCTCTATCTCTTTCTTTTCTTGTGTTGTTTGCATTTATTTGTTTCAGTTAATTAAATTATCGTTGCGATAATAATAAATAGCATAATAATTTCTAATATACATGGTTGCCAATTCACAAAAATGTAGGGAAGGGATGTAAAGATTTTTCTTCTTTTTATGAAGCCACGAAAAAACTATTTTGAAAATTTTTGTTCAATGAAAATGCCATTAAAAGGTATTTTTTAATATTTAAGATGGACTTCCATCCCCCCTGAGCCCTAATAGTATATTTATTACTTTCTAAAATTGTATTCAAAATAAATACAGTAGAACCGCGTTTATCCCGCCTAACTGAGTTCCAGTTTAACCGAGGTTTTCTACTTGCATAATTGCATATCCTGCTAATGTACAATGCCAGTTATCTTAATGCTTTACTAATTATCAATGAATAAAAATATACAGTATTATACAGCCTTGACTGCGGTGTTGAGGGTACTGTAAACAAAAATAAGACTCTCTTTCTTTGTTAGGGCACTGAGTAGTGCGAGATAACTATAATTGGCGATCAAGTTACATTGCTAGTTTGTCATTTTTCCTTTAGAATACAAAAAACGATGTCAATCTAACAGCTTTGGTCGAATTTTATTTATTCTACCACTGTTGCCTTGTTGATTGTCTATAGAGTCCTTGTGATCCGAGTTTCTGTTTATCTGAAGCACTCTCGGTCCACACTACTTCGGATAGCCGCGGTTCTACTGTATGTTATATGAGCGTGCCAATCAATGTTGCCAAATGTCATTTTTTATGTACTTATTGTTGGCTTCCTGTTGAAAACAAATTCCTAGTACCCTTGTTTCAATAATAGCTATTAAGTTCACAGTGAGCTTGATAGACCAGCGCCATCAGTAAGAAAAATTACATTGATAATACGAATACAAAAACAAGACAGTGTAAAAATAGCGACGAAGACCACACTGCCTTTCCATAACAAACAAGAAAAGCACGAAGAACAATAGGGAAATCTTTTTGCAAAACAGTGGAGATAATTTCAATGAATATTTCGGCCCTTTGTCCAAGGGCCGTCCTCAGCAAGACAAAAAGCAGTGTAAAAAGCAGTATTCAAAAACAAAAATGTAACAAGTGGTATTCAAAACAAAAAGCGTAAAAAGCAGTGTATAAAACAAAAGTACCAAAATTGCAAAAAATGCATAAAAAAACAACACAAAGGGATCAAAGAGAAAAAAGAGAGATTATTATCCTATACTTCCGTGTTAAAAAAGTTGGTTTTAGTGTTGCTTAACAATTATTTTTTCAAATTTCAGGAATACAATGTATGTCTGGGGATTGCAAGATTTTAGCCACCGAAGATTTTGTTTTATCTTTATTGAATCGCCCAAGACTGCGAGAAAAGTATTTGCAATTTTCCTTTAGTGATTACGTGAAATCTCATCCAGAACTTCGATTTTGTCCTGGCCCTAATTGTAGTATTATTATTAGATCCGTGAAAGAAACCAAAGCCAAACGAGTGATATGCACCTCCTGCAAAACTATGTTTTGGTAAGTGGCTTTTTTCTTCTGAAAGTACCAAGAACAGTGAAAAAGAGGCCTGGTTGTTTGAATTGGTTAATTGGGGGTTCAGGGTTTGACCCCCCTTCCCTAAAAACGGTTTTACTGTGGTCAAACCGTTGTATCGGTAGTCGTGCGTTATTTCGGTTTTATCGACAAGTTTGTCTGTACTGTTTCCTAGGGGTTACAGAGCCAACTTTAGCAGACCGAAATCGCTATCTTTGACGCGGGGGAGTGAGAGTCCTCTGGGCTCCTGCAGATACACTCGGTTGAAAGCTAGCCTAATATTGGTTTGATCGGGGATTTTTATATCCTTATCAGTAAAAGAAATTCTTATATCTAGTTAGGATATCTAATACCCCTATAAAATTCTCCTTGTTTTCGGTGGGCGGGGGTTGAGACACCTTTGAGATCCTTTAAACACACTTCGGTTGAAAACTAGCTTGATGTTGGTTTTTGCCATAAATGCTAATTTTCTTAAAGGTTTTACACCTTTTGTAAGGTGTCCATACTTCCGGGAAACAATTTGGATTTTTTGACCATGCTACGACGTATCTGGCTTAAGCTAAATCCCTTGTATTGATCTAGACCCCTACAATGAAATCCCAGCAATGTTCTGACGGCCTGGACCAGCAGATGTCGTTTCGTTTACAATTTTGTTATCATTTGTCATTAGTATTATTTTTCTGTACTATTATCACTTACATTTTTATTTACAAAAGTTGTTGGAAATACCGTTAAGTATTTTTTGTAGCCTAGTAAGGCCGCATAGTACGTTGTATTGTTGTCGTGTGAGAACTCTGCTACGCGAAGAATACGCCTGTAGATAATTGAGTGTTTTCTATATTTAGTTATTGATAACTTATACTTCGGTTTACATTTTTTATAGGAAAAGGGTTTTATTAAATAAACAAATCAACAACAAACCTGAAGTTAATAAACTTTTTTGGGTAAACATCACCCTTTAAAAAATCTTACTTACCTCACGCACTACCAGCCATTTTTACTGCCCCCCTCTAAAAAAAATAAAAAAATAAATAGATGTATAGGTGGATGGTATGGATAGAACCATACTATGGAACCACTCGAGGGAGAATTCGCCCAGAGGGATTATAATCCACAAGTGGAGAAACAATGTCCTTTCAGTTTACTACGAAATTCATTTATGAATTTCGAACAGTGGTCATATTATTATTATTTATATTCGTGGATATATATGTAGAACACCTAGGTTTTTGCATGGAGTGGATCATTCTTCTATTTATCAGTAAAATATAATTTTAATACTTTCAGGATTCATAGCCAAACTCCTTATGAATAAGCTTTAAAAAGATCGACATTAGAAGTTTCAATCATTATTTTGTTTTTCTGAGGGGGTAATCCTGCTGTCCACTATCTCGCGTGACCCATTCCTGAAGTCAGGGGGCTTGAATCCTCCCCATATGTCTATGTGAAGAGACATATAATGGAAGTTAGCTAGTTTTAGTCTAGTATGCATTATTTGAGACTGTTAAGGGCCACCGTGCAAAAAATGGGGTAGCATAGTATCAATGCTACTTGGTAGTTTTCAAGTTTGTTGGCAGAATTTGTCTAAAAATAAAATTTTCACGTGTAAAAATGATTTTTGCTGTAAGAGATACTATCAAAACACAAGTTGTGCTGCTAAAGTATCGGCAACTTTTAGAATTCTGTCAAACTGCTACTGGCAGCTTTGGAACTTTTCCCATTACGTACCTAGTAGACAATATTAACCAAAAACAACAAGTGCTCCCGTCCTACTATTTGTTGTACAACTTTATATGTTTGCTTTACAAATATAATATATATATATATATATATATATATATATAATATATATATATATATATATATATATATATATATATATATATATATATATATATATATATATATATATATATATATATATATAATATATATATATATATATATATATATATATATATATATAATATATATATATATATATATATATATATATATATATATATATATATATATATATATATTTATATATATACATATATATATATATATATATATATATATATATATATATATATATATATATATATATATATATATATATATATATATATATATATATATATATATATATATATATATTATATATATATATATATATATATATATATATATATATAATATATATATATATATATATATATATATATATATATATATATATATATATATATATATATATATATATATATATATATATATATAATTTATTTTCCAGTTTTCGGTGTGGGAGTGAGTACCACGCTCCAGCTGATTGTGAGACGATTAGACAGTGGCTTTCAAAATGTGAAGATGACAGTGAAACTGCTAACTATATAAGTGCTCATACCAAAGATGTAAGATATCCAAAATTTGTATTTGTTAACTTAACTAATTTTTGTTTATACTTTATATCTAAGTCTAGTCCATGCGGCTCCGATCAAAATGGTTATTTAACTAAGATTAATTTAATTAAGAAATTGCGTGTAGGGATATATAGTTTTGCATCAGTTTATGCGAAGGAGTGGTGGTGGGTCACTGTATAGGCAGGGGAGGGACAGATACCTAAAAGAGCACATTCCAAGTTTCAAAGTGTCTAACCCTCCAAGGGAATTCAGATAAATATTGAAAAGGGTATGGGAGGAGGGGTTTGATTTTTGAGATGTTCCCTAGGCTACTCATTCGCCAGATTAATTTATGTGTGCATCAAACTGGTCAGATTCTAACTACTACTACTAACAAATCACTGCAGCACTAAGCCACCTGAGGTCAGACAACACAGCTATGTATGTTCCTCCTCCATCCCAATCTATTCTAAGCTTCCGTCTTTACACCCTTTCAAGAAGTTGTAATGTCTGTTAAGTCCTTCCTTATGACCTCTTCCTCCCCCATTCGAGGAAAACCTGCTTTTCTTTTTACCCTAGGCGGTTGGCCGAAAAGAATGATCATTGGCAATCTGTCATCCTTCATCCACAGAACGTGTCCTAGCTTTCTCAAACTTTCTCTCATAGTAGCCCTAGAAAGTGGGAAAGAACCACTTTTTTGTACTGCTTGTTTTTTAAACTACGGTTTGTCAGACGGATATCCAATAGAATCCGTGACAGTTTTTTGGGGAACATCTAACAAATCCTCAAATTCTAACATTTAGTAAAAGGCACATTTGGCTCACGAATTTTTTAGAAAATTTGGAAATTTTTTTTAGCCCCTTTCCAATCTTTTTGAAAAAATACTCTGATTTTATTAATATTTAATTTCATAAATTTAATTTAAAGTTAAATTCAGCTTAATTTAAGTTTTATCAAATATAATTAAATTAATTTAAATTTAATTTTATTTGTAATTTTAGTTTTAATTTTTAATTTTAGCATCATGTCAGAGGTGGTTTTAGAGGGAGGGACAGTGGGGGTATTTGCCCCGGGTGCAGAAATTTTAGGGGCGCGAAATTCCAAACAAATAATCTAACGGTTATAATCATTTTGTAATATTTGAAATTTTATTAATAAAGTAAAGGGCGCAGTTAATAAATGAAAAGAATTAATAAGTTAATTAATTAATAAAATGAAAACATAATTAAATAATAAAATCTACAGTAAATAAATACTTGAAATTATAATTTAAAATAATAAACTGAAAAAAATTTTGGTAGTAAAGGAAAATTTTTGTTTAGATTTGGCCTGAAGTTTTTGGGAGATAAGGGGGGGGGGCTAATCAAGATTTTGCCCCGGGCGCAAGAGAGGCCAGTACCGCCACTGCTTCAACTGTCTGTTCTATTCCCAACATGTCAGTGTAGGCAACCGTAGCAAATTCTCCTTAGGAATAGCTTGTTATCACATCTCTTAAAAAAAGGATGGGAGGATTGCCTGGAGAAGGATATCAAAGTTGACAGTGCATTATATTAAAAAATAGATCCATTGTAATAGAAGAATTAAAAAAAAAAACTGAAAATTTTGCGTGTTTGAATACCCTTTGAAAGTGAATTGTTAATTTTTGTTAAATGACACCTTTCCCGCTACTATATCAGTGAATAATGTCATTATCGGTGATTATGGCATCAGCGAGGACCTTGTGATTATGGTGATTATGGCATCAGCGAGGTGATTATGGCATGCAACCCTTAAAACCTGCACATTGAGGGTGCCCTCCATTTGTGTGTGCGATTTGGTGGCTCTACGTTTGCGTCGGCGTAAGACGCAATTTCTTTCACTTAATGCCTAATTTTGATTACAAATAAAAATGTTATAACATAAAGAATAGTTATTTCTTTTGTGATTTTAACGTCTGCATGGCCATGGAAATAGGATTTTGAAAACGTATTCCTTTTATCAGAGTATGTGAACAGCTTTTTAGAAAAATTACACCATTGTATTTGTGGTAGCGCAGTGGTTGAAAGCTTGCCTCTTGGTGTTAGAATAATAAGCTTTTTTAAAAGTTCTAACAAAACTTTGGCGTAAATACTTTGGTTTAGCAAGGAAGACTGATGATTATGATCAAAATGGCGACTGGTAAAACTTTCATTTGCAGTTTCGTAACTTGTGATTGTACCAGAGTTCTCCTAATTTTCTGCAATATCCTTATACGTGGTAAATCCATGGAAAAAACAACGAAAAGTTTGAGATTGCTTATTACTAAGTATAGGCTATTCCGCAAATTAGGCGCAGCATTTCTAAAGCTTTAAACGTATTATGCATATTTTTGTGATTTGTAAGCTATCAATACTCACAGATTACGCCTCCAACCATTTAGTTTCGAAATATATAATAAGCCTCTGCTGAGTCAGTCCCTAGATGAAGGTAGACCGTTTTCACTTCTATATCTTATTTTTTTTGTTTAGCGTCCTCAATTGTATTTTGGTAGTTCAATTCTTTGCTCAATTTTTCTAGTAATTTGGGAGGATTTTCACCTTCGGCTGAGACAATCCTTAGATAGGAGTAAGACGTTTTCGTGTACAAGGAAATTAAACAGGCAAATGCAGCAAGCTTTATGCACCAATGTGAGTAAAGCAACGCACAACTCCAGACGACAAAATGTAGATACAACGTTCCGATTTTCAGTTTCTCTTCAAAAGTAAACGCAGAAATTCTCACTTTATGAGCAACTTCTTTGACTTTATCGAATAGCAGTCTCATAGCAGCTTTTCTGTTGCTCTTCATGTTCTGACTGAATTCTGTACCAAAGTCTTTAACATCGATCATAGAGCAAGTTAACGTTTCTCCAGTTTTCATTGTTGCCATAACCATATAAAGATAGCCATATTGAGCCATAAGAATAAAAAATGCTAAAGCTTTTGAAAGACCACCGCCAGTCATAAGCACTAGGTTCAGTCCCATGAAGGAAATAAGAAGAGATAACATTTCATTTTCAACCTTAAAACCAAACATAACTATTGTTTCTAGTTATGAACTTTTATAACAGGGTGATGGCTTGAATTTTCAATAAAAATCATTTTCGGTATAAAAAAATAATTTATTAACCGTTTAGGAAAGTTTTTAATTTGCCATTGCTCTCTCCTAGAATAAAATATTTTGCTATTTTGAAATTATAAGACAACCTTTGTCAGCTGTTAAAATTACTTTGGACGAAATTAAAAAAATTCTTCTCCAAAACCTTTGTCTACGTCATTAAAGGTGTTGTTTTATCTTTTAATGTCCTCGTGCCATTGTAGGTGTTTAGATATCTCGCGTTGGTTTTTATTTTTTATCTATTTTTTTTGAAAGTTTGCATGCAAACGAGAGTGCCTGCTGTTATCTGTTTCCTGAAAATAGCTTCTAGGTTGATATATATATATATATATTTAATCTGAATGATAACATACAGAGACAAATTCTCTCGTCTTTATTTTGATTAAACAAGTTTTGGATTATTTCATCCGGGTGGCAGCGGTAGTTAGCAACCTAGTAAGAGACGATCACGTCCAATGTTAAGAAATATAAAAACCCATATCTCCTTAAAAAAATTATAGTAAAGAACGAACTCTAGCCCATAGTAACTTAAATATTAAAATAAATAATAGTATGAAAGATGATGCAACACACTTATCTTTTGACAAGATAACCTTCTCTGGTGATCTACCCTTCTCAGGGGTATGGTGCCATATTTGCCGGAATTCACTGCCTGATTTCCTGTGGTTATTTTTTACTATTCTAACCAAGAAAAAGCCGTAGAATTTTTCCTGTGGGTAATTATCCTTAAAAAAAAAAATACAAAAAATTCCGTTTGTAGATACTCGTAGTAAAAGTTACATACAGAACTGAAGACTGGCACATTTACATATAGAACTGAACACTTCTACATTTACATATACAAATGAGCACTGGCACATCGTGGTTGCAGCGATAGCTGCAACCTAGTAAAAAACGAAAACGGCCTATAGTAACCTAACAGAATAGCCCGAAACCCCCTTAAAATGGTGTGGAGTCGAAAGAAACAGTACATCTTATAGAATTACCCTGGCCGAAAACCCTATACAGGAAAGCTGTATAAAGGAAACTTACAGTCCCTTGGCTTGAATATCAAGGAAAATCTATTGGCTTGAAAAACAAGGAAAATTTCTTTTATTGCATGGGTAACATCTTTTTTCTTTCCGTTTTTCCTTCTCTGCAGCTAGCGTGGCACTGGAACATCATAGATTTCTGTTTAAGGGCTTGTTTTGAAGAAAATTGCCACATCTTGGGCATTTTGCAATTAACAAGAAATACAACAATATTAAACAAAAAAAGCAAAAAAAAAAAAAATCAATTTTCGACAAAGAAAAAACTGTATTTTCGTATACAAGATGATCAACAGAAACTTTTTCCGTTTTTACGTAAAAAGTAAAAACTATATTATAATGTTAGTTATAATGACGTCAGTACATAATGAGGTCATAACATATAATATAACAAGCATCTTTTGAAAAGTTGTTTCTCTGTGGTATGGTGCTATGTTTGGCTGACCACTGTCTGATTCTCTTTGGTTGGTTTTTTACTATTCCTATTAAAGAGGCCAGAGGCTTTTCTGCGTGTAATTATCTTTGAAAAAAATGTGTAGTTTAATTTTCTTATAGAACTGAATATAGTAACATAGTCTTATCTGTAATGTGATTCAAAACGATTCTATTCAAAAGTGTCAGAGATTGCCAATATATTCCTTTCATCAAAAGTTTGCGAACAGTCTTGTAGAAAAATCATATTATTGCATACCCTGTGACAGTACAGTGAATGAAAGTCAGCCTCTTGATTAGAGGTTTGCTGATTCAACCCCGCCTTTAGGTAGGGATTGGAAATCAAGTTTAGGAACGATAAGGATATTCTATATCATCGCTTGACTTGGTGGACAGATAAGACACCATTCCTTAACAGAACAAGAAAATAAACTAAAAATCAGAAGAGGAGAGAAAAAGTAGCAATAAGGGGAAACTGATTGAGGTTGTATCTAAGTTTGACATTTTCTGGATAACCATCTAATTTTTCCACAGGTGTGAAAATGCTTTGAAAAGAAAAATGAAAGAAAATGTAGAATAATAAGTAAAGGTAAAGTATAATAAGCAAACTTTTGTTGTTCGTGGTAGTAAAAGACGAACACGGGCCATAGTAACCAGAAAAATTAGCCTGAAACACCTAAAAATGGTGTCAGATTGAAATAAAAAATACACCATTAGAAATGCCTTGGCCAAAAACACATGTAAGGAAATCTATAATCTCTTGGCTTGAACAACAAGGAAAATACTTGGCTACTAAGTCCTGGAAAGTGGCTGAAACCACAAAATTCTGCATCGGGAGTAGCTTTTTCCGTTTGTTTTTCCCTCCGCAGCTTTTGGGGCACTCGAACATCATAGAAAGCTGTTTAAGGGCTCATTTTAAAGGAAATTTATAGATTCTTAGAAAGTTTAAATAAAAATTCCAAATTTCTTTCTCCTGAGGTACTTCCAAGTACCTCAAACACGGAATGTGCCTGAAAAGACGATACGGATGGAGACTAGACCTAAGGACCATTAGTAACAACTTGATCTGAAGGTCTTTTCCTGCTGTGGTGCACTTTGTGTTTCTGTCAGTCAAATCATCTGTCAGTCAATAATTAAACTGGGAAATGTCAATTAAAAGGTTAAAAAGATAAAAAGTGGTGAAGATATACTAAAAAATGAAAATTAAAAAAAAAAAATGTCCAAAAAAAGAGAAATTAGTGAGATAATTTGTTAATATTTTCTGTAATGAAGGGAATAAAAGGTTTGTTCATGTTGGAGCAAATGGGAGGTAAAGGAAATAATGGGAGACAATATAGGAATAGGAAACAGCAGCTAGAGGTGGCTGGGATCTAAATGAGGAGTGACGTTTGGGGAAAATGGTTTCCCCAAACTTTTTTTTTGTAAAACAGAGGCTTTCTGGAAAAAAAAAACATTTTTTAGGTAGACCTCAATTAAGAATTTAAGTTGATTAAAAGGAATTAAAAAATACATTAAAAAGGAAATATACTTCATCTAGGGTTTTAATATCAATCCCTAGATCTATCTTTTGTCTACTCATGCCTGAAAACCGCAATTTTCCAAAACTTATCTTTGGCTTGTATCGAAATTATGAAGTTTTTAGAGCAGCATTACATTTTTGCCAGTGTTGCAATGTTGAACCATGAAAGTAAATAAGCGAAACTATTTCTTTGATTTTGTTACACTTTTCGTCCATAAAAGTTCGAACTTTCTCAAAGACAACAAAACCTTCAAAGGAAATTGCACCTTTTAAAGCTTTTTGGTGCCGTATGTATTATGCTTATTTTTAGCTGAATTTTTTCATCTTCTTTTTTAACATTTCGGTTTATAAGTTCCCTTTTTTAAAAGAAGAACAAATTTTGTCATTTTTTTGCATAAATTCTCGGCTGTGTGAACGCTGGATAGCATCTTACTCCTAATTCTACGAAAATGATTGACTATTTAAATCTAGTATAAAAAAAGAACATTCGTCACATTTGATGCTAATCATAAATGATATTTCAGCAAGTCTGTGCTACTGTCAAGTGTTCAACGCTACGAATTTTATTCTAATTGATTCACTTTTTACAGTGTCCAAAATGCCATATATGTATTGAGAAAAATGGTGGCTGTAATCATATGCAATGTTACACGTGTAAACATGATTTTTGCTGGATGTGCTTAGGAGACTGGAAGTCTCATGGATCTGAATATTATGAATGCTCAAGATACAAAGAAAACCCCAACATTGCCAATGAATCAGCTCATGTGCAAGCCAGAGAGGCTCTTAAAAAGTATTTACATTATTATGAAAGGGTGAGCTAATTTTTTTGTCAATTTTTCTCTATATTTTCTTCTTTTTGGTATTATATTTGCTGTTTTCTTGTGCTAACCGCTTTTTTCTAATAATTTTTTCCTTTTTCTCTGTTTTTTCTTCCTTTTTTTATATAAATTTTCCGTGATCCCTTTTGCTAATAGATTTTTTTCTGTATTTTTTCCTTTTTTGTAATTTTGTTGTTCCCTTTTACTAATAGTTTTTTGGCTAATATATTTTTCATTTTTTCTGTATTTCCTTCCCTTTTTACAATTTCTTTTGTTCCCTTTTGCTAATAGTTTTTTTTTCTAATAGATTTTTTCTTGTTTTCTGTCTTTTCTTCTTTTTTTAATTTTTGCTGATCCCTTTTGCTAATAGTTTTTTTGCTAGTAGATTTTTTTCTGTGTTTTCTTCCTTTTCGTTATTATTTTTGCTGTTCCCTTTTGTAAATAGATTTTTTTTTGTTTTTTTTTTTCTTTTTTGTAATTTCTGCTGCTCCATTTTGCTAAGTTTTATTTTGTTAGTTGATTTTTTTTTTCTATTTTTGCTATTGCCTTTTGCTAATAGATGTTTCTCTAATTAGTGTTGCAAAATTACCTTAAAATCAAAAATTGGTAAAATAAGGTAAAATAAGGTAAAATTGGTAAAATAAGGTACTCTCTGGGAAATAAAGGGTCAAATTGGTGTTTTGGAGTTGCCCCGTAGCTACAGGTCCAGTTGAGCATTTCCTTTTAAGTATCACTTACAACTTTTAATGAAATTTTTAATGATTCTGATTTTCTTGGACTTAGAAAAGCTAAAGCTCCTTCATGTAGTTTATCAATTTAATTAACTGTCTAGTTTATCCCTCTGGTAAACTTATGTCTAGGGTAATACCCTAGTAATTGGACAGTGCCTGATTTCGGACATCTATTTTGTAAAAAAAAAATGAATAAAAAATTAAAATAAATCAATTAAATTTACCATTTTTTGGGAGTAAAATCATATTAGTTATTCATATATCATATAAAAAGGATAAAATGATAGCCAAAAAATGAGCATAATGATAGCATAAAATGAGGATAAAATGCCACTTTTTGCATTTGTATAGAAGTTAGGATATATATATATATATATATATATATATATATATATATATATATATATATATATATATATATATATATATATATACATATATATATATATATATATATATATATATATATATATATATATATATATATATATATATATATATATATATATATATATATATATATATATATATCCTAACTTCTATACAAATGCAAAAAGTGGCATTTTCGACTTGCCAAGATAGGCTAATTTGCTAAATAGCTTAATTAACAGCATAAATTATAAACAAAGGAAGAAAATACAGAAAAAAAGAAAAAAAATAGCAAAAGGGAGCAACAAAATTGTACAAAAAGGAAGGAAATACAAAAAAGACAACAATTAATTATCAAGAAAAAACTTTAGAAAAAGAGAACAGCAAAAATTATAAAAAGGAAGAGAATACAGAAAAAAAAATCTATAAGTAATAGTGCTGTCACTGGTAAAATTGGTCACGGTAAATTGGGCATTTTACGTATTTTAAAGTAGTTTTTACGGACCCCCGTAAAATTGGTATTTTACCTATTTACGTAATTTACGTACTTTACCTTTTTTATCGGTATTTTACGTATTTTACTGACATATTTTACGACGGCTTGCAATTTCCATAGCACAAAAAAGCGTAGAAGCTAGAAGAAAAAGGATTGAATATGATTTTGTTTTGTGTATAGCTGTGTTTCCCGGTTTAAAAGGCGGTTTGTCTGACTTAGATCTCCTATTATCAGAACGATAAAGTGTATTATAGTACAGGTAATTATAACTTTAAAATGGTGAAATATTAGCTGAAATAGAATAAAATTAGTTCTGTGAAGTGTAAAAGATAATAAGGACAACAAGCAGGATTGAAATATGACAAACAAGAAAAATAATACAACTAAATAGCCGTGAGAAATGAGAGTAATGTCAGCCAGCAGAAAAAAAGAAGCGAAAATGATAGATGTAGATATTTCGTCGGGGACTTCCCTCAAGCCGTCTTCAGTTCTCAAAAAAAGAAGGAAGACTAACCTTTTGAATTAACTGTAACCCAGCAGAAGAAAGACTGAATGAAACTAACCAAAAAACCAAGCCAGAATAAATGAAATACTATTCACCAATTAGACTGGGCGAGAATTCTCTGCTTGGTGATTGACTTAGGTTGTCTATTGATCCCATTTTCACTAAAAGTGTGGTCAGATGATCTTAAATTAAAATGAAGAGAAATGTTATTCGAATCCTTCAATTTTAAGTTATTGTCCATTGGGTTTATAGATCACATCTCAGAGAAATCTTGTATTCATGTCGTATTTTCCCCAGAAGCCGGCGAAGCCCCCCCCCCCCCCTGGAAAATAGTCGCACGGAATATCCCCTTCCCCCGTGGAAAATTGCCCCCTATTTCCTCTTGGATAATTCCAGATAATCATTAGAGGGGAAATTGAAATCTCTACTCTCTTGTTTAAGTCAGGGACAATCGTATTACATTACTTATGGTAAAGAACCATAAGGGTTCAATTTAATAATATTTGTTCATATATTTTCCCAGAGGCACTTCATGTTGAACGGGTGGTCGAATTAGCTTTGGAGGGGGCTTAGTCAATTGGAAATCGAAAGTTCCAGTCCCCTTTTCTAAGATTCAGCCTCCTTTTCAACCAATTGCTACCGAATCACTTGTTACTGACTGCAGTGACTAAAAGAAATTCTTATTCTAGTTTAACAGCCCTTGCGTTTCAGCAGTTGTTTAGAAAGAATCTTCAGATAATTAAAGAAATAGCTCTAAGGGAGAGACGATAAAAGGGTGGAGGTAAAAATTATTAAATAATCCTCAGGGCCGTATCCAAGACTTTTTTTGGGGGGGAGGGCTTTGAAACAGGCACGGTCACCTGAATCAGAATCTAATTATGAAAGAGAGGAGTAACATTATGTTACGTATTATACGTAACAAGATTCGCAAGCAAATCTTGTTGATAACAGTCTTAATGACTGTGAAAGTGACTGAATATTCCGCTCTTATGATCCAGTGCTTCGTTAATCAAAGTCATCAAAGTGTTACAAACCTCATTTTTAATTGCATTCGGTACTTTTATAAATAAATAAAAGATTAGATATATATGATATGAGGAATGTGGATGAATACGGCTATTCAAATATGCAAGGCTGCTAGGGTAACATTTCTTAGGTTTAAATCACATTCAAAACGATTCTATTCAAAAGTGTCAGAGATTGCCAATATATTCCTTTCATCAAAAGTTTGCGAACAGTCTTGTAGAAAAATCATATTATTGCATACCCTGTGACAGTACAGTGAATGAAAGTCATCCTCTTGATTAGAGGTTTGCTGATTCAACCCCGCCTTTAGGTAGGGATTGGAAATCAAGTTTAGGAACGATAAGGATATTCTATATCATCGCTTGACTTGGTGGACAGATAAGACACCATTCCTTAACAGAACAAGAAAATAAACTAAAAATCAGAAGAGGAGAGAAAAAGTAGCAATAAGGGGAAACTGATTGAGGTTGTATCTAAGTTTGACATTTTCTGGATAACCATCATTTTTCCACGGGTGTGAAAATGCTTTGAAAAGAAAAATGAAAGAAAATGTAGAATAATAAGTAAAGGTAAAGTATAATAAGCAAACTTTTGTTGTTCGTGGTAGTATAAGACGAACACGGGCCATAGTAACCAGAAAAATTAGCCTGAAACACCTAAAAATGGTGTCAGATTGAAATAAAAAATACACCATTAGAAATGCCTTGGCCAAAAACACATGTAAGGAAATCTATAATCTCTTGGCTTGAACAACAAGGAAAATACTTGGCTACTAAGTCCTGGAAAGTGGCTGAAACCACAAAATTCTGCATCGGGAGTAGCTTTTTCCGTTTGTTTTTACCTCCGCAGCTTTCGGGGCACTCGAACATCATAGAAAGCTGTTTAAGGGCTCATTTTAAAGGAAATTTATAGATTCTTAGAAAGTTTAAATAGAAATTCCAAATTTCTTTCTCCTGAGGTGCTTCTAAGTACCTCAAACACGGAATGTGCCTGAAAAGACGATACGGATGGAGACTAGACCTAAGGACCATTAGTAACAACTTGATCTGAAGGTCTTTTCCTGCTGTGGTGCACTTTGTGTTTCTGTCAGTCAAATCATCTGTCAGTCAATAATTAAACTGGGAAATGTCAATTAAAAGGTTAAAAAGATAAAAAGTGGTGAAGATATACTAAAAAATTAAAATTAAAAAAACAAAAATTAAAAGGGATGCTAAAAAAGGGAGTGTGCAAAACAAGCGAATAAATACAAAAACCTGGGTAGCACCACTGTCCAAAAAAAGAGAAATTAGTGAGATAATTTGTTAATATTTTCTGTAATGAAGGGAATAAAAGGTTTGTTCATGTTGGAGCAAATGGGAGGTAAAGGAAATAATGGGAGACAATATAGGAATAGGAAACAGCAGCTTGAGGTGGCTGGGATCTAAATGAGGAGTGACGTTTGGGGAAAATGGTTTCCCCAAGCTTTTTTTTTTGCAAAACAGAGGCTTTTTGGAAAAAAAAAACATTTTTTAGATAGACCTCAATTAAGAATTTAAGTTGATTAAAAGGAATTAAAAAATACATTAAAAAGGAAATATACTTCATCTAGGGTTTTAATATCAATCCCTAGATCTATCTTTAGTCTACTCATGCCTGAAAACCGCAATTTTCCAAAACTTATCTTTGGCTTGTATCGAAATTATGAAGTTTTTAGAGCAGCATTACATTTTTGCCAGTGTTGCAATGTTGAACCATGAAAGTAAATAAGCGAAACTATTTCTTTGATTTTGTTACACTTTTCGTCCATAAAAGTTCGAACTTTCTCAAAGACAACAAAACCTTCAAAGGAAATTGCACCTTTTAAAGCTTTTTGGTGCCGTATGTATTATGCTTATTTTTAGCTGAATTTTTTCATCTTCTTTTTTAACATTTTGGTTTATAAGTTCCCTTTTTTAAAAGAAGAACAAATTTTGTCATTTTTTTGCATAAATTCTCGGCTGTGTGAACGCTGGATAGCATCTTACTCCTAATTCTACGAAAATGATTGACTATTTAAATCTAGTATAAAAAAAGAACATTCGTCACATTTGATGCTAATCATAAATGATATTTCAGCAATTTTGTGCTACTGTCAAGTGTTCAACGCTACGAATTTTATTCTAATTGATTCACTTTTTACAGTGTCCAAAATGCCATATATGTATTGAGAAAAATGGTGGCTGTAATCATATGCAATGTTACATGTGTAAACATGATTTTTGCTGGATGTGCTTAGGAGACTGGAAGTCTCATGGATCTGAATATTATGAATGCTCAAGATACAAAGAAAACCCCAACATTGCCAATGAATCAGCTCATGTGCAAGCCAGAGAGGCTCTTAAAAAGTATTTACATTATTATGAAAGGGTGAGCTAATTTTTTTGTCAATTTTTCTCTATATTTTCTTCCTTTTGGTATTATATTTGCTGTTTTCTTGTGCTAACCGCTTTTTTCTAATAATTTTTTCCTTTTTCTCTGTTTTTTCTTCCTTTTTTTATATAAATTTTCCGTGATCCCTTTTGCTAATAGATTTTTTTCTGTATTTTTTCCTTTTTTGTAATTTTGTTGTTCCCTTTTACTAATAGTTTTTTGGCTAATATATTTTTCATTTTTTCTGTATTTCCTTCCCTTTTTACAATTTCTTTTGTTCCCTTTTGCTAATAGTTTTTTTTCTAATAGACTTTTTCTTGTTTTCTGTCTTTTCTTCTTTTTTTAATTTTTGCTGATCCCTTTTGCTAATAGTTTTTTTGCTAGTAGATTTTTTTCTGTGTTTTCTTCCTTTTCGTTATTATTTTTGCTGTTCCCTTTTGTAAATAGATTTTTTTTGTTTTTTTTCTTTTTTGTAATTTCTGCTGCTCCATTTTGCTAAGTTTTATTTTGTTAGTTGATTTTTTTTTTCTATTTTTGCTATTGCCTTTTGCTAATAGATGTTTCTCTAATTAGTGTTGCAAAATTACCTTAAAATCAAAAATTGGTAAAATAAGGTAAAATAAGGTAAAATTGGTAAAATAAGGTACTCTCTGGGAAATAAAGGGTCAAATTGGTGTTTTGGAGTTGCCCCGTAGCTACAGGTCCAGTTGAGCATTTCCTTTTAAGTATCACTTACAACTTTTAATGAAATTTTTAATGATTCTGATTTTCTTGGACTTAAAAAAGCTAAAGCTCCTTCATGTAGTTTATGAATTTAATTAACTGTCTAGTTTATCCCTCTGGTAAACTTATGTCTAGGGTAATACCTCAGTAATTGGACAGTGCCTGATTTCGGACATCTATTTTGTAAAAAAAATGAATAAAAAATTAAAATAAATCAATTAAATTTGCCATTTTTTGGGAGTAAAATCATATTAGTTATTTTTTTCTATATTTAAACCACAGTTTATATAATTAGCAGTATGATCTTTCCCCTATCTCACCCATTATAAAAAACCGGACCGAGGTGCGAGTGCTCCAGAGAACCTATAAACATAAGCGGCATTAGATCTTTTCACGGGTAGACAAAGAATAATCACCTACGGAACAAGTACTGACAAAACCACTTGGCCGGCTCAACCAATAAGTGGACAATAAGTACACAAATAAGTGGGAGGAGCTTTTTGTTCGCACCGAGAATGAAGAGCCAGATCATTCATCTGCGGTAAACTTACTGGATAATTATATAAACTGTGATTTAAACCTAAGAAATGTTACCCTAGCAGCCTTGCATATTTGAATAGCCGTATTCATCCACATTCCTCATATCATATATATCTAATCTTTTATTTATTTATAAAAGTACCGAATGCAATTAAAAATGAGGTTTGTAACACTTTGATGACTTTGATTAACGAAGCACTGGATCATAAGAGCGGAATATTCAGTCACTTTCACAGTCATTAAGACTGTTATCAACAAGATTTGCTTGCGAATCTTGTTACGTATAATACGTAACATAATGTTACTCCTCTCTTTCATAATTAGATTCTGATTCAGGTGACCGTGCCTGTTTCAAAGCCCTCCCCCCCCAAAAAAAGTCTTGGATACGGCCCTGAGGATTATTGCCACTAATATGATTTATGAAAGTTAATTCAAAAGGCTAGTCTTCCTTCTTTTTTTGAGAACTGAAGACGGCTTGAGGGAAGTCCCCGACGAAATATCTACATCTATCATTTTCGCTTCTTTTTTTCTGCTGGCTGACATTACTCTCATTTCTCACGGCTATTTAGTTGTATTATTTTTTCTTGTTTGTCATATTTCAATCCTGCTTGTTGTCCTTATTATCTTTTACACTTCACAGAACTAATTTTATTCTATTTCAGCTAATATTTCACCATTTTAAAGTTATAATTACCTGTACTATAATACACTTTATCGTTCTGATAATAGGAGATCTAAGTCAGACAAACCGCCTTTTAAACCGGGAAACACAGCTATACACAAAACAAAATCATATTCAATCCTTTTTCTTCTAGCTTGTACGCTTTTTTGTGCTATGGAAATTGCAAGCCGTCGTAAAATATGTCAGTAAAATACGTAAAATACCGCTAAAATAGGTAAAGTACGTAAATTACTTAAAATAGGTAAAATACCAATTTTACGGGGGTCCGTAAAACTACTTTAAAATACGTAAAATGCCCAATTTACCGTGACCAATTTTACCAGTGACAGCACTATTACTTATAGATTTTTTTTAAAGGATAAAATGATAGCCAAAAAATGAGCATAATGATAGCATAAAATGAGGATAAAATGCCACTTTTTGCATTTGTATAGAAGTTAGGATATATATATATATATATATATATATATATA
Source organism: Artemia sinica (assembly GCA_027921565.1). NCBI lineage: Eukaryota > Metazoa > Arthropoda > Branchiopoda > Anostraca > Artemiidae > Artemia > Artemia sinica. Next base: position 57,932,527 of record CM051269.1, on the reverse strand, counting down.
TATATATATATATATATATATATATATATATATAGATATATATATATATATATATATATATATATATATATATATATATATATATATATATAATATATATATATATATATATATATATATATATATATATATATATCCTAACTTCTATACAAATGCAAAAAGTGGCATTTTCGACTTGCCAACATAGGCTAATTTGCTAAATAGCTTAATTAACAGCATAAATTATAAACAAAGGAAGAAAATACAGAAAAAAAGAAAAAAAAAATAGCAAAAGGGAGCAACAAAATTGTACAAAAAGGAAGGAAATACAAAAAAAACAACAATTAATTAGCAAGAAAAAACTTTAGAAAAAGAGAACAGCAAAAATTATAAAAAGGAAGAGAATACAGAAAAAAAAATCTATAAGTAATAGTGCTGTCACTGGTAAAATTGGTCACGGTAAATTGGGCATTTTACGTATTTTAAAGTAGTTTTACGGACCCCGGTAAAATTGGTATTTTACCTATTTTACGTAATTTACGTACTTTACCTTTTTTATCGGTATTTTACGTATTTTACTGACATATTTTACGACGGCTTGCAATTTCCATAGCACAAAAAAGCGTAGAAGCTAGAAGAAAAAGGATTGAATATGATTTTGTTTTGTGTATAGCTGTGTTTCCCGGTTTAAAAGGCGGTTTGTCTGACGTAGATCTCCTATTATCAGAACGATAAAGTGTATTATAGTACAGGTAATTATAACTTTAAAATGGTGAAATATTAGCTGAAATAGAATAAAATTAGTTCTGTGAAGTGTAAAAGATAATAAGGACAACAAGCAGGATTGAAATATGACAAACAAGAAAAAATAATACAACTAAATAGCCGTGAGAAATGAGAGTAATGTCAGCCAGCAGAAAAAAAGAAGCGAAAATGATAGATGTAGATATTTCGTCGGGGACTTCCCTCAAGCCGTCTTCAGTTCTCAAAAAAAGAAGGAAGACTAACCTTTTGAATTAACTTTCATAAATCATATTAGTGGCAATAATCCTCAGGGCCGTATCCAAGACTTTTTTTGGGGGGGGAGGGCTTTGAAACAGGCACGGTCACCTGAATCAGAATCTAATTATGAAAGAGAGGAGTAACATTATGTTACGTATTATACGTAACAAGATTCGCAAGCAAATCTTGTTGATAACAGTCTTAATGACTGTGAAAGTGACTGAATATTCCGCTCTTATGATCCAGTGCTTTGTTAATCAAAGTCATCAAAGTGTTTCAAACCTCATTTTTAATTGCATTCGGTACTTTTATAAATAAATAAAAGATTAGATATATATGATATGAGGAATGTGGATGAATACGGCTATTCAAATATGCAAGGCTGCTAGGGTAACATTTTAGGTTTAAATCACAGTTTATATAATTATCCAGTAAGTTTACCGCAGATGATTTCTGGCTCTTCATTCTCGGTGCGAACAAAAAGCTCCTCCCACTTATTTGTGCACTCATTGTCCACTTATTGGTTGAGCCGGCCAAGTGGTTTTGTCAGTACTTGTTCCGTAGGTGATTATTCTTTGTCTACCCGTGAAAAGATCTAATGCCGCTTATGTTTATAGGTTCTCTGGAGCACTCGCACCTCGGTCCGGTTTTTATAATGGGTGAGATAGGGGAAAGATCATACTGCTAATTATATAAACTGTGGTTTAAATATAGAAAAAAATAACTAATATGATTTTACTCCCAAAAAATGGTAAATTTAATTGATTTATTTTAATTTTTTATTCATTTTTTTTACAAAATAGATGTCCGAAATCAGGCACTGTCCAATTACTGAGGTATTACCCTAGACATAAGTTTACCAGAGGGATAAACTAGACAGTTAATTAAATTGATAAACTACATGAAGGAGCTTCAGCTTTTTTAAGTCCAAGAAAATCAGAATCATTAAAAATTTCATTAAAAGTTGTAAGTGATACTTAAAAGGAAATGCTCAACTGGACCTGTAGCTACGGGGCAACTCCAAAACACCAATTTGACCCTTTATTTCCCAGAGAGTACCTTATTTTACTAATTTTACCTTATTTTACCTTATTTTACCAATTTTTGATTTTAAGGTAATTTTGCAACACTAATTAGAGAAACATCTATTAGCAAAAGGCAATAGCAAAAAAAAAAAAAAAAAAAAAAATCAACTAACAAAATAAAACTTAGCAAAATGGAGCAGCGGAAATTACAAAAAAGAAAAAAAAACAAAAAAAATCTATTTACAAAAGGGAACAGCAAAAATAATAACGAAAAGGAAGAAAACACAGAAAAAAATCTACTAGCAAAAAAACTATTAGCAAAAGGGACCAGCAAAAATTATAAAAAAGAAGAAAAGACAGAAAACAAGAAAAAATCTATTAGAAAAAAAAACTATTAGCAAAAGGGAACAAAAGAAATTGTAAAAAGGGAAGGAAATACAGAAAAAATGAAAAATATATTAGCCAAAAAACTATTAGTAAAAGGGAACAACAAAATTACAAAAAAGGAAAAAATACAGAAAAAAATCTATTAGCAAAAGGGATCACGGAAAATTTATATAAAAAAAGGAAGAAAAAACAGAGAAAAAGGAAAAAAATTATTAGAAAAAAGCGGTTAGCACAAGAAAACAGCAAATATAATACCAAAAGGAAGAAAATATAGAGAAAAATTGACAAAAAAAATTAGCTCACCCTTTCATAATAATGTAAATACTTTTTAAGAGCCTCTCTGGCTTGCACATGAGCTGATTCATTGGCAATGTTGGGGTTTTCTTTGTATCTTGAGCATTCATAATATTCAGATCCATGAGACTTCCAGTCTCCTAAGCACATCCAGCAAAAATCATGTTTACACGTGTAACATTGCATATGATTACAGCCACCATTTTTCTCAATACATATATGGCATTTTGGACACTGTAAAAAGTGAATCAATTAGAATAAAATTCGTAGCGTTGAACACTTGACAGTAGCACAGACTTGCTGAAATATCATTTATGATTAGCATCAAATGTGACGAATGTTCTTTTTTTATACTAGATTTAAATAGTCAATCATTTTCGTAGAATTAGGAGTAAGATGCTATCCAGCGTTCACACAGCCGAGAATTTATGCAAAAAAATGACAAAATTTGTTCTTCTTTTAAAAAAGGGAACTTATAAACCGAAATGTTAAAAAAAAAGATGAAAAAATTCAGCTAAAAATAAGCATAATACATACGGCACCAAAAAGCTTTAAAAGGTGCAATTTCCTTTGAAGGTTTTGTTGTCTTTGAGAAAGTTCGAACTTTTATGGACGTAAAGTGTAACAAAATCAAAGAAATAGTTTCGCTTATTTACTTTCATGGTTCAACATTGCAACACTGGCAAAAATGTAATGCTGCTCTAAAAACTTCATAATTTCGATACAAGCCAAAGATAAGTTTTGGAAAATTGCGGTTTTCAGTCATGAGTAGACTAAAGATAGATCTAGGGATTGATATTAAAACCCTAGATGAAGTATATTTCCTTTTTAATGTATTTTTTAATTCCTTTTAATCAACTTAAATTCTTAATTGAGGTCTATCTAAAAAATATTTTTTTTTCCAAAAAGCCTCTGTTTTGCAAAAAAAAAAGTTTGGGGAAACCATTTTCCCCAAACGTCACTCCTCATTTAGATCCCAGCCACCTCTAGCTGCTGTTTCCTATTCCTATATTGTCTCCCATTATTTCCTTTACCTCCCATTTGCTCCAACATGAACAAACCTTTTATTCCCTTCATTACAGAAAATATTAACAAATTATCTCACTAATTTCTCTTTTTTTGGACAGTGGTGCTACCCAGGTTTTTGTATTTATTCGCTTGTTTTGCGCACTCCCTTTTTTAGCATCCCTTTTAATTTTTTTTTTTTTAATTTTCATTTTTTAGTATATCTTCACCACTTTTTATCTTTTTAACCTTTTAATTGACATTTCCCAGTTTAATTATTGACTGACAGATGATTTGACTGACAGAAACACAAAGTGCACCACAGCAGGAAAAGACCTTCAGATCAAGTTGTTACTAATGGTCCTTAGGTCTAGTCTTCATCCGTATCGTCTTTTCAGGCACATTCTGTGTTTGAGGTACTTGGAAGTACCTCAGGAGAAAGAAATTTGGAATTTCTATTTAAACTTTCTAAGAATCTATAAATTTCCTTTAAAATGAGCCCTTAAACAGCTTTCTATGATGTTTGAGTGCCCCGAAAGCTGCGGAGGTAAAAACAAACGGAAAAAGCTACTCCCGATGCAGAATTTTGTGGTTTCAGCCACTTTCCAGGACTTAGTAGCCAAGTATTTTCCTTGTTGTTCAAGCCAAGAGATTATAGATTTCCTTACATGTGTTTTTGGCCAAGGCATTTCTAATGGTGTATTTTTTATTTCAATCTGACACCATTTTAGGTGTTTCAGGCTAATTTTTCTGGTTACTATGGCCCGTGTTCGTCTTTTACTACCACGAACAACAAAAGTTTGCTTATTATACTTTACCTTTACTTATTATTCTACATTTTCTTTCATTTTTCTTTTCAAAGCATTTTCACACCCGTGGAAAAATTAGATGGTTATCCAGAAAATGTCAAACTTAGATACAACCTCAATCAGTTTCCCCTTATTGCTACTTTTTCTCTCCTCTTCTGATTTTTAGTTTATTTTCTTGTTCTGTTAAGGAATGGTGTCTTATCTGTCCACCAAGTCAAGCGATGATATAGAATATCCTTATCGTTCCTAAACTTGATTTCCAATCCCTACCTAAAGGCGGGGTTGAATCAGCAAACCTCTAATCAAGAGGATGACTTTCATTCACTGTACTGTCACAGGGTATGCAATAATATGATTTTTCTACAAGACTGTTCGCAAACTTTTGATGAAAGGAATATATTGGCAATCTCTGACACTTTTGAATAGAATCGTTTTGAATCACATTACAGATAAGACTATGTTACTATATTCAGTTCTATAAGAAAATTAAACTACACATTTTTTTCAAAGATAATTACACGCAGAAAAGCCTCTGGCCTCTTTAATAGGAATAGTAAAAAACCAACCAAAGAGAATCAGACAGTGGTCAGCCAAACATAGCACCATACCACAGAGAAACAACTTTTCAAAAGATGCTTGTTATATTATATGTTATGACCTCATTATGTACTGACGTCATTATAACTAACATTATAATATAGTTTTTACTTTTTACGTAAAAACGGAAAAAGTTTCTGTTGATCATCTTGTATACGAAAATACAGTTTTTTCTTTGTCGAAAATTGATTTTTTTTTTTTTGCTTTTTTTGTTTAATATTGTTGTATTTCTTGTCAATTGCAAAATGCCCAAGATGTGGCAATTTTCTTCAAAACAAGCCCTTAAACAGAAATCTATGATGTTCCAGTGCCACGCTAGCTGCAGAGAAGGAAAAAACGGAAAGAAAAAAGATGTTACCCATGCAATAAAAGAAATTTTCCTTGTTTTTCAAGCCAATAGATTTTCCTTGATATTCAAGCCAAGGGACTGTAAGTTTCCTTTATACAGCTTTCCTGTATAGGGTTTTCGGCCAGGGTAATTCTATAAGATGTACTGTTTCTTTCGACTCCACACCATTTTAAGGGGGTTTCGGGCTATTCTGTTAGGTTACTATAGGCCGTTTTCGTTTTTTACTAGGTTGCAGCTATCGCTGCAACCACGATGTGCCAGTGCTCATTTGTATATGTAAATGTAGAAGTGTTCAGTTCTATATGTAAATGTGCCGGTCTTCAAATCAGGAAATCAGGCAGTGAATTCCGGCAAATATGGCACCATACCCCTGAGAAGGGTAGATAACCAGAGAAGGTTATCTTGTCAAAAGATAAGTGTGTTGCATCATCTTTCATACAATTATTTATTTTAATATTTAAGTTACTATGGGCTAGAGTTCGTTCTTTACTATAATTTTTTTTAGGAGATATGGGTTATAACAAAAACTTTATAACAAAAACAAGTTATAACAAAAACTTGTTTTCATCAAAATAAAAACGAGAGAATTTGTCTCTGTATGTTATCATTCAGATTAAATATATATATATATATATCAACCTAGAAGCTATTTTCAGGAAACAGATAACAGCAGGCACTCTCGTTTGCATACAAACTTTAAAAAAAAAGATAAAAAATAACAACCAACGCGAGATATCTAAACACTTACAATGGCACGAGGACATTAAAAGATAAAACAACACCTTTAATGACGTAGACAAAGGTTTTGGAGAAGAATTTTTTTAATTTCGTCCAAAGTAATTTTAACAGCTGACAAAGGTTGTCTTATAATTTCAAAATAGCAAAATATTTTATTCTAGGAAAGAGCAATGGCAAATTTAAAACTTTCCTAAACGGTTAATAAATTATTTTTTTACACCAAAAATGATTATTATTGAAAATTCAAGCCATCACCCTGTTATAAAAGTTCGTAACTAGAAACAATAGTTATGTTTGGTTTTAAGGTTGAAAATGAAATGTTATCTCTTCTTATTTCCTTCATGGGACTGAACCTAGTGCTTATGACTGGCGGTGGTCTTTCAAAAGCTTTAGCATTTTTTATTCTTATGGGTCAATATGGCTATCTTTATATGATTATGGCAACAATGAAAACTGGAGAAACGTTAACTTGCTCTATGATCGATGTTAAAGACTTTGGTACAGAATTCAGTCAGAACATGAAGAGCAACAGAAAAGCTGCTATGAGACTGCTATTCGATAAAGTCAAAGAAGTTGCTCATAAAGTGAGAATTTCTGCGTTTACTTTTGAAGAGAGACTGAAAATCGGAACGTTGTATCTACATTTTGTCGTCTGGAGTTGTGCGTTGCTTTACTCACATTGGTGCATAAAGCTTGCTGCATTTGCCTGTTTAATTTCCTTGTACACGAAAACGTTTTACCCCTATCTAAGGACTGTCTCAGCCGAAGGTGAAAATCCTCCCAAATTACTAGAAAAATTGAGCAAAGAATTGAACTACCAAAATACAATTGAGGACGCTAAACAAAAAAAATAAGATATAGAAGTGAAAACGGTCTACCTTCATCTAGGGACTGACTCAGCAGAGGCTTATTATATATTTCGAAACTAAATGGTTGGAGGCGTAATCTGTGAGTATTGATAGCTTACAAATCACAAAAATATGCATAATACGTTTAAAGCTTTAGAAATGCTGCGCCTAATTTGCGGAATAGCCTATACTTAGTAATAAGCAATCTCATACTTTTCGTTGTTTTTTCCATGGATTTACCACGTATAAGGATATTGCAGAAAATTAGGAGAACTCTGGTACAATCACAAGTTACGAAACTGCAAATGAAAGTTTTACCAGTCGCCATTTTGATCATAATCATCAGTCTTCCGTGCTAAACCAAAGTATTTACGCCAAAGTTTTGTTAGAGCTTTTAAAAAAGCTTATTATTCTAACACCAAGAGGCAAGCTTTCAACCACTGCGCTGCCACAAATACAATGGTGTAATTTTTCTAAAAAGATGTTCACATACTCTGATAAAAGGAATACGTTTTCAAAATCCTATTTCCATGGCCATGCAGACGTTAACATCACAAAAGAAATAACTATTCTTTATGTTATAACATTTTTATTTGTAATCAAAATTAGGCATTAAGCGAAAGAAATTGCGTCTTACGCCGACGCAAACGTAGAGCCACCAAATCGCACACACAAATGGAGGGCACCCTCAATGTGCAGGTTTTAAGGGTTGCATGCCATAATCACCTCGCTGATGCCATAATCACCATAATCACCATAATCACAAGGTCCTCGCTTATGCCATAATCACCGATAATGACATTATTCACTGATATAGTAGCGGGAAAGGTGTCACTTAACAAAAATTAACAATTCACTTTCAAAGGGTATTCAAACACGCAAAATTTTCAGTTTTTTTTTTTAATTCTTCTATTACAATGGATCTATTTTTTAATATAATGCACTGTCAACTTTGATATCCTTCTCCAGGCAATCCTCCCATCCTTTTAGACCCTTTTTTAAGAGATGTGATAACAAGCTATTCCTAAGGAGAATTTGCTACGGTTGCCTACACTGACATGTTGGGAATAGAACAGACAGCTGAAGCAGTGGCGGTACTGGCCTCTCTTGCGCCCGGGGCAAAATCTTGATTAGCCCCCCCCCCCTTATCTCCCAAAAACTTCAGGCCAAATCTAAACAAAAATTTTCCTTTGCTACCAAAATTTTTTTCAGTTTATTCTTTTAAATTATAATTTCAAGTATTTATTTACTGTAGATTTTATTATTTAATTATGTTTTCATTTTATTAATTAATTAATTTATTAATTCTTTTCATTTATTAACTGCGCCCTTTACTTTATTAATAAAATTTCAAATATTACAAAATGATTCTAACCGTTAGATTATTTGTTTGGAATTTCGCGCCCCTAAAATTTCTGCACCCGGGGCAAATACCCCCACTGTCCCTCCCTCTAAAACCACCTCTGACATGATGCTAAAATTAAAAATTAAAACTAAAATTACAAATAAAATTAAATTTAAATTAATTTAATTATATTTGATAAAACTTAAATTAAGCTGAATTAACTTTAAATTAATTTATGAAATTAAATATTAATAAAATCAGAGTATTTTTTCAAAAAGATTGGAAAGGGGCTAAAAAAAATTTCCGAATTTTCTAAAAAATTCGTGAGCCAAATGTGCCTTTTACTAAATGTTAGAATTTGAGGATTTGTTAGATTTTCCCCAAAAAACTGTCATGGATTCTATTGGATATCCGTCTGACAAACCGTAGTTTAAAAAACAAGCAGTATAAAAAAGTGGTTCTTTCCCACTTTCTAGGGCTACTATGAGAGAAAGTTTGAGAAAGCTAGGACACGTTCTGTGGATGAAGGATGACAGATTGCAAATGATCATTCTTTTCGGCCAACCGCCTAGGGCAAAAAGAAAAGCAGGTTTTCCTCGAATGGGGGAGGAAGAGGTCATAAGGAAGGACTTAACAGACATTACAACTTCTTGATAGGGTGTAAAGACGGAAGCTTAGAATAGATTGGGATGGAGGAGGAACATACATAGCTGTGTTGTCTGACCTCAGGTGGCTTAGTGCTGCAGTGATTTGTTAGTAGTAGTAGTTAGAATCTGACCAGTTTGATGCACATAAATTAATCTGGCGAATGAGTAGCCTAGGGAACATCTCAAAAATCAAACCCCTCCTCCCATACCCTTTTCAATATTTATCTGAATTCTCTTGGAGGGTTAGACACTTTGAAACTTGGAATGTGCTCTTTTAGGCATCTGTCCCTCCCCTGCCTATACAGTGACCCACCACCACTCCTTCGCATAAACTGATGCAAAACTATATATCACTACACGCAATTTCTTAATTAAATTAATCTTAGTTAAATAACCATTTTGATCGGAGCCGCATGGACTAGACTTAGATACAAAGTATAAACAAAAATTGGTTAAGTTAACAAATACAAATTTTGGATATCTTACATCTTTGGTATGAGCACTTATATAGTTAGCAGTTTCACTGTCATCTTCACATTTTGAAAGCCACTGTCTAATCGTCTCACAATCAGCTGGAGCGTGGTACTCACTCCCACACCGAAAACTGGAAAGTAAATTAAATATATATATATATGTATATATATATATATATATATATATATATATATATATATATATATATATATATATATATATATATTATATATATATATATATATATATATATATATAGATATATATATATATATATATATATATATATATATATATATATATATATATAATATATATATATATATATATATATATATATATATATATATATATATATATATATATATATATACTCACATATATATATATATATACATACTTACATATATATATATATATATATATATTATATTTGTAAAGCAAATATATAAAGTTGTACAACAAATAGTAGGACGGGAGCACCTGTTGTTTTTGGTTAATATTGTCTACTAGGTACGGTATGGGAAAAGTTCCAAAGCTGCCAGTAGCAGTTTGACAGAATTCTAAAAGTTGCCGATACTTTAGCAGCACAACTTGTGTTTTGATAGTATCTCTTTGAGCAAAAAGCATTTTTACACGTGAAAATTTTATTTTTAGACAAATTCTGCCAACAAACTTGAAAACTACCAAGTAGCATTGATACTATGCTACCCCATTTTTTGCACGGTGGCCCTTAACAGTCTCAAAAAATGCATACTAGACTAAAAACTAGCTAACTTCCATTATATGTCTCTTCACATAGACATATGGGGAGGATTCAAGCCCCCTGACTTCAGGAATGGGTCACGCGAGATAGTGGACAGCAGGATTACCCCCTCAGAAAAACAAAATAATGATTGAAACTTCTAATGTCGATCTTTTTAAAGCTTATTCATAAGGAGTTTGGCTATGAATCCTGAAAGTATTAAAATTAGATTTTACTGATAAATAGAAGAGTGATCCACTCCATGCAAAAACCTAGGTGTTCTACATATATATCCACGAATATAAATAATAATAATATGACCACTGTTCGAAATTCATGAATGAATTTCGTAGTAAACTGAAAGGACATTGTTTCTCCACTTGTGGATTATAATCCCTCTGGGCGAATTCTCCCTCGAGTGGTTCCATAGTACGGTTCTATCCATATCATCCACCTATACATCTATTTATTTTTTTTATTTTTTTTTTTTAGAGGGGGGCATTAAAAATGGCTGGTAGTGCGTGAGGTAAGTAAGATTTTTTAAAGGGTGATGTTTACCCAAAAAAGTTTATTAACTTCAGGTTTGTTGTTGATTTGTTTATTTAATAAAACCCTTTTCCTATAAAAAATGTAAACCGAAGTATAAATTATCAATAACTAAATATAGAAAACACTCAATTATCTACAGGCGTATTCTTCGCGTAGCAGAGTTCTCACACGACAACAATACAACGTACTATGCGGCCTTACTAGGCTACAAAAAATACTTAACGGTATTTCCAACAACTTTTGTAAATAAAAATGTAAGTGATAATAGTACAGAAAAATAATACTAATGACAAATGATAACAAAATTGTAAACGAAACGACATCTGCTGGTCCAGGCCGCCAGAACATTGCTGGGATTTCATTGTAGGGGTCTAGATCAATACAAGGGATTTAGCTTAAGCCAGATACGCCGTAGCATGGTCAAAAAATCCAAATTGTTTCCCGGAAGTATGGACACCTTACAAAAAGTGTAAAACCTTTAAGAAAATTAGCATTTATGGCAAAAACCAACATCAAGCTAGTTTTCAACCGAAGTGTGTTTGAAGGATCTCAAAGGTGTCTCAACTCCCGCCCACCGAAAACAAGGAGAATTTTATAGGGGTATTAGATATCCTAACTAGATATAAGAATTTCTTTTACTGATAAGAATATAAAAATCCCCGATCAAACCAATATTAGGCTAGCTTTCAACCGAGTGTATCTGCAGGAGCCCAGAGGACTCTCACTCCCCCGCGTCAAAGATAGCGATTTCGGTCTGCTAAAGTTGGCTCTGTAACCCCTAGGAAACAGTACAGACAAACTTGTCGATAAAACCGAAATAACGCACGACTACCGATACAATGGTTTGACCACAGTAAAACCGTTTTTTAGGGGGACGGGGGTCAAACCCTAAACCCCCAATTAACCAATTCAAACAACCAGGCCTCTTTTTCACTGTTCTTGGTACTTTCAGAAGAAAAAAGCCACTTACCAAAACATAGTTTTGCAGGAGGTGCATATCACTCGTTTGGCTTTGGTTTCTTTCACGGATCTAATAATAATACTACAATTAGGGCCAGGACAAAATCGAAGTTCTGGATGAGATTTCACGTAATCACTAAAGGAAAATTGCAAATACTTTTCTCGCAGTCTTGGGCGATTCAATAAAGATAAAACAAAATCTTCGGTGGCTAAAATCTTGCAATCCCCAGACATACATTGTATTCCTGAAATTTGAAAAAATAATTGTTAAGCAACACTAAAACCAACTTTTTTAACACGGAAGTATAGGATAATAATCTCTCTTTTTTCTCTTTGATCCCTTTGTGTTGTTATATTTGAAGCTTTGATGCATTTTTTGCAATTTTGGTACTTTTGTTTTATATACTGCTTTTTACGCTTTTTGTTTTGAATACCACTTGTTACATTTTTGTTTTTGAATACTGCTTTTTACACTGCTTTTTGTCTTGCTGAGGACGGCCCTTGGACAAAGGGCCGAAATATTCATTGAAATTATCTCCACTGTTTTGCAAAAAGATTTCCCTATTGTTCTTCGTGCTTTTCTTGTTTGTTATGGAAAGGCAGTGTGGTCTTCCTCGCTATTTTTACACTGTCTTGTTTTTGTATTCGTATTATCAATGTAATTTTTCTTACTGATGGCGCTGGTCTATCAAGCTCACTGTGAACTTAATAGCTATTAAATAAAAAAAACAAGTTTTTAAACTGAAAGTAAGGAGCGACATTAAAACTTAAAACGAACAGAAATTATTCCGTATATGAAGGGGGCTGTCCCCTCCTCAACGCCTCGCTCTTTACGCTAAAGTTTTTTTATTGTTTAGAAAAATAGAGTTGTGAGAAAGTCAAACTTTAGCGTAAAGAGCGAGGCGTTGATCCGTATATGGAGGGGACAGCCCCCTTCATATACGGAATAATTTCTGTTCGTTTTAAGTTTTAATGTCGCTCCTTACTTTCAGTTTAAAAAACTTGTTTTTTTTATTTAATTTTTGAACGTTTTTGAATTAATGCAGGTTTTGATTTTGGCTCACCGTACATGAATAATTAAAACAAATTTTGCATATTATATTTGGTTAAATGGCTTTCTCGAAACTTGTTTAATTTTATTTACGAACGTTTTTATTAGTAATAAATATACGTAACTTAGAATTAACTTACGTAACGAACTTCTATATTCATAAAATTTTAACACGCATATTAGGGGGTTCGCCCCCTAGTCAATACCCTGCTCTTTAAACTATAGTTCGAATTTTTTTTCCAGTTCTTTAAAAATGACCTCTTAATCACAATCAGTTGAAAAACTTGTTTTTTTTTTTTATTTAATTCCTGATCTTTTTCTTTAATAATGCTGGGAAATCCGGCGCCCCCTTCATAGCAATGTCCCTTCCCCCATGAAAACTTCCTTCATGGAAAGATCCTTCCATATAGCCCCCGACCCTCTCCTTCCCCCACCTACCAGAAAAAATCTCCTCTGAAAAAGTCTGTATACTTCCCAATAACCAATACTATATGTTAACATTGAGTAAAGTTCATAACTTTCAGCCCTCCCCCTGGGGACTTTGGGGGATCAAGTCATTCTAAAAGACATTTTTATCATATTTTCGACCATGCTGAACAAAATGGCTATCTCAAAATTTTGATCGGGTGACTTTGGGAAAAAAATGAGCGTGGGAGGGGGCCTAGTTGCCCTCCATTTTTTTGGTCACTTAAAAAGGGCACTAGAACTTTTAATTTCCGTTCCAATGAGCCCTCCCAAGATATTCTAGGACCACTGGGTCGATACGATCACCCCTGGGGAAAAAAAAAAAAAAAAACAAATAAACACGCATCCGTGATCTTTCTTCTGGCAAAAAATGGAAAATTCCACATTTTTGTAGATAGGAGCTTGAAACCTCTACAGTAGGGTTCTCTGATACGCTGAATATGATGGTGTGATTTTCATTAAGGTTCTATAACTTTTAGGGGGTCTTTCCCCCTTTTTTCGAAAATCAGCCAAATTTTCTCAGGCACGTAACTTTTGATGGGTAAGCTTAAACTTAATGAAACTTATATATTTGAAATCAGAATTAAAATCTGATTCTTTTGATGTATCTATTGGTATCAAAATCCCGTTTTTTAGAGTTTCGGTTACCATTGAGCCGGGTCGCTCCTTACTTACAGTTCGTTACCACGAACTGTTTGATTATTGAAACAAGGGTACTAGGAATTTTTTTTCAACAGGGAGCCAACAATAAGTATGACATTTATATAAGCATGACATTTACAATAAGTATGACATTTATATGACAACAATAAGTATGACAACAATAAGTATGACAATAAAATGACATTTGGCAGCATTGATTGGCACGCTCATATAACATACAGTAGAACCGCGGCTATCCGAAGTAGTGTGGACCGAGAGTGCTTCAGATAAACAGAAACTCGGATCACAAGGACTCTATAGACAATCAACAAGGCAACAGTGGTAGAATAAATAAAATTCGACCAAAGCTGTTAGATTGACATCGTTTTTTGTATTATAAAGGAAAAATGACAAACTAGCAATGTAACTTGATCGCCAATTATAGCTATCTCGCACTACTCAGTGCCTTAACAAAGAAAGAGAGTCTTATTTTTGTTTACAGTACCCTCAACACCGCAGTCAAGGCTGTATAATACTTTATATTTTTATTCATTGATAATTAGTAAAGCATTAAGATAACTGGCATTGTACATTAGCAGGATATGCAATTATGCAAGTAGAAAACCTCGGTTAAACTGGAACTCAGTTAGGCGGGATAAACGCGGTTCTACTGTATTTATTTTGAATACAATTTTAGAAAGTAATAAATATACTTTTAGGGCTCAGGGGGGATGGAAGTCCATCTTAAATATTAAAAAATACCTTTTAATGGCATTTTCATTGAACAAAAATTTTCAAAATAGTTTTTCGTGGCTTCATAAAAAAGAAGAAAAATCTTTACATCCCTTCCCTACATTTTTGTGAATTGGCCACCATGTATATTAGAAATTATTATGCTATTTATTATTATCGCAACGATAATTTAATTAACTGAAACAAATAAATGCAAACAACACAAGAAAAGAAAGAGATAGAGAGAGAGAGAGAGAGAGAGAGGAGAGAGAGAGAGAGAGAGAGAGAGAGGAGAGAGAGAGAGAGAGAGAGAGAGAGAGAGAGAGAGAGAGAGAGAGAGAGAAAGAGATAGAGAGAGAGAGAGAGAGAGTGAGAAAATTCTCGCCTCAAGAAATATTGCTTTGAAAAACAAAAGTTTTTCTTAAAGTTTATTTTTTAACGTAAAATTTTTTTGAAATTTACAACACTGACTGGTACGCTCATATAAAATAAAGGAGGTATTTATTTTGAATATATTTGAAAACAAACTAAATGCAGTATATATTGTATTCTATTGTTAATGTAGCCATGTCATAGAAAATATATGCAGAAGAAAGCGCAATTAACAAATTACATCATGTTACATCATGAACACGAACAAAAAAAAGACATAATAGAAAAGAAGAAAAAAAGGAAGAATTCTTGCCCCTAGAATTTCCGCTTTGGCAAAATAAGTTTTTCTTCATTTTACAACATAGATATTCTTTGAATATTTATAACATTTACTGGTACGCTGAAAACGACAAAAGAGGTACTTACAACGCATCAAATATGTTAAATTTTATATATCATTATTATCATAGTAAAATTATAGTTAACATACTCAGGGTTAAACAAAACTAATTGAAACAAATAAATTACAACTAGACCCCGGCGCCGCGCCGGCGGATCGACCGAACGCCGCCGACGAGAGGCCCAGTCGAACGCCGCCGAAGTGTCGTAACACATCCGGCGCACCGCAGGCACGCCGCCGCCGGCAGAGGTGGCGGCGTTCGGTCCACTTTAAATTATTTTTGCGGCAATTCTTTATTGCGTCAACCGCAAAGTCGGAGCTTTTCCTTCTCGTCTGGTTTAGTATTTCGATTTTCCTGATTAGAAATCAAGCAGAGCTTGCACTATCCCCGAATTTTCGGGTATTTTCCCGAAAATCTATGCGTCAGCCCGAAAAAAAATTTGGTTCCCCGAATCCCCGAAAATCACGCAATCACGATGCCACCCCTAGCCATTTATCACCGGTGACTTTCCCTGCCAAATATTACTTTGCATACCATAATTCTTCACTACTCTCTTGTTCATTAATTTTCGTCTCTTTTGTTACTTTGCATAAAAACCAGACAGATGCAATATGCTATTGCAAATATAGCAATATACACAGTTCTTCATATGTTGACAAAAAGTATCGTCTTTATGAAATGATATATATATATATATATATATATATATATATATATATATATATATATATATATATAAATATATATATATATATAAAGAGCTTGAATTTTGGTTTTACAAACGATGTCATGTACTATGTTAGCACATCATATAAGCATTTCTTATGACATCATATATGGCATCATATAATTATTTTCTTATATTATGTCATGCATGGCATAAATAAGATTGTTGATTGTTTCCAACGCAACAGTTATTTATATAATGTAATGTCTGTTGGAAGGCCCAAAAAACAGAAATTTGTAGTTGCAGTTACTATAAATCATGAATCTTTGGAATCAACATCTGAACTATCAAACGTAATAAGATGTGAAATTTGACATCCTGTACCATCAATTGCGACAACACCAATACGGACAGCTAAAGCAAAGTCCATTGCTAAATTGTCTGAAGTAATCAAAATCTAAAAACGTGTCAAAAATGAAAATGAAGAGCGAAGACACCCGCAGTTAGAAGACCAGTTAGAAGACATACGACACCGAACAAGTGAGGGAGTCAAAAATGAAAATGAAGAGCAGCAAGTCAATGAAAATCAACCTGGACTGCGAGAATCAAAACGTATCAAAATTGAAAATGATAGCGATGATGATTGGGTTTGGGATTTTGACATGGAAAAAGTCGTCAATACCTGCTATATCTTTGTTAAAAAAGAAAGGTTTGACTATATCTATTTCATAATGACGAAAGATAAGCCAAGGTGTAACGAAGCAAACAAATTAAAAATGATAGAGATAATGATATGGTTTTGGATTTTGACATGGATTAGATCATCAATACCAACCATACCTTTGAAAGTCAGAAATATGGACTGGATAAATGGTTGGAAGAAAAAAAGTTTTTGTCCCACCACCCGAACAATTAAAAGAAACAAAGGTTGGGCGATATGTCTTTCATAATCACAAAAGATAACCCAAGGCAAAAGAAGAAGTTTTTGCCCCATCACCTGAACAGTTAAAAAAAAACAAAGGTGGTCGTCAATGCCTTCGATACCTTGTAAAATCAAAACCTGGACTAAATAAATTGTTGGAAGGAAAAGAATTTTTGTCGCACCGCCTGAACAATTAAAAGAAACAAAGGTTCGGCGATATGTCTTTCACACTCACAAAAGACAAGTCAAGGCAAAAGAAGGAGTTTTTGTCCCACCACCTGAACAAATAAAAGAAACAAAGGTGGTCGTCAATGCCTCCCATACCTTGTAAAATCAAAAACCAGGACTAGATAAATCGTTGGAAGAAAAGAATTTTTGTTGCACCATCTGAACAATTAAAAGAAACAAAGGTTTGAAGATATGTCTTTCACACTCACAAAAGACAAGTCAAGGCAAAAGAAGGAGTTTTTGTCCCACCACCTGAACAAATAAAAGAAACAAAGGTGGTCGTCAATGCCTCCCATACCTTGTAAAATCAAAAACCAGGACTAGATAAATCGTTGGAAGAAAAGAATTTTTGTTGCACCATCTGAACAATTAAAAGAAACAAAGGTTTGAAGATATGTCTTTCATAATGACAAAAGACAAGCCGAGTGCCGGGGTCTCGATACAATATATATATATATATATATATATATATATATATATATATATATATATATATATATATATATATATATATATATATATATATATATATATATATATATATATATATATATATTGTCCATTTCGCCATTAAATTTTTACTTTCTTTTTTGCTTTTTTCCTTCTTTTATTTTTTGTTTGCCAATTGCTTTCTAGTTCTGTTTGCAGGATTTTATTGCCAGGAATGTTTTCTTTACTAAACGCCTTTTTAATGTCTATTTGGCTATTAGAATTTTCTTTGTTTTTCACTTTTTTCTTCTTTTTCTTTGTTTGCCAATTGCTTTCTATTTCTATTTGCATGATTCTATTGCCAAGAATTTTTTTTACTAAACACCTTTTTATTGTCTTTTTGTCTATTAGATTTTGTCTTTTCTTTCACCCTTTTCCTTCTTTTACTCTTGAATTAATAATAAAATAATAATAATTAGATTAATAAAATCTTTCATTTGAGACATTTTTTTTCAATGAAGATATAATTTATTCACAAGAAAATCAACAAAAAAGCATGAAGCCCAGTAACTTGGGCTTGTGTTGCCACTCCAAAAAAAACTTACATCCACTTATATCACTACATTCGGGTTCCCGTTTCACAACAAAACAAAAAAATATATATATAAAACATATTAAACATATAGAACTACTTGAGAAAAAAAATAATAGATTCATAAACCTGCAGGTAATGGTGCCTCAAAGCCGGCAATGGTAAATGGTGCCTGCAGCAATAAACGTGCATGAATAATGTGAATAGCACCGATATATGTAAATTGAAACACCGTTCTATTTTTTTATTTATCTTAGTATTAAAACAATGACAGGTTCTGAATGGCTATTGGTTCAAAACGAAAGAAAGGCTGTCTTATATTTAATAATAAATAGGGGAAGGAGGGGTCTGTCCTAATCATCTTACGCAAGCATTAAGGCAAGACAAGATCCACTCTCTGTAATTTGTGTATGAGCTTCTTAAGGTATAAATGTGCAAATCCATATGGCCATTATCGCACGAATTAAGACAGAGCCTATAAAAGTGTCACTCATAATTTTGCGTGCTAGTCAAAACCCCACTATTACACAACTTTACTATAGAATTTTCTTTTATTTTCAAAATAATTAAAATTCTTTCAACCATGGTTTTCCATTTATTCTATTTAAAACTGTAATTCCTACCTCCTAATACCCCATTTTCCTCTAAAACAAATATATGAAATGGTATCGTATTAGATAAAATAATGGTTCTAGCGATAGCTGCAACCTAGTACAGAGCGAGCCGCATCTTATAGCAATTGGAAATTTAAGAACGATAATTTAAAAATCCGATTTAAAAACGAAATTTAAAAACGATTAATAAAGAATTGTCCAGTCATAAAAAATACTATTTATAGCTGACTCAGGAAATGTAACTTATATTTCAGTTAATCTTAACAGTATAATATTATTTGAAAAAAAATTAATGGGAATTCCGAAAAGAAAAACAGCCTGAAACCCCGCAAAAATGGTGCCATATTGAAACAAAAGTACAATGTTGGAATCGCCATTGCTGAAAAGTCCATGGAGGAAATTTTTAGCCCCCCACCTTGAATAACAAGTAAAATTCTTTTTGCAGTGATGTGTCCTCTTTTTTCTTGTTTTTCTTTTATGTTTTTTTTCTTCACCGCTAATGGGGCACTGGAACAAAATCGAGACTTATTTAAGGGCTCATTTGTAAGGCACCAATGTCTAGTGCCTTTTGTAATTAGCCAAAGATAATATTGCAATAAAAAGCTACTATTGACTAAATACTACATCTTAAGTATTAGATATGTATGTAATGGATACGTGACTTTCGTAGGATTGCGTTTTAAGTAATTTTTCCTGTTGCGAGTTTTTTTTTTACCATTCTTCGAGATACTTATTTCTTGTCAGTTGCAATCCTATCCTTCCCAAGAATAGACTTAAAACTTGTGATAAATCTATTACTCTAAATACTCCAGTCATCTCTAATCTATATCACACTAGATAATATAATCAGATTACTCTAATCAATACTATGGATATTCATTTCTTGTCAGTTACAATCCGATCCATCCCCAGAATAAACTAAAACATTACGAAAAATCCATGTTATTCTAGATAATCTAATCATCTCTAATCTATATTACTCTAGACAATCTACTCAGATTATTCTAATCATTACTATAGATACTCCTTTCTTGTCAGTTGTAATCCTATCCATCCCCAGAATAAAATTAAAACTGACAAAAAAACTTACCTTATTTATCTTTTCAGTGGGACAATCATGCCAAAAGCTTACGATTAGAGGAAGCAACAGTCCAAAAAATTAAGGATAGGATAAATTCAAAAGTTATGACAAATGATGGCACGTGGATCGATTGGCAATGTCTACTAGATGCTTCAGCCCTTTTGGCCCGATGTCGTTACACACTTCAGTATACATATCCATTTGCTTATTTTCTAGAGGTTGGGCCTCGTAAAGAACTGGTCAGTAAATCGTCGTACATCACAGACAAGGCCGTATCCAGGGGGGGGGGGTTTGACCCCCCCCCACCCCCCCACCCCCGAAATGTTTTTCCGGCTCGTAAAAAACGTAACAATAATGAATAAAAAAATTTTGATGCGTTTTTAATTTTTTTTTTTGTAACCCTCCGAAAGGAAAATCTTGGATACGGCCCTGATCACAGATATAAAGTAGGCTCTGATGGGAGTCGGATTTCTCGTTTATCTAATGGAGGGTGGGATTATCCTCTTCTCGGATCAAATAGGCTTCTACCGCCAACACAGTCGTGTTTGTTATAATTAAGAGCTTACTGTTTATGCACTGATAAAAACGTATTTCACTCAAATAGCATTTCACTGTGCTAACAGAAGAAGAAACTGAACTTTGTTAGAGAAGAAGAAGAGGAATTTAAAAAAAGGAAAAATCTGAAAATACCAACACTAAAAGCTGAAAATAACGCTCCGCTATGCTAATTTTCCCCTCATTTATTTCTCACAATTATTTTGCGTTTAACACCATTACTTGATCCTACTAAAATTATATTTTAACTTTTGGAAAATTTAAGATTTTTTGTAAAATTTTTGATTGGATGAAAATATCTAAGTGGATCAAATTAGCACTAAATAAGTATGAATGTTCGTAAAATCTTATTGTGAATAGATCTTAACCGCATGTCACATAACGACAGCGTTTGGTAGTAATTATCGCTCGACCGAATCCACTGTCTGGTGTCACAGCCTGACTTATTTGACTTATCTCACTTTGGCCTCAAAAAGCATCTCAATGTGGCAGCAGCAGAAGAAACTGAAAAAAAACTGAAAATACCAACACTTAACACTCTGATATGCTAATTTTCCCCTCATTTATTTCTCGCAATTATTTTGCGTTTAACACCATTACTTGATGTTATCAAAATTATTATTTAGCTTCCGGCAAATTTGAGGTTTTTTGTAAAATTTTCTGATTGGTTGAAAATGTCTAAGTATCTCAAATTAGCACTAAATAAATATTAATTTTTGTAAAATCTCATTGTGAATAGATCTTAAACCGCATGTCACATAACGACGGCGCTTGGTAGTAATTATCGACCGACAGAATTTACCGTCGTTGTCAGAACTTTACTTAATTGACTCCTAATTTGGCGTGGACGCACCTTTGACAGGGAAAATGAATTTAGACAAAAACGAATTATTGGTTTAGAAAGAATTCTAATGAAGTTCATAATGCTGTATGAATCATTGTGCCCCCAGCCAAACACCCTCTGTAAGGATAGTAAGGTATTCCACTTGTAATATGGTTGTATACCACAGTAATATGCTATTTGAAGCCACGTTTATTAATTTATCTCTTAAACTATATCGTAGTAAGATGCTATTTGAGGCTACATTTATGTATATATCTCTTAAGCTTTAACACTCTAAGATACTATTTGAGGCCACGTTTTGTGTATATATTTCTTAAATTTTACCACAGTCAGATGCTATTTGAGGCCACACTTTTGTATATATCTCTTGTGCTTTAACACTCTAAGATACTATTTGAAGCCACATTTTGTGTATATATTTCTTAAATTTTACCACAGTAAGATGCTATTTGAGGCCACACTTATGTATATATCTCTTAAGCTTTAACACCCTAAGATGCTATTTGAATCCACATTTTGTGTATATATTTCTTAAATTTTACCACAGTAAAGATGCTGTTTGAGGCCACATTTATGTATATATCTCTGAAACTCTACCCTGTAAGATGCTATTTGAGGCCATATTTATGTATATATGTCTTAAGCTTTAACACCCTAAGATGCTATTTGAATCCACATTTTGTGTATATATTTCTTAAATTTTACCACAGTAAAGATGCTGTTTGAGGCCACATTTATGTATATATGTCTCAAGCTTTAACACTCTAAGATGCTATTTGAGGCCATATTTATGTATATATCTCTTAAACTTTACCACAGTAAGATGGTATTTGAGACCACATTTATGTATATGTCTCTTAAGCTTTAACACTAAGATGCTATTTGAATCCACATTTTGTGTATATATTTCTTAAATCTTACCACAGTAAAGATGCTGTTGGAGGCCATGTTTATGTATATATCTCTTAAAGTCTACCCTGTAAGATGCTATTTGATATTTTATATTGTGTATAATTTTATTAAATTTAACTCTGTAAGATGCTATTTGAGGCCATATTTATGTATATATCTCTTAAACGTTACCACAGCAAGATGGTATTTAAGGCCATATTTATGTATATATCCCTTAAACTTTACCACAGTAAGATGCTATTTGAGCCCACATTTATGTATTTATCTCTTAAACATTTGGAAAATCAAAAATGACAAAGTTATTCAGCTTTTGGGGGTAATTTCTCTATGGACTGCGGAATTTTAGAAGTGACCAAATTCACGGATTTGATGATATGGAAGTTTATTTACTAAACAAAACATACTTTATTGGCAACCCATAGAGGTTATGTAGCCTGTAAAAGATTAAACATCTTCATATTGTTGGAGAAGATCTCTTGATGGAGACGCTTTTGTATAATCTCATCACCGAAATTATTTTCTGGGACTGAACATCTTAACAATATTACTTAAACATACTTAACAATAATTGGAATAAAACAAAAAGAAGAGAAAGAGAGAAGAAAGATGAAGTGAGCTCGAGTTGCCCGTCTTCAGAAACACAAAGAGCGCGGAAAAGTGATTTAATTTATACTGATTAATATATCAGTTTCTCACCATTTATTGATCATTCGCCTGATTGTATCATTTAAACTGATGAGTTTAAAACGATTATTTTAAACTTATTTATGATTTAAAACAAAATATGGTTTAAAGTGGTAAATTTAATTTAAAAATTCAATAAACAAACTTAAGCTATTATTCTAAGTCATGGTTGTGCCGCAGCGTTAGCTGCAGCATAATAAAGAACGAAAAATGGCCAGTAGTAACCAAAAAATAAAAAAAAAACGTGTTATGAAGAAAACAGGCGTGAGAGAAAAAATTGCTATCTGTCGTCATTTCAGGAATGGGAACTATTATCTCGATTAGTCTTGATAGTAAAATTTTATTTCGAATACAAATTTATGGGAATTTTGGAAAATAGCCTGAAACCCCTAAAAATAGTACCGGATCGAAAAAAGTACACCTTTGGAATTGGCATTCTTAATAGGCCTGTGTTTTAACTCAAATAATTAACTCGAATAATACCAGTGCGCGTAAGCATGCATATATAGTATATAGTACAGGATACTATACTACGTATTAGTGAGTTGATAGTATCACAGATTATGTTCTGTTGAGAATCTTAAAGGATACAAATCTGGGTTTTACAGTTTATATTATACTATTAAAATATAAGACCTATACGCTAGGGACATGAACTTTGTGAACCTAACAATAAAAATAGAGGTCACTGGCTCAGTTTCTTATTCAATGTCTTTATTGAGTTAAACGGTCCCTCTGACAGTCCCTCTTTTCGTTTTCCAATCGTACAATTGAAAATCCTTCGTTTTTTTTTCAGTTATTTTGGTTCAAACAAGGACTAGCATGACTGCTGTTTTGATAAAAAGTTGGCATCATATTGGGTGGGAATGGGGTTTTAAAAGGGCAACAGACAAATTATATAATTGATATGTACCTTTTATGTCTTCTAATTTAAAATAGGGTGCCAATGTTGAAAAATATTAGCCGCAAACCTACTGTGCCTATCCTTAAGCTCCTAAATAAGTTTGGCATTTCGCTTCCATTCTTTCAGGACTTGCCCATTCTCATCGTGAAAATGCTTGTCCAATTTGGCGCCCTGGCATCTCCCAGAAAGAGACAGATAAAATTGAATCCATCCAACAGAGAGAGCTGCGAACAGTTTTCAAATAAGTCCAAGCTTTGTTCTCTCTTCTCCTAAATTTTATTTATGTAAAAAAACTTTTCACAAAAGTACTTTTTCAAAAAAAAGTAAAGAGCTACATTAAACCAAAGATACGCAGAAATAAAGACAAATAATTTTTCAAGCATGAAATACCACAAATTATCATCAATAAACAAATGAAACCAAAAACTAACATAAATTACAAGAAATAACCGTGTCAAACTCAAAACAAGCAGAAACTAAGACGAGTAGGGCTGATGCCCCCTGTGCCTTTTAAAAAAGAATATAATTTGCGCTCTACTGAAAATCATCCTTATTTTTAGCTCTGTTTTTATTTCTTAAAATACATATAAAATAAGAAACAGAAACACCTTCGTAACCAAGATTACTGTAAAAACAAAACAAATCAGCGTAGATTGACAGTTTAGTATATATACTGATATTAATTCCTGAACGTCTTAGTAATTTGGATTTATTAAAGTAAAAAAAAAAATTTTTAACATTTAAAATGTATTTTGTTTTTAGTAAAGTGCAACTTATGTTCTATTTTTTTGCTACCTTTTCAGTATTTTTTTGGGCCAGGCCTTCTTTTTTTGCTCTACGGGATAGTTAATTTCAAAATCTTCAAGAAAGAATTGATTGAAAAAAAAAAACCCATTTACAGATAATACGGGAGCAACCTATGGGTTGTTTTTCTACAAGAGTGTAGGTGCATCTAGTGTCTCGGGCTGAAATGTTACAAGCCTCGTTAGCAGTAGATTGTTTGGACTGTGGAATATGAAGTGCGAGGAGGGAAGTGTCAAAAGGAAAAATTGATTATTAAAATTCACCACAGTTGAACGGTGCTGAATAGTTACCAATGAAAGTAAATACCAATATTGTAAATGAATGTAATATGTAAATGAAATGTAATGAATGAATGTAAATGAATGTAAATGAAACTTTTAATTTCAATGTAATGAATGTAAAATGAATGAAAATGAATGTAAATGAATACCAATGAAAGTAAAAATTTCATCTGATTGTTTAAATTTTTTAAGTTGAAACTGAAACTACCAAATGTATCTAAAAGTTTGGAAACATTGGGAATTCAATTTTTGATTGAAAAGACCTTCATATGCAGTAATGGTGTTTTTTGTTGTAGTGGACTCAAAATTCAAGAAAAAGAATCCTGGTTGAAAAATAAGCCAAAAATATATAACACGTATGGCCAAAAACATATAGAACATATAATAAACATGGAACATATAATAAGCCAAAAAAAAATGGGACATATGAACTTCAGAGGGTATAGCTTTCTATTGAAGGTGTTGTTTGTCTTTGTGAATCAACAGATTGTTAACATTTGAATTTTTGGGACGAAAAACATATGGCCAAAACATATGGAACATATAGAACATAAAATAAACATTTGGAATATGTAATAAGCCAAAAACATGTGGAACATATGAACTTCAGAAGGTATAGCTTTCGTTTGAAGATTGTCTTTGTAAATCAACAGATTGTTAAGATTTGAATTTTTTGGGACGGAAGGCATTGTCATATTTAACGAATCAGTTTTGCAAATTTACAGATTAAACGTGGCAACACTGACGGAAATGTGGTACCGTCTCAAACACTCCATAATAGGGCCGTTTTTTAGCACTAAGATCTTACATCTTTCTGCAAAGATTTTGTTTTTTAACTCATCTTTGTTCTAAGATCTTCCAGCTCACTGATGTTAGCAAGAAGTGTGAAGAACGCCACTGTTCTGCCATATAGAACAATGATGAGAGAACTTTGATGATATACTCATCATTGTTCTCAGACCGCTGATCAGGGCAGAATGATGTTTGCATAAAAACGACAAAAGATGTAAGATCTTAGTTTAAAGACTTCACTTGTAAGCGTTTTCTGACAAAAGATGTAAGATCTTAGCACATTGATGAGTGAAAAAACAGGCCTAATATTGAAACAACCAAAAGAAAAGTCTTAGAAATTTTTAGTTTGTAGGTGTGTTTTTCGTTATACGCAAAGCTCTATTTTGTATTATACGTAAAATAGGACTTTTCCGTATAACGCTCTCGGGCTTCAAGTGCTCTTGTGTAGCACTTTAAACGATAAGGGCCTCTATATGGGCTTAGTTATATTACCAAAATACCCGAATTTCTAGCCGAATATTGTTGACTTATTAATAAAATGTTCTTATTACGCAATGTGCTAGATCGGAAAGCTTTTTTAGGTGATTGGGGCTATAGGACACGTAGTATTCATTATGCCATATACTACTTTCAAGAACGACATTACTTGTCATGGCACATAGGCCTTGTCACATTATTTATCATGAGCCCCACGCTTTCGTTTTTAGTCTTTAAAGATATGACCTTTTTTGGGTCAAAATTTGTTTGAAATTATGTATTTAAAAATAAAAATTTGGCTTTTACTTTGCAATACAATTTGTAAGTAAAATTTTATTTAAATAATGTTTTATTTTTCAGTTTGAGTATCAACAGGCACAGCTGGAAAGAGAAATTGAGAATCTTTCGTGGCAGATTGAACACGTTGAAACAGCTAATATTAGCAGCCTTGAAAATCAAGTGGATATCGCCGAAAAATGTCGAGTTACTCTGCTTAAAGATTTTCTTGAAGTTTGACCAACTTGTTTCCGTTTTTTAATGTGTGCGAAATTTAGGTTTTTTATTAAGTACATGATTTTAAATGTCTTTGCGAAAAAAAAATATTGCCCCTATACTGATCTATTAATAATTAATCTAGTAGCGCATGTATCACAACATAGAAGCTAGATGTTGATGATTGATTACTGCTAGTATTTTACGCAGAAACATACGTAGAAATTTGTTTTGGCTGGGTCTTCTGAGGCGACAAAATGAACGAATTATATGAAAAATATGAAAATATATTCGCCATTGGGAAATATCTTTTTTTTTTTTTTTTTTTTTTTAGGGCGGAAGCGGAAATGGGCTTAAATGCATCCATTCTTCTGCCATTCCTCCTGTGTATGCGCCTGATTCTGTGCAATGGTCATAAATACAGAAAATAATTTTATTTCAATATAGTTTTCTTTAGTTCATTAATTGACACTTACATTAAAACGATGTAAATTTTTATTTATTTTGCTCAAAATCAAGGACGATATAGAATACATAAATGAAACTGCAGAAATTCTTCAGTATATGAATCAAAGCAACGATTTAGAATTGGCTTAAAAAACATAACGGGATAAAATGGGTTAACATAAAAAATCAAATATAGTTTAAATTCTGGAAAAATAGAAAAGACTGTGTACAGAGAAAATATTTTCAGACTTACGATACAAACTATCAATGAAATAAAATACTCCAGTTGCAAATTAGTACAGCTCCATTATTACCATTGATAGAAAAACGCTGGCGCTTCTTTAATTCTAATGGAAAGGCCCCTCTATTTAAGCTTACTAGAAAGGGAATTCAGATTCTTAATTAAGCTAGATTAAGATGAAAAACATATTTGCTAGATATTTCGTTCCAAAACAGAGTTAAAGGTCACATTTTGAACTATTTTTATGAGTTTTTTTTTTATGGCGAAGGCCTTTTTTGAGCCAAGACTAGGCCTCCCTAATTGAAAGATAGAAAAAAAAACTCATTTGAACCCTTAAAAAAACATATTTGCTTCGTATTTCGTTCCAAAACAGAGTTAAAGGTCACATTTTTAACTATTTTTGTGAGCTTTTTTTTATGGCAAAGGCCTTTTTTGAGCCAAGACTAGGCCTCCCTAATTGAAAGATAGAAAAAAAAAAAAATCATTTGAACCATTAAAAAAACATATTTGCTTCGTATTTCGTTCCAGGGTTGTAGCGAACGAAGACACTACCCAGCGTATTAAAAATATAGGGGGATAGAACTCCATATAGTCTAAGTTAACGACCAACTAGTCTAAGTTGTACTTAAAGCAATTTTTACTCTAAGCCCTAAATACCAGGATCTAGAAGCTCTCAACACAGAAAGTAGATCCCACCACTAATAAGAGCAGGGGTGCGCGAACTATTGTCACAGATTCCTTTTATATCAATAAAAGTGTATAAAGTGGGAAGCCAGTAGACCTTGACTCATAAATTATCGCATCAAATGGTGCATAGGCATGGTCAAAGCCCATTCCTTTTTAAACTCAATTAAGACCAACATCCAAGTATTCAAAAAGGCTCTTAATACACAATTCAGATAGCTAATCGAAAGTAGAATTTCGATTAATGAAATTCGATTAGAATTTCGATGAATGAAATTTGATTAGAATTTCGATTTCTTACAGAAATCGAATTTCTTCTGTTAACGAATAGCTAAGCGTTACCGATCTATAATAGTAAAAAAATGGGGATCTCCTTTATCAGATTTTAGGATGGGACTTTAGGAAGTTCAACAGAAGAAGAAGAAAATAAGTCTGATTAAATCTGATTTTTGTGATTTGAGAGGATCCCATCATGGTCTTAAGAAGACTGTGGTTTTAATTTTTTGAATTTTATGGATTTCCTAGTCAATTGGTTAATGTTAAGGTCAACGTACAATATTAATATTGACTGTAATTGAATGTATGATAGATTATAATATTTGATTATTAATTATTATAAATATAATAATTGAACGTTATATTATGCTTATCAATAGTATTATCAACTGATCAATGTTATTCAAAAATAGCTAAACTGCCCTGCAAATGATTTGCCTTTAGTAATTTACGCTATTTGATTTTCCTTAGAAGGCAGTTTAAGAAAATGAGAAGATTTCCAGCCAATGAAAATGAAAGTATTAATTCAAATATTTTGGCCGAGGCCTCCACTCAGTGCAAAAATAAAAACAGACCTTAAAAAATAACTACTAAAATAAATAAGAAAAACTTTAAATAACAGCCACTAAAATAAAATCAAACCCTTTCCATGTAACGGCGAAAGGGTAACTTAATAAAAAAAAAAAAAAATCTGATATTGGATTACAATTCAAAAAACTGAACCTAAACGTTCAAAAACTCAAATAAGACACAGGCTTTTTTTGACTGGTAAAGATAAAACCAGCCTCATTTTGAGCTCCGTTTTCAGGCCACCCAAATTCAACACGGAGTTCTACACAGGCTGTGCAGATTATCGTTTTGAGTGCCATGTTCATCATGGGTTTGTGCTTCCTCAGAACCCATGTTAAACCACACAATTCTGAAGAACCCGTGTTCAACACGCTTAGAACTCACAATATGAAAACGCTTTGAAGCTTTGCTGGCCATTCATCGTTTTTTGCGGTCTTTTACTATTTTGTTTCATTTTTATTTTGTATTATTTCTTATTAATGTTTTATTAATTTTTATTGAATTATTTATAATTAAAATCCTTCATTAAATTAAATTTATCTTTTTTAAAATTTCTAGTATTCGGTTTATACAGTATCACTCGAGACGTTTAGCTTCGCATTTTGATTTTGGTTCTCAATCTTATACAACCAAAAAAGACATTCAAATAAAATACCAGTGCCCGTCTAAAAGAAAGATACAAAATGCACTTGCGACTGGGTGGTTACGCATAGTTAACTTTCTAATTGTTTTTTTTCTTTTACTTTGATGTATAAAGCCAATTTGACTCTTTAGAGTTTGTGATTGGTCTTTTAAAAATAAAAAAAACAACCTCTTATCCATTATCTCACTTTTACTCAAGCCGCTTTATAAAGTAATTAATTAAAAAAAAACAATTTTTAAACCAAAGTAAAGAGTGATATTACCTATTGAGCAGAGCAATAAAAATTCACAGAAATTTTAACGAACTAAAAATTAAAAGAAACAAACTATAGACTTAATAATAAATGAAACCAATGATGAGCCTATAATTTACCAAAAATAAAACTGATATTCAACTCAAAACGAACAGAAATTACTAGATGTATGAACAGAGAAGATGTCCCCCTTGTACTCCAATTACAGTTAAAAAAAAACACAGATATTAAAAGACAGATATTAAAGTTAAAAGAAACAGATATTAGACTTAATAAAATACGAAACCAATAATGAACTTATGATGCCCCAAAGATAAAACTAAAATTCAACTCAAAACGAACAGAAATTACTAAGTAAATTAACTGGGAAGTCGTCCCCCTTGTACCCCACTTATAGTTAAAAGACGGATATTTAAGTTAAAAGAAACAGATATTACACTTAATAAAAAACGAAACCAATAATGATTTTTTAATGTATTAAAAACAACTTTATAAATATTTTATATATATTTTATAAATATTTTATAAATATACTTTATGAATATTTAAAAAATATTTTATTTCGAAAAATTTCACCGCAAATATCTTTGATGTCGCCATCCCATCAAATCAATTTTATCTGAAGAACTAACAATTATAATATAGATTATATAATGATTAAAGATTATTAACCATTGATTCTATAAAAATGAAGGAAAGTGAGCAAAAAATTCAGAAGTGCTTAGCACACTGTGAAAGCAAGATTCCAAAAATAATGAAGGCTCGTTTACTTCTGTACAGAACATGTATGATAAATACTTTTTGTCGCAACAGTAGTAACTCATCGTTCATAGCAACAGCCCTAATAATAATAATAATAATAGGTCACTATTTTATTGCGTTTTTTTGCAATTGTTTTGTTTTCTTTGACTTTGACCGATGAAGCCAATTTGACTGTATTAGAGTTCGTGATAGTCTTTTGAAAATAAAAATTTATCTTATCTCGTATCTCGCTTTTACCCAAGCCGCTAAAGTAATTTTAGAAACGTGTTGAATCTTTTTTTTATCATTATATTATCATTTATCATTTCATTTATCATTTTCATTTATTATTTTATCATTATTGTTTAATCATTATTCGTTTTCACTTTTAAACTACCTTTTATTATTTTTTTTTTGTATTTAACAACATATAACGATCCAGTGTTGCAAATTCCATGTAAATTTATTATTCGTAATAGCTTGAGCAACGTAAGTAAAGTAATCGGATTAACGACGCTTCTTGACTACTAAGGTCCCTGCGTGGGCAGCTTAAGAAACGCTTGAATCCACCCCTATCTTTTTAGTAACCCCCTAAGAGTAATAACCTAGACAGCGTCCTTCTTTCCTTATTCATCATTATGATAGCGCTCTTTGGTCCTTTGTTTTTTATGTCTATTTCTTCTTCTCGATAGCCCTAGTCTGTTGATTTATTTTTTTTTTTTTTTGCACTTGTAACTTCTCTATGTAGGGTTTTCGACAATGGCGATTCTGCTAGTGCCGTTTTTATTTCGATCCTTCAGCATTTTCAGAGTTTTCAGGCTATTTTTCAAGATTCCAATAAATATGTTTTTGCAACAATCTTTTACCATTAAGACTAATTGAAATCATAGCTATCATTCCTCAACCAGCTTCTAATGACAGTTTTTCTTTCAAAAAACGTTTTTAAATATGTGGTTACTAAAGTTCGTGGTTTGGTTTTTCCTATGTTGCATTACTACATGTAACTATGATTCTCGCTAAAAGTAGTAACTGGAACTTTTCCCTGTGCCTTATTTTTTAAGTGTTATTAGCTGTGGTTGCTAAATGGCTATTAATAATATTTACCGTTCTATTACCGTTTTAACTGCCACTTGCCAAAGCAGAATGGTAATGGTACTTCCCTTCGGGCGACTGAGGATTGAAGTTCAACTCCATTGTTGATTAATTAATTGCAAATTTTTTGCGCCAGATTTGTCATCTTTCATTTTACTCCACAGGATAGGTAATTTGCATATCTTCAAAGAAGAATTGCTGACAGAAAACAAGTAATGGTTCATTTACACATTGCGGAAATCCGTCCGGTTTTAGCAATCCGTGCGGAAATTCCGTCCGTTTTCGTGCTTGAAAAACTCTAGCTTTCCGCAACGTTTTGCTCAAATCAGGAGGGATTCTAGGCAAGGTTTTTAAATTAATTAGACCATGACTAAAAAACATTCAAATTTTTGTTGCTTCAGATTGAATTACTTACTCTTTTTGTCTTCTGTGCCTCCTTCGCTATTGCAATAATTTAAAATCTTTGCCTTAAAACGCGGCGTTATTTTAGCCTTAGTTCGAACAGAAACGGACAGATTTCCGCATGGATTTCCACAATGTGTAAACTAACCATAAGTCCTTACAGGGAATACGGGAACAACCTAGCGTTGTTTGTAAAAAGAATGTAGATGCCTCTGTGGAAAAACGATATGCCGTGCTTATTTATATCGCTTCATTTATTTTGTGAAGACGTTTTAATCGTTATCCATATTGAAAAGTAAATATTTAATAATTGTAAGCGATATGGATCCATATTGTACTTTTAATTTATGACTAACTTTTTTTGCTTATTAATTAAAAAAAAGTTTTTCCACAAAAAAGATTTTCAACGTAAAGTAAAAAACTCCACTAAACAAAAAATGAGCAAAAATAAAATCAAATAATCTACAAGCGGGAAACTACCACAAATGAGCATCGATAAATAAATGAAACCCAAAACGAACAGAAATTACAATAAATAACCGAGTCAAACTCAAAACGAGCATAAATTACCATGTTGGGCTCAAAACCCTTATGCCTTCCCAAGGCCAGAACATAATTTGCACTTCACTGATAAAAATATAAATGTTTTTACTTTTATAACTTTAATAAATCAAACAATATTAACATTTTGATTACTAAATATCACTATATGTGTATTAAACTGACAATGCACATTCATTTGTATTTTTTCAGTAAAGGGCAAATTATGTTCTGGCCTTGGGAAGGCATAGGGGTTTTGAGCCCAACTTATGTTAATTTATGCTCGTTTTGAGTTTGACTCCATATTGTACTTTTAATTTATGACTACCTCTTTTTGTTTAAAGATTCTGGTTGAAAGTAGTAGATGTTAAGTGAGATTAAATATGGGGGTAATTAAACGAAAACAACCACAAAACAAAACGGTTAACCCTCCTCAAGCTTTTGTTTGTTTGGTGTATATCAACCCCTTAAACACGTATAAAGTCATTAAATAAGGAACAAAAAAGAGAAGGGAATAGAAGAAAGAGAAAGAAGAAAAAATCCTCGTGGTCGCAACAACCCTTCCTACCAACAATTCCTTCAACTTCCCAACACGCCCAAAACCCCTGCATTCATCCAACATAAAAACCTTTTTTTTTTATTTATGTGGAACCTAAGAGAAAATCAACTTCAAATTAACCACACATAAAAAATCATACAACCGAAGACAAATTGTTTTAAGATCTCTACGGAAATCACACACGGTGGCCGGCGTTTACCCCCCCCCCCCTCCCGTAGAAAATACCCCCCCCCCCTGCAGAAAATACCCCGTGGAAAATAAGACTCTAAATTTGAGAATTTTACTTGAGTTTTTTTTTTTTTTATTCCCGTAGGGGGAACACTTCTCTATCTATCTATCTAATATGCAGAATACTTGTACCAAACACATTTTGCATGCACACCCGCTATAATTTCCCCCCCCCCCCCTAATATGCAAAAGTAACGAAGAAACTAGCGAAAAAACTGGCGAGTTCTCAAATTTTACACAGCGTAAACTTCAGTGAGTGGCGCATAATACACAAGTACCAAAGTTCCTTCCCAATACGGAAATAAAAAAAAAAAATGAAATGCTAAAATTTGGAAAGTCTTATTTTCTAGGGGGGGATTTTTCCGGGGGGGAGGGGTAAACGCCTAGAACCATCACACACATTTGCTGACTTTTTTTTAAAGATTCCTCGTCATAGTTATGGGAAACCTGGATATGTTATCAAAATAAAATTTAAAACAGGTTTTCAACTGAAATTAAAGAGCAACTTTAAAACTTAAGCAAGCAGATATTATTGCACACGCGAGTTGGGCAGCCACCTCCATACCCCTTGTTCTTTGCGTTAAATCTGATTTTGGTTCCAATTCTTCAAGAACGGCTGCTATGAAACAAGGGTTGTTTAACCGAATAAGAAGTATTTTTAAAGCATTATAAAACCAAAGTGTAAAAAGCAAGGTGTTAAAAAGGAAACCCTTCCATACGGAATAGTTTCTGTTCGTTTTAAGTTTTAAAGTCGTTCTTTACTTTCATTCGGAAAACTTATTTTTGCTTTATTTAATACATTTAAAGAAGGGTATTCTTTTAATTCACTCTGTTAAATTGTTTTAATAAATTTTTATCGTGATTTTTCAATCATCACTGCATTCCAATAATTTGCTGATTGATGACGATCCAGGAACTTTCTAAACAAAGTGGAAATAATACAAAGCAAATCAAAAAAATGTCCGTTTCTAAATCTAAATGTAGCTATGTAAGTGTGTGGGGCTGATGTCTATGTTATTTACCGGCCAAAGAATTCGTTATGGCTTTAAAGAAGTTACTCGTGCGCTACTACTGCTACTTTTGCTACCACTACTACTGCTAATATAACTATTGCTTCTGGAGCGACTGAGGATATTGAAGATACTATAAGGCTGAGGATATTGAGGTGAAAACTTGACGAAATGTTGAGGGGAAAGTTGAACTAAATTAAAACATACTATGTTCATACAGATTGTCAAGAGAGCGTGTCGTGAACAAAATTGAAATACATTACGTGCATGCAGGTTTTAAAAATGGCATATCTTACTAATGCCTTAGGATACTTAGTTAGAACCTTCAGGAATGCTTAGGGAAAAGATCAATTGGCCAAAAGGCAATGTGTATGCAGATTGTCAAAAAGGCGTATCAGCAATATATTAGAAACAGCTTAGCGTATCAATCTGAAACCTCAAGGGCATGATTAGGGGGATGTTAAATCGACCAAAAGGGAATATGTGCATGCTACTTCTGCTGCTTTTGTCACTGTTACTACTACTACTAATACAACACTAATGCTACTTCTTTTACTACTGCTAGTATGATACTATTACTACTAAGGCTAAGGGTTTGAAGGTGAATATTTAAGAGATTATTGAGGGAAAAGGTGACCTAACCAAAAAACACTATGTGCATACAGGTTGTCAAAAGAGTGTTTTTCAGGAATGGCTTAGGGTATTAAGTTGGAACTCTTAGGGAATAATGAAGGGGATGATCAATTGACCAAAAAGGCAATACTTGCACGCTACCACTTTTACTCCTGCTACCACTACTGCTAATACTACTTCTACTGGCGCTACTACTGCTACTATAACTACTACTTCTGCAACAACTGCTACTAAGGCTATGGATATTGAGGTGAAAATTTGAGTAAATGTTAAGGGAAAGTTGAACTAAATCAAAACATACTATGTCTTACAGATTGTCAAAAGGGTGTATCAGCAATATCTTAGGAGCGACTTACCGGATCAAATCTGAAACTTCCGGGGTATGATAAGGGGGTTTCTCATTTGACCAAAATGTAATATGTGCATACTACTACTGCTGCTAGTACTACTGCTACTGCTGTTGCTGCTACTACTAATACAAAACTACTATTGCTACTACTATCATTACTACTGCCATGACACTAGTGCTTGGAAGACTAAGGGTATGAATTTGAAAATTTAAGAAAATATTGAGGAGAACGTTGAACTAAGTCAAAACACGCTATGTGCAAACAGGGTCTAAAAAAGGGTATATTTCAGGAACGCCTTAGGATATTTAGTTGGAACTGTCAGGGGATGCTTAGAGGGAAGATCAATGGACAAAAGGCAATGTTAATGTACATTTTCAAAAGGGCGTATCCACAATAATAATATTTTATTGTTACCCTCTCTACACAACAAAATGCACTAAAGAGGAGTATAAGAAAATGAAAAGACAAACAATAGGGCAGAGACAAAATCCCGCACAATTCTTGACAACTCTAACTTTCAAACACTCATTCAGTATCCAGTTCCGGTTCCAAAATTTATGTAAGGGTGTACGGAGTACCTAATTAGTCCATTCAACTCTTTGACCCCACAAAAATATCTTCAGAAAAAATTAAAATATCCTCCAGTTAGCTAACAACGGGTTCTCCTGATAAAATTACTTAGTTCTAGTGATTTGTTGTGTGAAGTGAGGGCACTTGAGCTATCTGCCCCCAGCAGTTTAAAGTCTGTAGGCCGGCCGGTACCTATATGGCTCTTCCCACTCATTCCCGCTCTCTTCTGCACATTTCATAACTATTACTGAATCAGCCCCTCTTCCATTGTCTTCTTCATGCTTTAGTACATGGGTCAAACATTATAAGATTTCACAACTAGCGAAGCTAGGCACTTGATAGAAGGCAAGTCAGTGGACAATCGATAATTCTGTTGCAGCGGTCAGTAAATCTACGTGACAGTTCGTCCATTTTTTTGACAAATCTCCAAAAACACCGTAGCGTCGTGAAAATGTAACTATTGGAGAGTCCAAATGGAGATACTAAGAAAACACTAGCAGAACCTAGCAGAACACTAGCAGAACAGCGATCGGATTTGCTTTTTATCAGATGCAGAGAAAAGTTACCAGAAAGGTGTCAAAAAGAACATATGCGGTGCAAAAAATGCATTATATAGCTAACCAAAGGTTCTCTTATCAAACTGGCCCTTTACTCTGTTGAGAAGACCATAAGATTTTTATAGTTTCTCTTTCAAATAATCAATTATAAGCTTCCTAGTGGATCGCATTGAAGTTCCAAATGGAAGGCCTAAATACCTAAGTGAATTGGAAGATGAGATTGTGGCGGGATCAACTTGGATTGTATCATTGGAGGCGATCTCCGGTCAAAAGACAAGAAACTCTGTTTTGGAAGTAGCAACTGAAAGACCGATTTCTTTTAGTCCGGAGCAAACAACATCAGCAGCGTTCTGGAGTGTCCCAAGATTATCAGCCAAGAGAAGAATGACATCGGCATAAGACAAGTGACTTCTGTCGATACATGGCTCAATTAAGTGTGGTGGAATCTGTTGAGTGACTACTCTAATAGAGTTTTTAAATATTGCCGGACTAAGAACATAACCTTGCTTAACACCACGGCTTAGCGAATAGCTTATATTAGGAACAGCTTAGCGCATCAAGCTGAAACTCCCAGGGCATAATGAGGGGGATGTTAAACTGACCAAAAGGTAATACGTGCATACTACTACTGCTACTAACACTTCTGTTACTACTACTACCACTAATACAACACTAATAGTTTCTCTACTAGTACTAATAACATGAAAGTAGTACTACTAAGGCTAAGGATATAAAGGTGAATATTTAAGACAATATTGAGGGGATAGTTGGACTAAATTGAAACGCACTAGGTGCATGCAGTTTGCCGAAGGACGTTTTTCAGAAATGGCTTAGAGTATTAACTTATAACTTTCAGGGATTGGTTAGGGGGAAGATCAATTAAGGCAATATATGCAGGCTACTACTAATACTACTACAGCTACTGCTACTCCAGCTACTACTTCTATTGCAACTAGTACTAAGAATAAGAGTATTAAGGTAAAAATTTTATGAACGTTGAGGGGAAGTGAACTAATTTAAAATACACCATGGACATACATGTTATCAAAATGGCATATTGGCAATATCATAGTGAAGGTTTATAGTATTAAGTTCAAACTTCCAGGGCTTGATGAGGGGGATTTTCAATTGACCCAAATGCTTTATGCGCATACTACTATTGCTACTATTGCTACTACTGTTAGTACTACTACTAGTCCTCTATAATATCTAGGGTTTTTGATAGTTATTTTGCCAATAAATATCTATCTATCTATCTATCTATCTATCTATCTATCCATCCATGTATCTATCTATCTATCTATCTATCTATCTATCTATCTATCTATCTATCTATCTATCTATCTATCTATCTGTCTATCTATCTAATCCTACTACTACTACTGTGACTACTGCTTCAACTAAGCCTGAGGGTATGAAGGTGAATATTTCAGGGAATTTTAAGTGTGATTTTGAACCCAGTCAAAACACACTGTGTGTATTCTGGTGGTCAAAAGGGTGTATCAACAATCTCTTCGCAATGGCTTGGAGTATGAAGTTGAAACTTACAGGGCTTGTTCTAGGGGATGTTAAACTAACCAACAGGCAATATTTACATGCTGCTACTCTACTACATCCACTAATACAACAATTGCTACTACTAATATTACTGTTACTGCTACTGCTAATATCGCTACCAAAGCTAAGGATATTAAGGTGAAAAATTAGGGTATGTTGAGACAGTGTTTAACTAAATAGAAACACACTAGGTATATGCAGGTTGTCAAAAGGAGGTATCAGTAATGCCCCAGGAATGACTACAGGAATGAGTTGAATCTTTCAACGTGTGTTGAGAGCGATACTGAAAAAACAAAAGGTGTTGTGTGCATACTGCTACCAATGCTACTACTACTACAGCTATTACTACTACTGAAGCTATGGGTACTAACATGAAGCTTTCAGGGAATGATTAGGGAGACGTTGAACTAATTCAAAACTCAGGAACACCTTAGATTATTAAGATGAAACTTTCAGGGTATGCTGAGGCGGATTTTGAAAGAACCAAAATCTACTTTGTGCATACCACTCCTACTACAATTGCAGCAACTAGTGGGGCTAATGGTACTAAGGTGAAACTTTTATGAAATGTTTAAGGAGAGTTTCAACTAAACATAAAAAATATAAGCGAGCAGGTTTTCAAAGGGGAATAGACGCAATATCTTAGGAATGGCTAAGAGAATTAAGTTGAAAAATTCAGGACATGTTGAGCAGGAAGTTGAATTAATCCATAGGCACTCTGTCACCGGGTCATCTTAACCACGTTGACAACACTGTACCTAAAATCATTCTATAGATTTTGTATTCAGATAAGATGACTGCTCCAGCGTCTTCATGAGATAGGGCTTCATTACTCATCGGCTGATTCAATATGGTCTAACCTTGAGTCTCCTAGTGCTCCACTTTAGCCTCATAGTGTTTGAGTGTGCTTCAAATTAATTAACTAAGTAATTAACGCTAAGGAGCAGAAATAAATGAAAATGAATTGAAAACCCCTTGACCTTGGAAACCACCCGAAATAAGGATTATTTTCAGAAAAAAAGCAAACTCCAGTTTATATTGAAGCTTAAAAGGAGAAAAAATTTAAAAAAGAAAAGAAAAGCGTCTATAGCTGCCACCAAGGCTGGATTCAGGAAGGGGAGGCTTTGCAGGATTTTAACCTCATACTCAGGGAAGACCTGAGTTTAATTTGTGATCAGATTAGGTTTCAATATAGTTCTTAGCTTTTCTTTGACAAACTTTACGGTAATTTTTTATAATTAAGTTACATTAAATTAAACTCTAAAAATACAAACAAAATACATAGTTAAAAATACAAAAATTAAATTCTTAAATGTGTATTTACCGAGCGCGTAGTACCCTAAGTAAAATTTGTGTTTTCCGCCTTCATTCCTTGCAACTAATTCTTAAAGAACAATAAAAAAAAAGAATTTTTCGTAGAAGTAGGAACCACTTAGTTATTCCGGAAAATTAATTTACCAGACCGTTTGAACAACACATTTAAGAAACTAAAGAAGAAATTACAGTTAAAGACTTGAGTTTTAACTCACTGCAATGCAGATGAAAATAGGGGAAAAAGATGTTGCAGTTTACGATAAAGGGTAAGACAAAGAACACACTGATACTGATGTGATTGCTCCAACTGAATTTGTCTTGGTTTACAGAGGGAGGATTTTAAATGCAAAATGTCTTTGAGATTAGGTTAAATCTGAAAGGGAAT
Organism: Artemia sinica; assembly: GCA_027921565.1. Taxonomy (NCBI): domain Eukaryota; kingdom Metazoa; phylum Arthropoda; class Branchiopoda; order Anostraca; family Artemiidae; genus Artemia; species Artemia sinica. The sequence continues at coordinate 57,892,781 of CM051269.1, read as the reverse complement.
ATATAATGGCTTCTTGGACTTGACTCATTAATTTATTAGGGGCAGTAAATCTAATTATGAGGGGAAAAGCTTAAATTTTATTTAAACTGCATGTTTTTCCTGATTAGGAAGTGAGGAAAAATACTAAAAATTTAGTAACTGGAAAGTTCAACGACTAAGTAGGTTTTCATCTACCGTTGTTAAAATTTATTTTCTTGAAACACAAAAAAGTTGGATTTCAAATTTTGTAACGGAAAACTAGTACTTTATTGAAAAAAAAAGTTGGATTTCATTTTTCATCGCTGAATAGCCATTTTACTAAAAAACAAACAAAATAGATTTTGTATATCATTATCAAATTTTTACTTTGAATTTAAACATGCACTAATTATGGCATTATTATTCCAATTTAATTTGCCTTAGTACTAGAGGAAGAACTGCCAACCCAAAACGTCTATGGAATTGTCTTAAATCAGAAACTGTACATCTAAGCGTTTCTTGGACTTGGCCCAGTAATTCTGTTGGGACAACGAAACCTAATTATGCAGGGACAAACTGACCTTTGATTTAACTGTGTCACAAATAATCTTCTAGATTACAAAATGAGGGGAAGATATTGAGAATCCAACAGTTTCAAGGATGGAGGGCAATTAGAGTGTTCCTCTATCGTTGTGGAATTTACTATTGTTGAAACATGAAAAAGTTGGATTTTTCATGCTGGTTTTAAAAAACTATCATTTTGGAAAAGGAACACTTTGGATTAATTTTTTACTGTTGAATATCCATTCAAACGAAAAATAAACAAGTTGAACTTTGTTTATCATTGCTAAATTTTTAATTTGAATTTAAAAATCCAAAAAAATTGGGTTTCTTTTAATAATCCCCTTAAACCTGATAAGTATCGAATACTAGATCGGCTGCAAAAAATAGTAACAATGCAACTTATGCTCCTTATTAAAACCCAAATATGTTGAGTCGACTTTCCCTGCCTTTTCATTTATTTTTCTTTTATTTTATTTTTTGATTCCTTAATTTCCTTTTCCTGTCTTGTCTCTTCCTTTTTAGTTTTGTCCCTTTTTTGTTTTCCCTTTCCTTCTTTTCTAAATTTTTTCTCTGTTGAAAAAAGGCTTCCGAATATGAAGCCGAAATGATGGGGCTTTTGTTATTATAATTTATGTTGCTGTCTCAATTAAAATTTTATTCATATTCACTCGTTTCACTTTATTTAAAAAAGGAAAGACAGCGTAGTCTAAGAAATTATCAAACTGCCCACTCAGAAATATTAGTTAGGCACCGTGGAGAAGGAAGACGTCTTCATTAGCATGTTCTTATATTTAACATAAATTTCAGAAAAGAAATATTTGAACTTTTATTGCTGACGGTTGGATATGCATTGCGACATTCTTAGTTTTTCTACATGTTGTCTGCATTGCAGTGGCTTGTTTAAACTATTTTCTTTGACTGTCACTGATTTTCAGTTAGTTTTGTTTCAAAAGTTCTCGCGTTTTCTTATTGTTTCCACGTATTTATTTAATGAGGTTTTGTTTTTGTGTCAACAGTTTTCAAGCTTTTTTTTTATTAAGTTTCAATAAATTTCATTATATGATTCTTTGTTTTTGTTCCAAAAGTTTCCATTTTCTGATATAAGATTGCCAGTATCATTTAGTGATTTTTAGTTTTCGTTTCAAAGGTTTTCATTTTAATTTTCTACACATTTCAATTCAAACCCTAAATAAGTTCTGAAATTCATTTATAGCTCTTTTCCAAATCTTAGGCAGGAGTTTTGTTTAAGGGTTATGTATTAATAACATTAAGACATGAATAAAACTTTAAGCCAACTGTTTGCCAGTTTATGGGATGTCATTCGCAACAAGCTGTGTCTTTACAGGGAAGAAAGTGAATGTCTAATTGGTCTAATGGCCTAAAATTGATCTCTACGGCCTTTCATATTGAGGCAAACCGGTATCAGTTATGATTATTCAAGATAAAAAAATACCATTAATTTCATATTGATTAATTTCATTTGTATTAATGTCAAAACAGGTAATCCCTCTCCCGGACCCCGGACACGGCTTTGCTGGTAACTTCCCCTTGAGTTGAAAACATCACATGGAAAGCTAACACGGCTTTGCTATCCCACCAGAAAATAACGCCCTTATGTTATTTTATTGTGAGATTGAGAGAAAGCCCTGAAGACAAGATTACCCCCCAGGGATGTGAGATGTGGGGAGATGGATAATGGTTTAGGTCACGATATGGTTTAGGCTCACCTATTTAAAATGCTAAGCTTTTTGATGAAAGAGAAGTTAGGTGGCTTCACCGGATATTACAGTCTGTTCTAATTGTTGAATAAAAGATAATGAGATTAAACTGAGTGTATTTGTATATCTTTTTTAGATGCGACCCTTATAGAAGTTGAAATAAAAATCATTGGTATTATTTTTATTGTTTTTACAGAAAAAATTAAGTGCTTGTTACTTATAAGATTTAAGAATATTAGCAAAATATATAAAATTTTTCGAATAATTAAATTCAAAATGAAACTAAACAATAATATGTTGAATCAACTTGTTTGTTTTTTCAATAACATAAACATTCGAAAGAGAAAGATTAAATCGAAGTTGTTGCTAAATATATATATATATAATATATATATATATATATATATATATATATATATATATATATATATATATATATATATATATTATATATATATTATATATATATATATATATATATATATATATATATATAAATATATATATATATATATATATATATATATATATATATATATATATATATATATATATATATATATATATATATATATATATATATATATATATATTATATATATATATATATATATATATATATATATATATATATATATATATTATATATATATATATATATATATATATATATATATATATATATATATATAAATATATATATATATATATATATATATATATATATATATATATATATATATATATATATATATATATATTATATATATATATATATATATATATATATATATATATATATATATATATATATATATATATATATATATATATACATATGTATATAGTTTTTCAACACTTTTTTATGTTTCCACAGCAGAGGAAAATCACCTTAGCTGTTTAGCGTTCAAATTATTAGATTCTCCATATCTCTGCCTCATTTCCTAGTTGAGATAAACTGAATCTCATGCGGCTAAAAAAAACTTCTAGTTCTTCTCTTCATAAATAAGGATATTGCAAACGTTAGATTAATAGGTCAAGTTGAAGAAATAATTAAATTTTATCTTTCTTATTTAACGTAATCTCAAAAACAATATGTTAAAAATTCAAATGAATTTACGTAAAAAAATGTACATTGTCAGTTTAATATACATATGCTGATATTTTTCCCTTAAAATCTTAATTAATTTTTGATTTCTTAAAGTTATAAAAGTGAAAACAAAAAGTTTTTTTGATTAATTTCTGTTCGTTATGTATTGACATAGTCTTTTCAGGGAGAAAGACTGAGCCTATTCTGAAGTTAAACAACCATCCCTTCCAAAAAAATTTGACAGGGCACTACCCCTTTCAATTTCCAGTTGAATGAGCCGTTTTTGAAGTTTCTACAACATCGCTTTCTATAAAAAACTTATATACCCCCAGGGCATGACTTACAACCCTTGCCATGAAGGCTGTGAGGGGGGGGGGGGGGAAGAGGTTTTCATAATAAAAGAAATAATTTCCAGAACTTTCAACAAAGTTTTAAAAAATGGCTATCTCAAAATTTTGATTGTACATGTATGGGGAAATGGCGAGCGTGAGAGGGGATTAGTTGCCCTCCAATCATTTTCAACTATTTAAAAGGGCACTAGATATTTCAATTTCCAATAGAATGAGCCCTTTTTGAAGTTTCTACGACAACGCGTTCTATAAAACCTTATATGCACCCAGGGTATAACTTACAACCTTTGCCCTGAGAGGAATGGAGGGGGGGGGCTTGTGTCATTCTCAAAAGCCTAATTCCAAAAACTTTCAACTACTTTCAACAAAAAGGCTATCTCAAAATTTTGATTGGATGTGTTTGGGGAAATGATGGGCGTAAGAGGGGGGTTAGCTGTCCTACAATCACTTTTGACTATTTAAAAGTGCACTAGCCCTTTGAATTCCCAATCGAATGAACCCTTTTTCAAGTTTTTGCGACAAAGCTTTCAATTTAAACCTTATATGCACCCAGGCCAAAAATTAAAACCCTTGCCCTGAACACTGTGGGGGGAGTATCCATCTCAAAGACATAATTTCCAGAACTTTCAACTGCGTTCAACAAAATGGCTATCTGAAAATTTGGTTTGAATATGTAAGGGGAAATGTTGGGCTCAGAAGGGGTGGTAGTTGCCTTCCAATCACTGTCGACTACTAAAAAGGGCACTAGCCATTTCAATTTCCATTCGAATGAGCCCTTTTTAAAGTTTCTACGACAACAATTTCTATAAAAACCTTATATGCCCCCAGGGTATAAATTACCCTTATATGCCCCAAGGGTATAACTTACAACCTTTGTCCTGAGGGCTCTGGGGTTTGTCATCCTCAAAGACCTAATTTCCGGAACTTTCATCTACGTCGAACAAAATGGCTATCTCAAAATTTTGATTGAATGTGTTTGGGGAAAAGGTGGGAGTGAGAGGGGGCTTATTTGCCCTCCAATCACTTTCGATTATCAAAAAAGGAACTAGCCCTTTGAATATCCAATCAAATGAGGTCCTTTTCAAGTTTCTACGACAAAGCTTTCAATAAAAACATTATATACTCCCAGTGCATAACTCACAACCTTAGCCCTGAGGGTTCTACGACAAAATTTTCTACGACAAAACTTTCGACAAGTTTCCGCGACAAAACTTTCTATAAAAACCTTATATGACCCCAGAGCATAACTTACAACCCTTGCCCTGAGGGGTGTGGGGGATTTGTCATATTCAAAGACATAATTTCCAGAACTTTCAACTACGTTGATCAAAATGGCTATCTCAAAGTTTCGATTGGCTGTGTTTGAGGAAATGGTGGGCGTGAAAGGGGGCTTAGTTTCTCTCCATTCACTTTGACTATTAAAAAGGGCACTAGAACTTTAAATTTCCAATCAAATGAGTCCTTTTTGAAGTTTCTACGACAACGCTTTCTATAAAAACCTTAAATTCCCCCAGGGTATAGCTTACAACCTTTGCCCTGAAGGCTCTGGGGGTTGTCATCCTCAAAGACCTAATTTCCAGAACTTTCATCTACGTCGAACAAAATGGCTATCTCAAAATTTTGATTGAATGTTTTTTGGGAAAAGGTTGGCGTGAGAGGGGGGTTAGTTGCCCTCCATTCACTTTCGACTATCAAAAAAGGCACTAGCCCTTTGAATATCCAATCAAATGAGACCCTTTTCAAGTTTCTACGACAAAGCTTTCAATAAAAACATTATATACTCCCAGTGCATAACTTACAACTTTAGCCCTGAGAGCTTTTGGGGGTTGCCATCCACAAAGACCTAATTTCCAGAACTTTCAACTACGTTTAACAAAATGGCCATCTAAAATTTTGATTGGGTGTGTCCCCAGGGCATAACTTACAACCTTTACCCTGGTGGCTCTGGGGGGTTTGTCGTCCTCTAATACACAATTTTCAGAACTTTCAACTACGTTGAAGAAAATGGATATCTCTAAACTTTGATCGAATGTGTTTGAGGAAATGGTGAACGTGAGAGGGGGGTTAGTTGCTCTCCATTCACTTCGCCTATTAAAAAGGGCACTAGAACTTTAAATTTCGAATCAAATGAGTCCTTTTTGAAGTTTCTACGACAAAACTTTCCATAAAAACCTTATATGACCCCAGAGCATAACTTACAACCCTTGCCCTGAGGGGTGTGGGGGATTTGTCATATTCAAAGACATAATTTCCAAAACTTTCAACTACGTTGAACAAAATGGCTATCTCAAAGTTTTGATTGGATGTGTTTGAGGAATTGATGGGCATGAGAGGGGGCTAGTTGCCCTTCAATCACTTTCGACAATTAAAAAGGGCACCAGCCCTTTCAATTTCCAATCGAATGACCCCTTTTTGAAGTTTTTAAAACATCGCTTTCTATAAAAATCTTATATACCCCCAGGATATAACTGACAACCCTAACCCTGATGGCTGTGGGGTAATAATCATCCTCAAAGACCCAATTTCCAGAACTTTCAACTACGTTGAAAAAATGGCTATCTCAAATTTTGATTGGATGTGTTTGGGAAATGGTTTTGTAAGAAAATTATGGAAAATACCATTCATTGGCTCATAGGTGAAAATTAAGTCCAGTTATGGATCGAAAAATAAAGTATTTCTGTAAAATCTGAGCTAACAAGGGTTTTTGGCCGTAAATTCTAGTTTTTTTATAAGAAAATTATGGAAAATATAATTCCTGGTTCAAATGTGAAAGTTAAGTCTATTTTTGGATCGAAAAATAAAACTATTTCCGTAAAATCTGAGCTAATAAGGGTTTTTGACCGTAAACTCTAGTTTCTTGTAAGAAAATTATGGAAAATACAATTCTCTAGTTCAAATGTGAAACTTAAGTCCAGTTTTGGATACTCATAATGATGAGGACTGATGATTCTAATTCAATATTTTTTCCATAAAAACAGACTATTTTTTTTTAAACTTCGAAATTATTCAACTTTATTTATTTTTTATCTTTTTTTGTACGTATCTTAAAATGACAAAATATGCCTACGGCTCTAACAATTCTACTCTATGATTGGTCAGAGATATGATGTGGCTTTCCCATTGGTAGTCTATGTCTGGTTATTGACACTACTTAGTCTATTGCATGTATTAAATCAGTATTTTTTACGCAGTGGAACGATAAACACATAAGTCATATCTTAAAAAAAGTGAAGATGGAGCATTTTAATAAAGTGTGTTCACATAACAAGGTTATTGTAGCATTGAATGCCGACAAGGAGAAGTATTTAAACTATGAAACAAGTACAAGTGGTAGCACTATTGGAAATGTATGCATGCATTGTCATGACAGTAAGGAATTCAATTTCTTTGGAATAGCGAAAAAATTCAACTCTTATGTTGGTGGTTTGCGAGATTGAGATCTCCAGAGATGATTGTGCTCAAAGAGAATGCCAACATAAAAATAATCGTTGATGATAGAGGACAACTCCTTGCTACTGTTGCAGGTAACACATTACCTACTGATACATCCAATCGTCAGCTTTCGGGTATTAGCATTCAACGGAAGGTCAATAAAAGAAAGGCCTACTCTTCTACTAATATCGTAAACCATATCTTGTCTACGTGCCGAAACTGTTACCTGTGTAAAAATAATGTGATAATAGACAGTGAAATTGCCAGAAAAATAAAAAGGGCATTGTCAGAAAATATCACTATGGAATATAAAGATGAATCGATGAAAAACAAAGCACCAGCAAACGTTACTGCCATTGATCAAACAGTCAATGAACCAAATAATACCAAAGACGAAAAGCATATTGAGCCTGTTGATGAGACACCAGTAAAAATTGTGTATGACTCTAAATGGAATAGTGATTATTCTACTGATTACGAACTAAGAGAAGACAATAGCTACAATATCAAGAGAGAACATGGTGAACTATTTTATGGAACAAATTCAAAAATTCCAAAGTTAATCATTGATATTAATAATGTATCATAATATATTTTTGTATTAATATTCTACATAGCATTATCTCATTAAAAATATTTTATGCATTACCTTGTTATGTGTTCATTATTTTTAGAGTAAGCTAGCATATCAAACGTGTAGAATGTCTATTAAAACATCGGAGATGTAAGAAAAGGAATTTGCATACATCTATTGTCAGACACATGGGATAACATTGACAAAATCTAACTATCAGAATGAATAAATTCTTTATCAACATCCGTTGTTGGATATGTTATTATGTCATTATGAAAAAATTGTAAGTAAGTAGGAAAGTAAGTAATTAAGTAAGTAAGTAAGTAACAAACTCTTTCTTGAATTCACCTTTTGGATACACAATACAGAAATTTAATTCAGGAAATTATGAAAAAAATGAACAAATTCTTTATTAACATTCTTTATCGATTGAAGTCGCTTCCTAGACAGTCAATACAGCAATTTCACAAAATCTAAGTATCAAATTGATTAAATTCTATATCAACATCCATTTCTCGGATACATGCGGATGAAATTGACAAAATCTAAGTGTTAGAGTGAATAAATTTTATTTATCAACATCTTTTGTCAGATACATCGAATAAAATTGACAGAATCTAAGTGTCAGAGTGAATAATTTATTTTTTATCAACATCTTTTATCAGTTACAACAATTATAAATAGCAAAATCTAAATATCAGAGTGAATAAATGCTTTTTCAGCATCCTTTGTAGGATATGTTGAATAAAATATGCAAAGTCGACATAGCTTTATTTCATTTTTTAAGATTAATTTAGACGAGGTTACGTGCGATCGAATAAAATTGACAGAATCTAAGTGTCAGAGTGAAAAATTTATTTTTTATCAACATCTTTTATCAGTTACAACAATTATAAATAACAAAATCTAAATTTCAGAATGAATAAATGCTTTAACAACATCCTTTATCGGATACGTCGGATAAAATTGACAAAATCTAAGTATCAGAGTGACTAAATTCTATATCAGCATCCTTTTCTGGGATACATAGGATAAAATATAGGATAAAATTGACAAAATCTAAGTATCAGATTGATTAAATTCTACATCAACATCCTTTTCTCAGGAACATGGGAATAAAATTGACAAAATCTAAGTATTAGATTGATTAAATTCTATATCAGCATCCCTTTCTGGGCTACATGGGATAAAATTGACAAAATCTAAGTATCAGAGTGAATAAATTCATTATCAATATCCTTTGTCGGATATGTCCGATAAAATGGAAAAAATCTAAGTATCAGAGTGATTAATTTCTATATCAACATCTCTTTCTCGGATACATGGGATAAAGTTGAAAAAATCTAAATATCAGATTGAATAAATGCATTATCAACACCCTTTGTCGGGCTATGTCGGATAAAATTGACAAAATCTAAGTATCGGGGTGATTAAATTCTATATCAACATCCTTTTCTCGGATACAAAAGATAAAGTTGACAATATGTAAGTGTCAGAGTGAATAATTTTTTTTTATCATATGAAAAAAAAATTGTAAGTAAAAAGTAAAAAATTCTTTCTTGAATTCGCCCCAGGGGCCTAGTGAGAGAGACATGCAAAAAGCTAGGTTCATTTATTTTTTACTAAAGCAATAGCTACCATATATTTCAATTAAGGTATAGATGGCAGCACAACTGATTTTTCCTTCATCCGGGCACCTGCAGCCAACCTACAGTACCACCCTTTTTTCAAATATCTGCATTTACGTTAGGTTCATTTAGGTTCCCTTAGCGTGGGCCACGACACTTACATATTGTGAACTTTATCTTTTGTATCCGAGTAAAAGATGTTGATATAGAATTTAATCACCCTGATACTTAGATTTTGTCAATTTTATCCGACATATCCGACAAAGGATGTTGATAATGAATTTATTCACTCTGATACTTAGATTATGCATTTAAAGGATGTTTATAATGCATTTATTCACTCTGATATTTAGATTTTGACAATTTTATCCCATGTATCCGAGAAAGAGATGTTGATATAGAAATTAATCACTCTGATACTTAGATTTTGTCAATTTTATCCGACATATCCGACAAAGGATGTTGATAATGAATTTATTCACTCTGATACTTAGATTTTGTCAATTTTATCCCATGTAGACGAGAAAGGGATGCTGATATAGAATTTAATCAATTCAATACTTAGATTTTGTCAATTTTATTCCCATGTACCTGAGAAAAGGATGTTGATGTAGAATTTAATCAATCTGATACTTAGATTTTGTCAATTTTATCCGATATTTTATCCTATGTATCCCAGAAAAGGATGCTGATATAGAATTTAGTCACTCTGATACTTAGATTTTGTCAATTTTATCCGACATATCCGATAAAGGATGTTTTTAAAGCATTTATTCATTCTGAAATTTAGATTTTGTTATTTATAATTGTTGTAACTGATAAAAGATGTTGATAAAAAATAAATTATTCACTCTGACACTTAGATTCTGTCAATTTTATTCGATCGCACATAACCTCGTCTAAATTAACCTTAAAAAATGAAATAAAGCTATGTCGACTTTGCATATTTTATTCAACATATCCGACAAAGGATGCTGAAAAAGCATTTATTCACTCTGATATTTAGATTTTGCTATTTATAATTGTTGTAACTGATAAAAGATGTTGATAAAAAATAAATTATTCAAACTGACACTTAGATTCTGTCAATTTTATTCAATTTTATCTGACAAAAGATGTTGATAAATAAAATTTATTCACTCTAACACTTAGCCTTTGTCAATTTCATCCGCATGTATCCGAGAAATGGATGTTGATATAGAATTTAATCAATTTGATACTTAGATTTTGTGAAAATGCTGTATTGACTGTCTAGGAAGCGACTTCAATCGATAAAGAATGTTAATAAAGAATTTGTTACAATTTTTTTCATAATTTCCTGAATTAAATTTCTGTATTGTGTATCCAAAAGGTGAATTCAAGAAAGAGTTTGTTACTTACTTACTTACTTAATTACTTACTTACCTACTTACTTACAATTTTTTCATAATGACATAATAACATATCCAACAACGGATGTTGATAAAGAATTTATTCATTCTGATACTTAGATTTTGTCAATGTTATCCCATGTGTCTGACAATAGATGTATGCAAATTCCTTTTCTTACATCTCCGATGTTTTAATAGACATTCTACACGTTTGATATGCTAGCTTACTCTAAAAATAATGAACACATAACAAGGTAATGCATAAAATATTTTTAATGAGATAATGCTATGTAGAATATTAATACAAAAATATATTATGATACATTATTAATATCAATGATTAACTTTGGAATTTTTGAATTTGTTCCATAAAATAGTTCACCATGTTCTCTCTTGATATTGTAGCTATTGTCTTCTCTTAGTTCGTAATCAGTAGAATAATCACTATTCCATTTAGAGTCATACACAATTTTTACTGGTGTCTCATCAACAGGCTCAATATGCTTTTCGTCTTTGGTATTATTTGGTTCATTGACTGTTTGATCAATGGCAGTAACGTTTGCTGGTGCTTTGTTTTTCATCGATTCATCTTTATATTCCATAGTGATATTTTCTGACAATGCCCTTTTTATTTTTCTGGCAATTTCACTGTCTATTATCACATTATTTTTACACAGGTAACAGTTTCGGCACGTAGACAAGATATGGTTTACGATATTAGTAGAAGAGTAGGCCTTTCTTTTATTGACCTTCCGTTGAATGCTAATAGCCGAAAGCTGACGATTGGATGTATCAGTAGGTAATGTGTTACCTGCAACAGTAGCAAGGAGTTGTCCTCTATCATCAACGATTATTTTTATGTTGGCATTCTCTTTGAGTACAATCATCTCTGGAGATCTCAATCTCGCATAACCACCAACATAAGAGTTGAATTTTTTCGCTATTCCAAAGAAATTGAATTCCTTACTGTCATGACAATGCATGCATACATTTCCAATAGTGCTACCACTTGTACTTGTTTCATAGTTTAAATACTTCTCCTTGTCGGCATTCAATGCTACAATAACCTTGTTATGTGAACACACTTTATTAAAATGCTCCATCTTCACTTTTTTTTAAGATATGACTTATGTGTTTATCGTTCCACTGCGTAAAAAAATACTGATTTAATACATGCAATAGACTAAGTAGTGTCAATAACCGGACATAGAATACCAATGGGAAAGCCACATCATATCTCTGACCAATCATAGAGTAGAATTGTTAGAGCCGTAGGCATATTTTGTCATTTTAAGATACGTACAAAAAAAAGATAAAAAATAAATAAAGTTGAATAATTTCGAAGTTTAAAAAAAATAGTCTGTTTTTATGGAAAAAATATTGAATTAGAATCATCAGTCCTCATCATTATGAGTATCCAAAACTGGACTTAAGTTTCACATTTGAACTAGAGAATTGTATTTTCCATAATTTTCTTACAAGAAACTAGAGTTTACGGTCAAAAACCCTTTTTAGCTCAGATTTTACAGAAATAGTTTTATTTTTCGATCCAAAAATAGACTTAAGTTTCAGATTTGAACCAGAGAATTATATTTTCCATAATTTTCTTATAAAAAAAATTGAGTTTACGGCCAAAAACCCTTGTTAGCTCAGATTTTACAGAAATACTTTATTTTTCGATCCATAACTGGACTAATTTTCACCTATGAGCCAATGATTGGTATTTTCCATAATTTTCTTACAAAAAACTAGAGTTTACGGTCGAAAACCCTTTTAACTCAGATTTTATAGAAATAGTTTTATTTTTCGATCCAAAAGTAGACTTAAGTTTCAGATTTGAACCAGAGAATTGTATTTTCCATAAGTTTCTTACAAAAACTAGAGTTTACGGTCAAAAACCCTTTTTAGCTCAGATTTTACGGAAATAGTTTTATTTTTCGATCCAAAAATAGACTTAAGTTTCAGATTTGAACAAGAGATTTGTATTTTCCATAATTTTCTTACAAAAAACTAGAGTTTACGGTCAAAAAACCCTTTTTAGCTCAGATTTTGTAGAAATAGTTTTATTTTTTGATCCAAAAATAGACTAGAGTTTCAGATTTGAACCAGAGAATTGTATTTTCCAAAATTTTCTCACAAAAAAAACTAGAGTTTACGGGCCAAAACCCTTATTAGCTCAGATTTTACAGAAATAGTTTATTTTTCGATCCATAACTGGACTTAATTTTCACCTATGAGCCAACGAATTGTATTTTCCATAATTTTCTTACAAAAAAAACTAGAGTTTACGGTCAAAAACCCTTATTAGCTCAGATTTTACAGAAATAGTTTATTTTTCGATTCAAAAATAGACTAAAGTTTCAGATTTCCACCAGAGAATTGTATTATCCATAATTTTCTTACAAAAACTAGAGTTTACTGCAAAAAACCCTTATTAGCTCAGATTTTATAGAAATAGTTTATTTTTCGATCCATAGCTGGCCTTAATTTTCACCTATGAGCCAACGAGTTGTATTTTCCATAATTTTCTTACAAAAAAAACTAGAGTTTACGGTCAAAAATCCTTTTTTAGCTCAGATTTTATAGAAATAGTTTTATTTTTTGATCCAAAAATAGACTAAGGTTTCAGATTTGAACAAGAGAATTGTATTTTCCATAGTTTTCTTACAAAAAACTAGAGTTTACGACCAAAAACCCTTATTAGCTCAGATTTTACAGAAATAGTTTATTATCTAGCTCATAAAAGCCAGAAATAGCAAACTACCCACCTCAAATTATAGGTTTCAGATAACACACACCTATGAGAGACTAAGAAACCTAGCTCTGAAAAGCCCAAATAGCATCCCAAACTATAGGTTTCAGACAACACACATACAAAAGGCTATGAAACCTAGCGCATAAAAGCCAGAAATAGCAAACTACCCATCCCAAATTGTAGGTTTTAGACAACACACACCTATGAGAGACTAAGAAACCTAGCTCTGAAAAGCCAGAAATAGCAAACTACCCACCCCAAATTGTAGGTTTCAGACAACACACACCTATGAGAAACTAAGAAACCTAGCTCTGAAAAGCCCAAATAGCATTCCCAAAACTATAGGTTTTAGACAACACACACCTACAAAAGAAGAAATGTCTTCAAAGTCAAGGCTATAAGAAAAAAAGTTCTGGATATTTTTGTCAGTTTGTAGTTTACGCACTAATATCAATATCAGTAACGATTCTATTTGAACTTTCTCCAAGTTGATAAAATTGATCTCTAAAGGGTTCATGATAAAAAAAATAGTTTGGGGCAAGAAAAAAAAATAATGTCGTGAAATCATTTTCAATACTCAGAGCAGTGGGACGTTGGGATTGAATCATAGAGAAACATCGAATTTACCTTTAAAAAAAATGTGACTCAAAGACATTTTGTTCTTTTCACTGGCTTGAAATTGCATACAAACGAGCCAATCAGGTGTTTCAATCCTTTTGTTTGCTCAAAATTCGACAAAGCAACGACTGTTTGGTTAGTTTTATTTTGCATGATATTTCTAAAGCCAATTAAGATGAAGAAATGTCTTCAAAGTCAAGGCTATAAGAAAAAAAGTTCTGGATATTTTTGTCAGTTTGTAGTTTACGCACTATTATCAATATCAGTAACGATTCTATTTGAGCTTTCTCCAAGTTGATCAAATTGGTCTCTAAAGGGTTCATAATAAAAAAAAATAGCGCAAGCCATGTTGAATATACTTTCAAAAACCCATCTGGTCGAAAACATGTTTGTTATCGTTAATGATTTCCAAAGATGTAAGAAAATTATGGAAAATACAATTCTCTGGTTCAAATCTGAAACTTTAGTCTATTTTCAGATCGAAAAATAAAACCATTTCTATAAAATCTGAGCTAATAAGGGTTTTTGGCCGTAAACTCTAGTTTCTTGTAAGAAAATTATGGAAAATACAATGCAACCGAGTCTCTTAAACCCTGTAAAGCTCTTTTAACAGATACAAGAACTACTTATTTAACACAAAAATTTTGTTTTTAATGGGCACCAAGTAAAGAAAAACCACATGGAATCAGGCAACCGAGTCTCTCAAACCCCGTAAAGCTCTTTTAAAAGATACAAGAACTACTTATTTAACACAAAAATTTCGTTTTTAATGGGCACCAAGTAAAGAAAAACCACACGGAATCAGGCAACTGAGTCTCTCAAACCCCTTAAAGCTCTTTTAAAAGATACAAAAACTACTTATTTAACACAAAAATTTCGTTTTTAATCGGCACCAAGTAAAGAAAAACCACACGGAATCAGGCAACCGAGTCTCTCAAACCCCGTAAAGCTCTTTTAAAAGATACAAGAACTACTTATTTAACACAAAAATTTCGTTTTTAATGGGCACTAAGTGAAGAAAAACAAACGGAATCAGGCAACAGAGTGTCTCACACCCTGTAAAGCTCTTTTAAAAGATACAAGAACTACTTATTTAACACAAAAATTGTGTTTTTAATGTGCACCAAGTGAAGAAAAACCACACGGAATCAGGCAACCGAGTCTCTCAAACCCCGTAAAGCTCTTTTAAAAGATACAAGAACTACTTATTTAACACAAAAATTTTGTTTTTAATGGGTACCAAGTAAAGAAAAACCACACGGAAAAGCCCTTATAATAGCATAGGAAGGAATATAAGCTCCTGGAATAGCATAGGAAGGGGACATAAACCCTTATAATAGCATGGGAGGGAACATAAGCCCTTAAAATAGCATGGGAATTCTTATACACGCAAGCAAATAACATGGGAATTCCTATACACGCAAGCAAATAACGTGGGAATTCCTATACACGCAATCAAATAACATGGGAATTCCTATACACGCAAGCAAATAACATGGGAATTCCTATACACGCAAGCAAATAACATGGGAATTCCTATACACGCAAGCAAATAACATGGGCATTCCTATACACGCAAGCAAATAACATGGGAATTCCTATACACGCAAGCAAATAACAGGGGAATTCCTATACACGCAAGCAAATAACATGGGAATTCCTATACACGCAAGCAAATAACATGGGAATTCCTATACACGCAAGCAAATAACATGGGAATTACTATACACGCAAGCAAATATCATGGGAATTCCTATACACGCAAGCAAATAACATGGGCATCCCTATACACGCAAGCAAATAACCTGGGAATTCCTATACACGCAAGCAAATAACATGGGAATTACTATACACGCCAGCAAATAAAATAGGAATTCCTATACACGCAAGCAAATAACATGGGCATTCCTATACACGCAAGCAAATAACATGGGAATTCCTATACACGCAAGCAAATAACATGGGGATTCCTATACACGCCAGCAAATAAAATGGGAATTCCTATACACGCAAGCAAATAACATGGGAATTCCTATACACGCAAGCAAATAACATGGGAATTCCTATACATGCAAGCAAATAACATGGGAATTCCTATACTCGCAAGCAAATGACATGGAAATTCCTATACATGCAAGCAAATAACATGGGAATTCCTATACACGCAAGCAAATAACATGGGAATTCCTATACATGCAAGCAAATAACATGGGAATTCCTATACACGCAAGCAAATAACATGGGAATTCCTATACATGCAAGCAAATAACATGGGAATTCCTATACTCGCAAGCAAATAACATGGAAATTCCTATACATGCAAGCAAATAACATGGGAATTCCTATACACGCAAGCAAATAACATGGGAATTCCTATACACGCAAGCAAATAACATGGGGATTCCTATACACGCAAGCAAATAAAATGGGAATTCCTATACACGCAAGCAAATAACATGGGAATTCCTATACACGCAAGCAAATAACATGGGAATTCCTATACATGCAAGCAAATAACATGGGAATTCCTATACTCGCAAGCAAATAACATGGAAATTCCTATACATGCAAGCAAATAACATGGGAATTCCTATACACGCAAGCAAATAACATGGGAATTCCTATACATGCAAGCAAATAACATGGGAATTCCTATACACGCAAGCAAATAACATGGGAATTCCTATACATGCAAGCAAATAACATGGGAATTCCTATACACGCAAGCAAATAACATGGGAATTCCTATACATGCAAGCAAATAACATGGGAATTCCTATACTCGCAAGCAAATAACATGGAAATTCCTATACATGCAAGCAAATAACATGGGAATTCCTATACACGCAAGCAAATAACATGGGAATTCGTATACACGCAAGCAAATAACATGGGAATTCCTATACATGCAAGCAAATAACATGGGAATTCCTATACACGCAAGCAAATAACATGGGAATTCCTATACACGCAAGCAAATAACATGGGGATTCCTATACACGCAAGCAAACAAAATGGGAATTCCTATACACGCAAGCAAATAACATGGGAATTCCTATACACGCAAGCAAATAACATGAAAATTCCTATACATGCAAGCAAATAACATGGGAATTCCTATACACGCAAGCAAATAACATGGGAATTCCTATACACGCAAGCAAATAACATGGGAATTCCTATACACGCAAGCAAATAACATGGGAATTCCTATACATGAAAGCAAATAACATGGGAATTCCTATACACGCAAGCAAATAACATGGGAATTCCTATACATGCAAGCAAATAACATGGGAATTCCTATACACGCAAGCAAATAACATGGGAATTCCTATACACGCAAGCAAATAACATGGGAATTCCTATACATGCAAGCAAATAACATGGGAATTCCTATACACGCAAGCAAATAACATGGGAATTCCTATACACGCAAGCAAATAACATACTCACTCTCTTTGAAAAACCAAATCGGGCATTATCTACATAATTACAGTATCAACGTAATCCTTTTAACAGGCACCTCATCCCCATTTATTATATATGAAATGTAAATTCCTCTTTAGGAATCAAAATCCTACGTGCACAAAACACCTATATATATATGTATATCTATTGACCCCCGTCTACTTAGTAGCAATTTAGTTTCTGTTCGTTTTAAGTTCTAATGTTGCTTCTTACTTTCAGTTGAAAAAAAGGGTTTTTTTAATTTAATTTCTGATCGTTTTTTAAATAATGCTTGGAAATCCGGCACCCCCTTCATAGAAATGTCCCTTACCCCAAAAGAAACATCCTCCACGGAAAGATTCTCCCGAGTAACCTACTACTTCAGCCCCCCCCCACCAGAAAAAAGTCCTTCCTGAAAATGTCTGTATACTTCCCAATAATCAATGCAATATGTAAGCAATGGGCAAAGTTCATAACTTGCAGCCCTTCCCCTGGGAACTGTGGGGGATTAAGTCATCCTAAAAGACATATTTATTAGATTTTCGACTATTCTGAACAAAATGGCTATCTCAAAATTTTAATTGGGTGACTTTGAGAAAAAAATGAGCGTGGGAGGGGGCCTAGTTGCCCTCCATTTTTTTGGTCATTTAAAAAGGGCACTAGAACTTTTAATTTCCGGTCCAATGAGCCCTCTTACGATATTCTAGGACCGCTGGGTCAATACGATTACCCCTGAGGAAAAGAAAAAAAAGACAAATAAACACGCATCCGTGATCCTTCTTCTGGCAAAAATTGGAAAATTCCACATTTTTGTAGATAGGAGCTTGAAACCTCTACAGTAGGGTTCTCTGATACGCTGAATATGATGGTGTGATTTTCATTAAGGTTCTATAACTTTTAGGGGGTCTTTCCCCCTTTTTTCGAAAGTCAGCCAAATTTTCTCAGGCGTGTAACTTTTAATGAGTAAGATTAAACTTGATGAAACGTATATATTTGAAATCAGAATTAAAATGTGATTCTTTTGATGTATCTATTGGTATCAAAACTCTGTTTTTTTAGAGTTTCGGTTACCATTGAGCCGGGTCGCTCCTTACTTATAGTTCGTTAACCACGAACTGTTTGATTATTTATTTCTTTTTTTTTCCCCCAAAGGCACTTCCTCTGGAAGGGATCGTCGTTTAAACTTCAAGGGGAAATGAATCGATTAGAAATCGAGAGTTCTAGTGCCTTTTTTAAGAGTCGAAAGTGATCGGAGGACAACTAGCCCCCCACGGCGTTTATCCCCCAAATGCATCCGATAAAATTTTTGAGTTAGCCATTTTGCTAAAACTAGTTCAAAGATCATACAACAAAAACTGTGGTATAGACAAGAGCTCCCAGGGCCCGAGGACAGGCGTTGTAAGTTATGCTCTAGGGGCATATATAGTTCTTATAGAAGGAATGCTCGTAAAAACTCCAGAGAGGGCTCATTTGATTGGAAATTGAAAGTTCAAGTTCAGTTTTTGAGTCAAAAAGGACTGGAAGGTAGGTCCCCCACCCGATAAAAATTTGGAGATAGTAAAGGCCATGTGGTTCCAGTGTTTTATTATTTATTTATTTATTATTATTTTTCCAAGAGATACTTCATATGGAAGAGGTCGTCGGATAAACTTCAAGGGGGAATCATTCGATTAGAAATCGAGAGTTCTAGAGCCCATTTTAAGAGTCGAAAGTGATCAGAGGGCAACTAGCCCCTCTCCCACGCCGTTGTTCACCCAAATGCATCCGATAAAAATTTTGAGGTAGCCATTCTTTTAAAAATAGTTCAAAGGTCATATAACAAAATCTCTGGGGTCGACACAAACCCCCAGGGCCAGGGGGCAGGCTTTGTAAGTTATGCCCTGGGGGGAAATATGGTTCTAATAGAAGGGATGCTCGTAAAAACTTCAGAGAGGGCTAAATTAATTGGAAATAAAAGTTCAGAGTCAAAAGAGATTTGAGGACAACTAGCCTCCCTCCTCACGCAATTTTTTCGCCAATTGCATCAGATAGAAATTTTGAGATGGCTATTTTGTTAACCCCTCAGGGCCCGGCAGCAGGTGTTGTAAATTATGCCCTAGGGGCAAATAAGGTTCTTATGGAAGGGATGCTTGCATAAACTTCAAAGAGGGCTCATTTGATTGGAAATTGAAAGTTCTAGATCACTTTTATAAGTCTTAAGTGATCGGAGGGCATCTAGCCCCTTCCCCCTCCCCTTACGCTTTTCCCCCAAATGCATCAGCTGAAAATTTTGAGATAGACGTTTTGTTAAAAATAGTTCAAAGTTCAGATAACAAAAACTCCGGTGTTGACACAGCCCCACAGGGCCCGACGGCAGGCGTTGCAAGTTATGCCCTGGTGGCATTTAAGGTTCTTATGGAAGGGATGCTCGTATAAACTTCAAAGAGGGATCATTTGATTGGAAATTGAAAGTTCTTGTTCACTTTTTATAAGTCAAAAGTGATCGGAGGGCAACTAGCCCCCCCCCCCCACGCCCTACATTTTTTGAAGCATCTGCCCCCTCCCCCACCAATATGACACATTACTGGACTACGAAGATCAAATACGCCCCCTTGTTCTACTTTTAAAATCCATATGTAAATTGGGTTTTCATTACCAATTTATTGACATGCAATTTTATTGACATTATAAATATACAATTTTATTGACATTATATATATTATAGGATGCAAATTTATTGACATTTTCAGCTTTTCTGAACTATCTCACGCCCCACTTTTTCAAAGAGCGTCTGGTTAAAATTTTGAGATTGCCATTTTGTTCAGAAAAGTTCAAAGGCCAAATAACTAATCTTCCGGGGTTGAACCCGCCTCGCCACCCCTGACCCCGGGGAAATTGCTCTGATTTAAGGAAATTGCTTATTGCTACTTGGACACTTTGTTTACTTCAATACTTGGTTTTCGTGATTTACGTGGCAACTTTGATTTATGGTGCAAGGGCTATAAATTATGCAAGTTGCTTATTGTTACTTTGATACCTTGGTTACTTCGATGCTTTCTTTACTTTGTTGTGGTTTTTTTTTTACTTTGGTATTGTTATTTTGATACTAGTTTGATAATTTGGTGAACTTTTGATATTGTAAAAAAAAGTTTGACTTTGAAATAAGGTAATTTTAATAGCTTGAAACTAAAAAAAAACTTTCCGTAAAAGAAGTTTTTCAAAAAAAAGTGAAGGCCATTTTAAACTTAAGATCAGCAGATACAAATACCTGTTAAAATTCAAACCAAAAACGATCAGAAATGACTATTAAAGAATAAATAAAGAAATAATAAATAAATCTTAAAGCGAGTAATGCTTAAATTGAATATGCGAATAAAAAAATTATTTTGCTACTGAAGTATAAATGAAACCCAAAATGAACAGAAATTAAATATACAATCAATGCAAACAAACACACAATAGATACTAATATAAATGAATAAATGAATCCTAAAACGAGTGAAACTTAAATTGAATATGCAAATCAAGCGTGAATCGAACAAAAATAACTACAAACAAGAGTTTGGGTATCACCTCCTTCTCTCACTGCAAAAGTCTAAAACCTACTGCGTCATTGGCACTTTACTGAAAAAAAATTATACTAAAAATATTTCCTTTTTGTTCAAATATTACTTAATATTGAAAATAAATATTGAAATTACAGTAAAATTTTGAACTGATGAGCTTTCAGCAATTAATATCATTATACATCAAATATTCAGTTTGATTTATTAGTTCTTTCCAAGATTGTTCAAGACGAATATAATTTCACTACAAACAAGAGTTTGGATAGTGCCCCCTTCTTTAACTGTAAAAAACCTAAAGCATATTTCGTCATTGGCGCTTCACTGAAAACGAATTGTATTACAAATATTTCCTTTTCCAGTTCTTCAAGCATTAAAAGTGAAAATAAAAATTACAGTAAAAAAATGTTGATCTGATGGATCTTTCAACAATTAATATCATTATATATATATAATATTCAATTTGATTTTGTTTATATATTCCAAGACTCTTCAAGACACATATAGTTTTCAGTAAAGCGTCAATGACGCAGAAGGTTTTAGACTTTTGCAGTGAGAGAAGGAGGCGACACCCAATATCTTGTTTGTAGTTATATTTGTTCGATTCAAGCTTTGTTTGCATATTCAATTTAAGTTTTACTCGTTTTAAGAATTATTTATTCATTTATATTAGTACCTATTGTATGTTTGTTTCCATTGATTGTTTATTTAACTTCTGTTCGTTTTTGGGTTTCATTTATACTTCAGTAGCAAAATATTTTTTTCGTTTTAAGCATGATTTGCATATTCAACTTAAGCATTCCTCGCTTTAAGATTTATTTATTCTTTTATACTATTACTTGTTGTATGTTTTTTGCTATGATTGTTTATTTAATTTCTGGTCGTTTTGGGTTTCAATTTTGACAGGTTTTTGTATCTGCTGATCTTAAATCTAAAATGGCATTTACTTTTCTTTGAAAAACTTCTTTTACGGAAAGTTTTTTTTTTAATTAATCTTCAAAACATCGACAACAAATAAAAAATAAATCACTATAATAATTAAAACAGGAAAGAACAAATAAAAATAAACTGAATTTTTGATATATAATTATTTTGATTGCTGGAAACCAGGAAACTCAAGATTTTATTTCACTGTCATTTTTATTCTTGTTTTTCAATGTTGTAAATATAAAAGAAAATACTTTTAATATAATTGGTTTTCAGTAAAGCACAAATGACGCAATTGGCTTTAGAATTTTATGGTTAAGGGAGGGGCAAACGGTTAGAAGCCAAACTCCGGGTTATAGTAATTTCGGTTCGTTGCAAGTTTGACTTGAATATACAATTTAATATTTACTCGTTTAATGATTTATTTATTCATCTATATCAGCATCTATTATCTTTATATTTGATATAATCATCTATTTTAATTTCTGTTCATTTTAGGTTTCGTTTATTCTTTGATAGTAATATCTGATCATGTTGAGTTTGAATTACTGTAGAACATTATTTCTGCAGGTCTTAGGTTTTGTTAATTTGTTTTGTGTCACAACAACCGCAACACACTTTTCTTTCATGGGGGGCCAAGGAGATCAATTAAGTGGGCTTTCATTTTATAAAGGATCGTTTGTTGACTGTTAGTTTTTCTCTTCAATCTAGTTCTCCGTAAATAATAAGCCATTAAAATTCAATTTCCTCTCTGTCCCTAAATCTTTTCTATCTTGCCTTGATGTAATCCCTTGTCAGAAAGAGAATTAAATATGAAAAGAGTTTCCACCAAACTAAAGAGTGATCGTAGTTGATAAAGGAAGACAAATTTTGGTAGCCGGACAACTAAGCTTGGTGTTTTTGGTATTTAAGCAGTGGCGGTTCTGGCCTCTCTTACACCCGGGGCAAAAGCTTGATTAGCAACTCTCCCCCTCCTGTTTCCCACAAAAATTTCAGGCCAAATTTTAACGAGGTTTTTATTTATTAACAAAATTATTTTCAATTTGTTTATTAATTACTATTTTTAAAACATAAAATCGCGAAGAAAGGAAGAAAACGAGGACGATTAACAACCATTGAAAAAATTGAAAAATTATGCAAATATTTCGTTCAAGACCTCCGCTTGACCGTCCTCAGTGCAGAATAAAACTGATAAAAATATAAAAACCAAACCTTAAAATAAAAACGCAAAACTAAAATTGGACGACCCTTTCTTAGTAACGGGGAAAGGGTAATTGTTGTTGTGTTTTTATTTTAAGGTTTGGTTTTTATATTTTTATCAGTTTTATTCTGCACTGAGGACGGTCAATTGGAGGTCTTGACCGAAATGTTTGCATATTTTTTCAATTTTTTCACTGGCTGTTAATTGTCCTCGTTTTTCTTCCTTTCTTCGCGATATTATGTTTTATCATGATTAGCCAGTATGGTCTCAGAAATTATTTATTACTGTTTTTAGAATTATTTTTTTATTTGTTATTTAAGTTATTTAATTATTTGAATTTAACTATTTTAATTCTAATTTATTTTTACTTTATAAATTAGTTAATAATTTATTAATTATTTTTATTTATTAACTGCGCCCTCTACTTTATTAAAACGATATTCAAAAATATTATTACCATTATATTATTTGTTTTAAGTTTTGTGCCCGTAAAATTTCCGTACCCGGGGCGGATGCCCCCTCTGTCCCTTTCCCAGAAGCCCCTCTGTATCGAATGGATCCAAATCAACAGTCGGTCAGTCTCAAAATACAGATACATCAACAGTGCTGAATATTTAAACTGAATATTAAATAAAGCTGATTTCCTAATGTTGAAAATTACAAAATATAAAGGGCGGCCAAAGGTACAACAAACATTGACGAATTTTACTTTAATAATCCGCATCTATGTCTACCTAAAAATCTCTGTTAGATATTCTGACGTAAATAGAGGGAAGTTGAACTTCAAACGAGCAAAATCAATACTTTGTAGATTACACAGATATATCTACAAATTCAAACAAACTGACTTGTGATGTTTTCCAATATCTGTAGAATTCTAAAAAATAAAACATTAACCCCAGTGGTGGTTCTTATATCTCATACGCATGGGACAAAATTTGATTAGCGCCCTTCCCCCTCTATCTGGCAAAAAATCTTCAGGCCAAATTTTAAGGATTTTCATTTATTATCAAAAGTATGTTCAATTTTTAATTCAATAATAATTTATTTTTAATTATTTTTTTGAGTAATTTTTCAAATTATTTAATTATCATTAATCATTTAATTATTATTATTAAATGCTATTTTATTAATTATTTTATTTTATTAACTGTGTCCTCTACTTTATTTTGATAAAACAGATTTCAAAAATTACAAAATGATTATAACTGTTAGATTACTGATTTGAAATTTTTATACCCCTAAAATTTCTGCGCCCGGGATAAGTGCCCCCCCTGTCCTTCCCCTAAAACCAATTCTGACTGACTCCAAAAACTAAATGTTCTCTTAGGGGCAGAAGTTTTAAATAGCCTATCAAAAATAAAAGACTAAATCCTTCTTTCAAGATCCTAAATCCATTTTAATTCTTAGCAAAGTGATAGTTTTTCAGAGTTCCATTAATTTACGGAAATCTAGCACAACCAGTTTATTTTAGTTCGTCTTGTACCTATTGAGTAATCTCTGAAGCAATAATTTCTATTCGTTAAAGTTTTCAACTTCCCTCTGTACTTCAATAAAAACAGTTATTTTTTCTGAAATGATTTTGCCTTCTGTTTCAATACAAGCATCTTTTTTTCAAGAAACGTTACAATAGAACTTTGTTTAATGTAAGCAATGAAACTAAAGTACGGTAATCAATAAAATTTTTCTTTGATAGGGGACATTAAACATAGGTTCAATTCCTCCCTCCCTTAATGTTTTCTATTAAATATGTATAGTTTTTTCACATAATAAAAGTGGCCTTAGCAGTGGTGGTTTTAGACCTAGGCAAGGAGGGCAGTTACCCCTTTCCCAGTTTTTCTGACAACCGACGTTGAATTCCTTTTATTTATGTTTTTACACTCCTATCGTATATCTTGCCCCCCCAGCCCACTAACCCAGGCTATGAAGCCTAAAACCACTACTACTCCTTTAGTTATGTTGCCACCGTCAACTTTGATAATTTGCGCCAAAAATTCAATTATTTAATAAAATTTTCTGGTACAGGCCCATTATGCGGGCCTCTCTAAAAAGTCAAGTTTGGTTAATGCTAATGAAATAAAATAAAATAGGATGAATATATAATAGTTTAGAAACAAATTTGGGCTATATGTATGCACATTAGGGGGTGGAGTGGGGGTGTAGCATAGCATATATTAAATACGTAACCTAACCTAAGTACCTTCCCCCCTTTAAACCCCAAAAGCACAGTTTCATATCGTATACGCAATGAAAACCGCGCTATCATTGCCAAATCTAAAGCGGTAAACCCTAGAGGCCCATATAATGGGAAAATACAAAATTTTCTTCCATCCTGCAGTCTTTTTTCAAAATATGTCTTTGAGCTTGCCTACTCTAAAACGGTTACCACGTCATAAACGGGTTTTATCATTGCCTACTCTACAACGGTAAACCCTAGAGGCCCATATAATGGGAAAGTGCCAAATTTTCTTCCATCCTGCAGTCTTTTTTCAAAATATGTCTTTGAGCTTGCCTACTCTAAAGCGGTTAACACGTCAAAAACGGGTTTTACCATTGCCTACTCTACAGCGTTAAACCCTAGAGGCCCATATAATGGGAGAATATTACATTTTCTTTCATCCGACAGTCTTTTTTCAAAATGTGTCTTTGAGCTTGCCTACTCTAAAGCGGTTAACACGTCAAAAACGGGTTTTATCATTGCCTACTCTACAACGGTAAACCCTAGAGGCCCATATAATGGGAAAGTGCCAAATTTTCTTCCATCCTGCAGTCTTTTTTCAAAATATGTCTTTGAGCTTGCCTACTCTAAAGCGGTTAACACGTCAAAAACGGGTTTTATCATTGCCTACTCTACAGCGGTAAACCCTAGAGGCCCATATAATGGGAAAGTATTAAATTTTCTTTCATCCGACAGTCTTTTTTCAAAATGTGTCTTTGAGGTTGCCTACTCTAAAGCGGTTTTTGTCATTAAGATTGCAATAGTGTCCTTGATATGGTTTCTAGCTTTTTCACTCCAGAAATGACACTAAACAGGGCGTTTTGAGGCCATGCGTCACTTTACGATAGAATTATTAAGACGAATTTAGAATAGGTGTGAATATATAGGCAGGACCTTTTAAATAAGGCATTAAAAATATCTCTGCGATCTTGCGGCAGTCTGCCAGCGACAGCAGAAAATAAATAAATAAGGAAACGTTTAGAAACCCAGCGAAAAAAAGGTTTTCCTTGTTTTTCAAGATTGGGGCTAAAACTCTAAAGCTAATAAATTCAGGGGGTGAAACTTGATTGGTATTTTCAGAATTTGTATTTTCTGGCATTTTGACCTACTCTGAGGAAGAATTGATGGTTTGTGTCACAAAAAGGGCGGAAAATTCCAGAATCTTGTGGCAAAATATCTTTTATTGCTTAAAAGGAGTGCTAAATATTTTGACCCCGGTTCAGTTGAGCCCTCTCCCACATTTTATGACATCTGGTTCAATATGATAACCCTCTAGGAAAAAAAACAATAGAAGACATAATTGCTACCTATTCAAAAAAGTTACTTTACTTGTTGTTGAAGATAGGCGATTATAATTTCCTTACTTTGGGTTTTGAACATGGTGAATTCAATGATATACTTTTTATTATTTTTTTTCTTTTTGTTAGAAGAGCATCATCGAGTGTGGAAAACCACGACATGACCAAATGGGGTCACCAAAAGCCTCCATTCATGCTGTAGGTCCCAGGGACTTCTTGCTGTCTGGTTTTAAGCAGGCTTAAGCTCTTTGTCTAGACTTGAGAACATGTATTAGTCCTTGTCCAGCACTAGTTTGGGACCATTAGATTTGAGGAGTCATAATATGTTCACTGATTTAAACAACATGAAAATAGCAACGGGGAATGTTACAACCTTGAATAAATATCGTGTCGTCATTTCGATTGATGAATTTTCGAAGTATTGATGAACTTGTATGAAGTTTCAAAAGTTTTTATCTGAGGGATCGGAAGCATGAAATTAGGTAATATAGAATGTGTTTACTCTGAAATTTAGGTGTACAATGCTTCTAAATATATGGAATTCATTTAGTATATGAATTCTATACTAAATCTAGATTGATGTTACTCATCAAAAGGTAAGAGCCTAAAAAATATTTCGTCATTTTCTAAAAAATAGGGAAAAACCCCTAAAGTAAAGTGACCATATTAGAAATACCACAATAAGATTCAGCATATCAGAAAATCTTGCTGTAGATTTTTGAAGTTCCTAAAAAAAAAAAAAAAAAAAAAAAAAAAAAAAAAAAAAAAAAAAAAAAAGTCCTATTTTTTCCAAAAGCAAAGTCACGGGTGCATGATTATTTTTTGTTTTTTTTTCCCCAAGGGTGATCGTATTGAACTAAAGAGTATCAAAATTACCATCGATTGACAATTTTCATATAGCAAATCAATTTATTAGCTTCAAAAAATTATATACTAAATAAAGCATAAAAACTATATAGCTTATATTGAAGCTATATAAACTATATAGCTTATGCTTTACTTAATATAAAAGTTGATTTAGTTTATATTTCACAAAATTTTATTCAGTAATATATAATTTTGCAACATCTATTATCAAGGATGGATGGTGGGTCATTCTGTAGAAGGGAGGGGGTGTCAAATACCTAAAAGAGCGTATTTCGATATCGCAGAATTTTCCAAGGGAAGAATTTATATGGGAGGGAATTTTCCTGGAAAAATTTTCCACGTAGAGGGATGGAGGAAATTTCCTGACTTGATTTGAAAAAATATCAGAAATAAAATAAAAATAGTTTTTTTTAAATGAAAGTGAGACGCAATATTAAATTTAAACGAACAGAAGTTATTCCGCGAGAGTGGCTGCTCCCTCCCTTAGGTTACATCTTGCTCGTTGACCTAAAGATCTTTATTACTTTAGAAAAACTTCTTATTCCAATTCAAGAGCATTTCTGTTTCAACAGTCGATCTATTGGGAATAAAGTTGAACTTTAGTGTGAACAGTGGAGGACAGAAGAGGGGACAGATCCCCTCAAATTTAGAATCATTTCTGTTTGTTTAAGTTTTAATGTTGCTCCTTACTTTTTGTTGAGACAACAAGTTTTTTTTCAATGAAATAATAGTTTTAGCATAAAACAAACATAAACCATTATCACCCAATAAATGAAACTAAACATGAGTAGAAGCAACAATAAATATTAGGTCAGAGATTAGGTCAGATAATGAAGTCATTGTTATTAGAACTTTCAACTATGCAGAACAACTCAGATAATTCATAACTTTGATTGGACATATTTGGGGAAAAGGGGACATGGAAGGGGGCTGGTTGCCCTCAATCAAATTTTATTCCCAAAAAAGTCCCTGGATCCTTTAATTTTCAATCGAATGAGCCCCTTACGAAGTTTCTACGAAAAACTATTTTCATGCGAAATGGCTTGGTGAAAAGATAAAAAAAAAAACAACAACATAATGATACATAGAACCGATTAGGCTTTTTCAGACAGCGCTGTTGCGCTACCCATGAAAAAAAAATGTTGTCTATGTCTGCTTTAATCCGATCTGACATCTGAATGGGCTCATGCTATTAAATCCGTGTAAACAATCATAGAAAGATCATTACAAAGAGATACATTGGAAATTATATTGTTTGATATGCGCACATCATAAGTTCATAAGTTTATTATTCCAAATTCACAAATAAATTAAACAACACTTTCGCGCCGGAAAAACCTATGCGGGTTTGTGGTCACGCGGAAGTCCACGTAATTACTTACCTATTAACTCAACTATTTACTCAACCCTCAACTATTAAATTGCAACTATTATAAATAAACCAAAAATAAATTAACTATAACGTATATATATGAAAAAAATAGATAAATAAATAAATAACAGAATTAAAAATAATAATAGATAAAAAAATAGAATAAAAGATAATGATAATAAATCCAGTCTCCATCACTCTTCAATTAACAACTCCCATTCCCTGCCCTACTAACCCCACCTTAGCACCTGCCCACCCTTACCCCTTCAGATCTTCTTCCTCCATGCGATATAGAATTACGCAAGGACGTAGCCCTATACCTGAGCCGCGTTTTCAGGCTCAGCGGGTTCGAACACGGGTTGTTCTCGTCTAGTTTCAAGTTTCTAGTTTTTCGTCTAGTTTCAGCGGGTTCGAAGTTTCAACCCCGTGTTTGATGCACTAGATGCACTGATGCACAACGCTTGATGCACTAGACGAGAACAACCCGTGTCGAACCCCCTGAGCCGTGAACAACTCGTCTTCGAACACGGGTTTTTCTCCTCTAGTGCATCAAGCGCTGTGCATCAGTGCATCAAGTGTTGTGCATCAGTGCATCAAACAAGGGGTTGAAATTTCGAACCCGTTGAAACTAGACGAAAAACTAGAAACTTGAAACTAGACGAGAACAACCCGTGTTCGAACCCGCTGAGCCTGAAAGTTTTTCATGAAGGTTTTTCATGAGAAGGTACTGACTGACGCTAAGAGAAGTATCAGGACTAAGATCATTTGCCGTTTTTATGCAAACGTTTTTTCATAAATCTGCTCTGATCAGCGGTCTAAGAACAATGATGAGTATAACATCAAAGTTCTTAGATCGTTGTTGTATTTGGCAGCAAAATGGCATTGACAGTGATGAACTAGAGAACGGTAATCTATGCAGAAAGATGTAAGATCTTAGAAGTAATATCTTTGTGTTAAATAATCGAGTTACTGACTGACAGACCAAAATTTTTTCCATCTTCCTCCGTTTCACCAAATATCTGCTTTACATGCCCTTGTGGATGGATGCACAGTCTTAAGATTTATAAACATTTATCATAACCAGCCTAAGAATTGCAGTTTCAAATATAAATGAGAAAAATAAAAAGAACTTTGCAGCTCATCCATGGCTTAAAATGTTTATTTATTTTCATCTGTGGATTTTTTTCTCGCCTTGAATTAGGAGATTAATTCAAGAATTAAGATATTTATTAAAGTGCAATTGCTCGATTTTTTATGCAATGTTTTTTTTTTAACTTCTTTAGACCGGTTGTCAATTAAACTAAATTTGAATATAATATTGGCAGTATAGTTTTGAAAATCACATTTGGTATCTAGCACTTGTGCGACTATGTGAGCGTGAGCTCTTTTTTTTTTATCCTTTTGCATTACATTAGGACAGGTGTGTTATGGCACACAATTTTTGTGTAACCCAAAGAGGAAAAGATACATATTTTATCTTTTTTCAATACTTTCGTGTTCAAAATTGTGCTTTACTTTAATTTATTTATTTTCAACGTAAATTGCCACATTTTGCTTTAGCCAGTAGCAAAGTCCCATAAGGCTGTGTTAGAAAGATAAGGCAAAAAATTCGATCCTTAGCTCGTTTTTGACAGATTTGACGCAGTCAAGACAACGAAAAATTGATTGGCTCATTTTTACAAAATTTTATCAAAGTAAATTGAATAAAAGTATATGAACCACAACATTTTCTCAAGATGATCTCTGTTTCTCTGTGTATAACACCACGAAGCTTCAAAACAAACTTCTGGTGCTATATTTCATTTCCTAAAAAAGTATCTGATAAGTAAATCGTTTTTGGTGTTGTTGGGCAAAACAAGAAAACATACATTTGTCCTTTGTTATTTTCCACCTTTCCGGACTTAATGCCAAAACAGCTCACAAGCCTAAGTCTTATCCCCCTATTTTTTCCCAGGGGAAAGTATTATCCCTGTGATTCCTATTGAAGATCCCTTGTAATATATTAGGCTCCATATTTTTTCCTTTAGCAACTCTGAGACAACTAGGTAACGGAAAGAGATTCGGACACTAAGAATCGCATTGTCTCCTTTTTGTTGATTTCATTGTCGCCAAACGATATTTTTCCCGCTAGTTTTCTTACTGACAAATGAAAAGAAATAATACAGAGAAATAAATACGTAAGAAAATTTTGACGCGGCATGTAAAACGGGGTTGTTCTAAACAAGAACACATAATTTTATAATTAACTTTATAATGCTAGCATAATACGAGCCCTTGAGTGCGTTCTAGCATCCTTATCGAATTAATCCACTTGATATTAAGTTTCCGAGACGTAATCCCTAAACTATAACCAAAGATGATTATCATGTAACTTGTCAACTGAAACGCAATAGGCGACTCACTATATAGTACAGTAAATCTAAATTAATTTTAAGGGTTCCCTAAAAAAATTGCAATAGTTTTTATTTTGGTATATTTCGAAGTTAAAAAAAATTCTCTACAACATATTAAAAATCGGCCAAAATCAGCAAAGGTCAAATTGTCGCTTTTTCGTCGTTTCTTCTAAAATGATGACTTTAAAAAAAAGTAATCCGAACTTTTAAAAAGTCAGTGATAGGAGAATCTTGCACATAGATCACGAATACGGACTAATTTCTGTGTTTTGACCCTCCCTGAGTCGTTTGACCCCTCTGAGTCTTCTCCAACCAACCCCCCCCCCCCTCCCCCCCCCCAAAACGTATGAGATAAAGGCGTGCATTAATTTACGTTGGATATTAAACGGAACCGGATTCACGCAAAGAAAATTTACACTTCCTATGCCGAAATGCTAGGAAAAAGTTTTGCCCTAGTATCTTAAATGTTTTGTCCCCCCCCCTCACGTGCACCCAATCAAATAAATGATTTTGCAAAGATCTCAAAATTGCCCCGCATCTGCAATGTTCTTCAACGTTCTTGGTGAGAAATTATTCAACAGATGCGGTGATGTGCCAAAGCAGGCTGACCCTTTCGCCGACATTCGAGTTTGAAAAAACGTGTAAGCAGTACGCTTACTGATCAATTTTGGCTTCTAGTTCACTTTTTAGTTAAATTCAAGATCCAAGGTAGCTTTTGCCAAGCTGAAATTGAGTATAGCTAAATAGTGAAAGGATGTGATGGGTATGTTTTACTATGAGTCTTCAAAAGTAAGGATACATTCTACTGTCAACAAATACTGCTTCTCTACTAGAATGATTGAGATGTATGGAAGATAGAGCCGCAACTTTATAATCATTCTAACGGTATGACAAGTATTTTTTGTGACGCTGTCAAAAGCATCTGAAGAGATTGGCGTTATTGATACTCTAAAGGGGTCAGCTTGTAATGTACGTTAAACCCAGTTCTACATAGGGGAGATCGGGGTTGAACCGGACACAAGCGACCAGCATAAAGAGATACATAAACAGTTATTGACTCTATTGAGCAGTCGTCTCCTTTCGAAGGTGATACGCTATCACTTTGGATCCTTGCTCATGGCATGACTGCTGCAGAAAACGCGAACGCCGACAAAGCAATAGAAGTCGGAAGAAGATTCTTGACGGAATGGCAGGGAAATCTCTGAAGGGGCATCCTTAAGAACAGAAGGATCCAGTATTCCTTCTGACGGTGAAGCAAAAAATGGGGGAGAATTCCACCGTTCAGACCCTTCATTGCTGTTTCAGCATCTTCTAACTATATCCAGAAGACTAAATATGGACGAAGAATCTTCATTTAAATATGAACTTTGTTCTTATCCTGCGTCACTCTTTGATGATTCTGGCACGTTCCAAAAGCCAAATAAACCAGAGATAGCAAAAGCTATCAAGCGACTTTCAGGAATTGACAGTATTGGGGTAAAATATAGTCTGAATTACACCTACGTCTTAGACGTGGGCGCTTTGCTTCACAACATTACCTAGGCGAGGAAAGAAACATATACGAAGATCTTAGACCGATACTGGAACTATGTTTGGGCCGAATATCCAGACACTATTATTGCCTTTAATGGCTTCAACATCACTGTTTTGCTAAAAGAAAGAATGACTAATCTTAAGCGAAACCGTTTCACTTGACGGGAAGTACTGTTTAGCCCAGAAATAAGATTGACCACCAAAAAGAATTTGGGAATCCTTCGGGCAAAAGGAATAAAGCCCATTTCGTCAATGCACTTTATGATTATTTTCAAGGCAAAGATCTGAGAACCATCTATGCTAAAGCTGATACTAACTTGCTTACTGTACTTACTACGGCTGAGGGTTCGAAGATTTTGTACACAGTAGTTATCTATGTTGATGCCGAATTGTTGGTGTTGTTACTTTATCATACTATTCCTGAGTACCACAAGGTCTACCTGCATAGTGAGCCTAAGTTAACCACTTCTGGTGCAACTTGGGGCATCGAAGCCATTGTTAAGAAGATTAAGACTTAAACCTGCAAACTGCTTCCTTTTGCTCACAGAATTCCTGGCTGCGACACAACTTCCCATTTACATGGACTTGGCAAAGGGATTGCGCTTAAACAGCTGAGAGAGAAGGAGCAAGTTAGGGAAAGTGTTACAACGTTTTCTCAAACTGATGCTTCGAAAGAAGAGATTAAAGTAGCCGGGGAGGTTGTACTTTCTTTATTGTCCGGCCTTTTTGAAGTGTTTTACGACAACACTTTCTATAAAAACCTTATATGCCCCCAGGGCGTTACTTACAACCCTTGCCCCGAGGGCTTTGGGGGGAGTGTTATCTTCAAAAACATAATTTTCGGACCTTTCAACTATGTTGAACAAAATGACTATTTCAAAATTTCAATTGGATGTGTTTGGGGAAATTGTGGGTGTTGGTGGGGTGTTAGTTGCCCTCCAATCACTTTCAACTATTAAAAAGGGCATAAGCCCTTCCAAATTCCAATCAAATAAACTCTTTTTAAAGTTTCTACGACAACTCCTTCGATACGAAGTGCCCGTGTCTAAAAGGTAAAACCAAAAAAAAAAATATATATATATTGTTCCAACATCGTTCTTTACTTAGGCAGCGCTATTGCGCTGCCTCTGATACCATAAATGCAACATTGCTTGCAAATCTCGCCAAGGAACTAGTTGCTCTAATGCTCTGGTCCAAATCGAAGACGAAGAAGATATTTGGTTAGTTAAATAAATGTGATGAATCTCCAATCCTTTTGCAATTTCAAATGACCTGTGATTTTTTGTTAAAATTAAAATCAATGATTTAGATAGTTGTGAGTAGTTGCTTATTTATTCTAAGAGTTTGGGGTGGTCACGTTTAGAGGGAAAAATGGTTGTGTGTGTGTGGGGGGGGGGGGGGGTAAATTGATATGGACACAAATTTTATCTGCATTAGCAGTTCCATTTTTCCTGTATGAAATGTTCTTCACTTAATGTTGCTCTCATACCTATATCAACGCTTGCTTCAAGGGCGGGAGGGGGGGGGGACTAAATATGTGCATTCAAAACAAAAACCAAGTGCATATTCTTCATCTACGTACCAGATTTACCTATAACCAGTTTTGTATACGTCAAAATTCTAGTTTTTAAAAATTAACTAGTTTTTAAAAATTAACTAGTTTTTAAAAAGGTGTAATTTTAGAAGAAAAGACAAAAAACGGTCAATATCAAGTCGTCAGATTTTTAGAAATTTTTTTCTGGTTTGAATGGTACCAAGACCAAAACTATTGCAATTTGTTTGAGGTTAAACCTTAAATAGAATGCACTAGTGGATAAACTTAAACAGTAGAATCATCCCTATCTCAACCATTAGACAAAGCCGGGCCGAGATCAAACTGCTCCGTGTAAACACAAGCGACATAAGATTTTTCCATTGGTAGGCACGCGTGTGGCAAACGAAAATATTTGGTATAGCTGTAATAATGAAGAAGATACATTGGTATAAGGATGAAAAGAAAAAAAAACAAAGAATGAATTTATTAACATAATCTAGAAAAAAATAAGTTTTATCTGGACAATAACACAATGTGATGACATTCGACTAGGAAATTTGATACTTCGCATCGACATTTCAGTTCCATAGTTTTGTCAATTTTTTCTCAAAGGAAAATTATGTGGTCGGCATGAATGCAGACTCGTAGCTAAATTAAATTTAGTTACTGCCTTTTTTCACATATGTGAGAAACCAAGAAATTTCTCAGAGACACCAAGAGGTTTCTATAAAACCAGAGACCAAGAGGTTTTTATGTGAGAAACCAAGAGGATTCCAAATCTTAAACCTGAGATTTGTGGAAAGTTCTTGAAATGCCAATAAAACGGTGCTAGCTCTAAAGGCGTATAAGACAAAGATATTCAAAAGCAGAAAGGTGCATTATAAAATTCTGTTAGCTACCGCTCAAAGCCTAAGCGAGGACAATTTCTTTTTAGAAAATGATGCTAAAACGAGAACTGAATGTAAAGAATCAAAGAAAAAGACAGAAAACTCAACCCCGTCCTTTCTCTAAAACAGAAATCCTAGAAATGCGTGGTGATAATTTAGTAAGTAAGGGACCATACCCCTTTCCTCTAGCTCCAAACATGCCCTAGACAAAAAAAAATGTTTCAGTAGCAACTGACAATAAACTTGGTAACTAGAATGACTAAATAATTTTAAATTATTTATTAATACAATTCTGAAACATCCAAAGTTTTATATCAAACTTGTACGTAACCCGAAACTGGAAAGATAATGAAAAGCATTGTGAGGGTAAACTTAATGAGTCATAAAAAAGTGCTTTCTGAAGAGAAGTTTTACGTAATTTGCAAGTTCATGGCAGAATATTTACAACAATAATAATAACATGCATTACTTTATGCTGTTCTTATAAAACAAATACAATTCTTTTGATGTCCTTCAATTATCTGAAAACTCACTAAGAATTTAACGAAAAACAGATCTTAACGGATGTTTGGTATTTTATTGGATATGACCGTTCCAACCAGTTATTCGAAGAAAAACAATGGTCCTACATTAAGTTTCAAAGGACATTTTTATGGCCCCATTAAAGAGTATTAAACTGGAAAAATTCAAAGGAGTATTTTTCCTCACCAAAAACAAAAATTTTTTGACGCATGGCCCAATATCATAGGTAGCGCAATCGCGCTGCCTAAGTTAAGAACGATGTTGGCACAATGTATTATTTTTGTTTTTTTGGTTTCCATGCCAGGGCACTTCGTATCAAAGGAGTTGTTGTAGAAACTTTGAAAAGGGTTCATTCGATTGGAAATTAGTATGGTTAGTGCCCTTTTTAATAGTCGAAAGTGATTGGAGGGCAACTAGCCCCCCCCCCCCCGCCCATCATTACCCCAAACACATCCAATCAAAATTTTGAGACAGCCATTTTGTTCAGCGTAGTTGAATTCCAGAGAGAAAATATGTTTTTGAGGAGGACACTCCCCCATAACCCCCAGGGCAAGGGTTTTAAGTTATGCCCTGGGGGTATATAAGAACGATGTTGGCACAATGTATTATTTATTATTTTTTTCCTTTAGAGCAGGGGACTCTGTATTGAAGAAGTTGTCGCAGAAACTTCGACAAGGGCTCATTCAATTGGAAATTGGAGTGGCTTGTGCCCTTTTTAATAGTCGAAAGTGATTGGAAGGCAACTGGCACCGCTTCCACGCCCACCATTTCCCCAAACATATCCAAACAAAATTTTGAGATAGCCATTTTGTTCAGCGTAGTTGATTTCCAGATAGAATTGGTAGTGTTCTATTAACCGGACTCTTTTAAATAGTGTTAGTTTGGTTAATGCTAATAAAATAAAATAGGATGACTATATAACAGTTTAGAAACAAATTTGTGCTATATTTTTGCACATTAGGGGGAGTGGGGGCAAAGCATAGCATATATTAGATGCGTAACCTAACCTAACCTAAGTACGTTTCCCCCTTGCCCCCCCCCCCCAAAAAAAATCCAAAAAACAACACTTTAAATACAGTATACGCAATTAAAACCACGCTATACATTGTATTTCTCTACAGTGGTGTTTTTATTGAAATCTTTGTCGTAGAAAAATTGAAAAAGGGCTCATTCGATTGGAAATTCAAAGGTCTAGTGCCTTTTTTAATAGTCGAAAGTGATTTGAGGGCAACTAACCCCCCTCTCATGCCCACCGTTTCCTCAAACACATCCAATCAAATTTTTAGATAGCCCTTTTGTTCAACATAGTTGATTTTCAGATAGAAATTATGTTTTTGAGGAACACACTCCCCCACAGCAATCAGGGCACGGGTTGTAAGTTATGCCCTTGGGGCATATAAGGTTTTTATAGAATGCGTTGTGATAGAAACTTCAAAAAGGGCTCATTCGATTGGAAATTGAAATGGCTAGTGCCCTTTTTAATAGTCGAAAGTGATTATAGGGCAACTAACCCTCCTCTCACGCCCACCTTTTCCCGAAACACAACCAATAGAAATTTTGAGATAGCCATTTTGTTCAGCGTAGTTAATTTCCAGATAGAAATTATTTTTTTGAGGAGGACACTCCCCACAGCCCTCAGGACAAGGGTTGTAAGTTATTCTCTGGGGCATATAAGGTTTTTATAGAAGGCCTTTTTGTAGAAACTTCAAAAAAGGCTCACTCGATTGGAAATTCAAAGGGCTAGTGCTCTTTTTAATACTCGAAAGTGATTGGAGGGTAACTAACCCCCTCTCACGCGCACCATTCGCCCAAACACATCCAATAAAAAATTTTGAGATAGCCATTTTTTTCAACGTAGTTTTAAGTTCTGGAAATTAGGCCTCTGAGGATGACAACCCCCCCCCCCCCCCCCCCCCGAGCCCTCAGGGCAAGGGTTGTACGTTATGCCCTGGGGGTATATAAGGTTTTTATTGAAAGTTTTTCGTAGAAACTTCAAAAGGGCTCATTTGATTGGAAATTGAAACAGCTGGTTCTTTTTTAATAGTTGAAAGTGATGGGCGAGCGACTAACGCCCCTCTCACGCCCACCATTTTCCCAAACACATCTAATCAAAATTTTGAGATAGCCATTTTGTTTAACGTATTTGATAGTTCTGGAAATTATGTCTTAGAGGATGACAACCACCGTCCAATCCCTTAGGGCAAGGGTTGTAATTTATGCCCTGGGGGCATATAAGCTAAGCTGTTTATAGAAATTGTTGTCGTAGAAACCGAAACCTAAAATATAAGGTTTTTATCGAAAGTGTTTTCGTAGAAACTTCAAAAGGGCTCATTTGATTGGAAATTGAAAGAACTGGTTCCTTTTTTAATAGTTGAAAGTGATGGGCGAGCGACTAACGCCCCTCTCACGCCCACCCTTTTCCCAAACACATCCAATCAAAATTTTGAGATAGCCATTTTGTTTAAGATATTTGATAGTTTTGGAAATTATGTCTTAGAGGATGACATCCACCCTCCACGCCCTTAGGGCAAGGGTTGTAATTTATGCCCTGGGGGCATATAAGCTGTTTATAGAAATTGTTGTCGAAGAAACCGAAAAAGGGCTCATTCGATTGGAAATCAAAAGGCTTAGTGCCCTTTTTAATAGTCAAAAGTGATGGGAAGGCTTTAAATTTTTATAGTAGAAATCGATGTGGGTATAATGTATGATTTTTTGTTATTGTTGTTGTTTAGACCAGGGCACTTCGTATCGAAGAAGATGTCGTAGGAACTGCGAAAAGGGCTCATTTGATTGAAAATGGAAAGGGCTGATGCCCTTTTTAATAGTCAAAAGTGATTTAAGGGCAACTAATCCCCCTCCCACACCCATCCTCCCATTTGCCATTATATTTAAAAACTAAATGTTGCCTTAAGATTAAATCAAAATGCACTGTGTTAATGCTAATTCCCAATAAGGCATCCCAGCAGTATCCCAAGAACGACTGATGGTATTATTTTCAAACTTTCGGGGCTACTTCTGCTCTTAAAATTTAACCAAATCAAATTAGCGTAAGTGTATCCAAGCTATCAAAGAAAGTAAGCAGATTTCTTTGCGAATGGTATCAAGTTTTCCATTTCAGGTCAACTAGAGGAAGTATGAAACTAAATTAAACTCTACTCTTTGTGTCCAGGTTTTTAAAAGGACGTATGTTGTTAAAAATTGCTGAAATTTTTTCTAGCATACTAGCAGGCCAAACTATACAGTCTTAAAAAACGAAAACATTTAAAGTATTATTTTCTTTTCCCTGAAAAGACTAGGTCAATATAAAAACGAACAGAAATTAATTAAAAAAAAATTGTTTCCACAAAATAAGTTTTTCAAAGAAAAATAAAGAACTCCATTAAACAAAAAATGAGCAAAAATAAAATCAAATAATCTACCAAGCGTGAAACTACCGCAAATCATCATCGATAAATAAATGAAACCCAAAACGAACAGAAATTACAATAAATAACCGAGTCAAACTGAAAACGAGCAGAAATTAACATAAGTTGGGCTCAAAACCCCTATGCCTTCCCAAACAAAATTTGCACTTTACTGAAAAAAATACAAATGAATGTGCATTTTCAGTTTAATATACATATTTGGTAATCAAAATGTTAATATTATTTGATATATTAAAGTTATAAAAGTAAGAACATTTATATTTTTCAGTAAAGTTCAAATTATGTTTTGAGCCCAACTTATGTTAATTTTTTCTCGTTTTGAGTTTGACTTCGTTATTTATTGTAATTTCTGTTCGTTTTGTGTTTCATTTATTTATTGATGCTGATTTGCGGTAGTTTCACGATGGTAGATTATCTTATTTTATTTTTGCTCATTTTTTGTTTAAAGGACTTCTTTACTTTTCTTTGAAAAACTTATTTGGTTGAAAAATTTTGTTTTAATTAATTACTATCTAAAACCACACATTACTTTGAAAATTGATAGATAAGATGTGCTTAACTATTTAGGTTGCCTCTTAGTGGTATAACGTTTTGTGGGAAATTTCAAATAGTCCCACCAGCCGTGGATTCCTCTCCCACTATTTACGAAATTCCGTCTAATTCTCTGTTGTAGTGTTGATTAGAAGTTAGCACTAGAAATTTCTGTATTTGCTAAAAATTTAATCCAAACCCTCCTTTTCAAAGAGAGTAAGAGAGACAAATTCACATACAAATATATAGATTCAAACATAGAAACCGACAAATACAGGCACTGGGACAAGCAAGTAATTTTACAGTAATTTGTTTTACAAACAAATAGATTTATACATACAAACCGACAAAAAAAGCAGTGGAACAAGCAAACACCCACCCAGACACACAGGCCTAGAGAGTAAGAGAGACAAAAACACATACAAACACATAAACCCAGACATACAAACCGACAAAGACAGGCATTGGGACAAGCAAGCTCCCGCCCAGACACACAGGCCTAGAGACTGAGAGAGACAAAAACATATACAAACAAAAAGATTTATACCTACAAACTGACAAAGACAGGCACTGGGACAAGCAACCACCTGTCAAGACAGATACCACCAAGACACACAGACCTACAGAGTGAAAGAGACAAAAATATATACAAACAAATAGAGTTATACATACAAACCGACAAAGACAGGCAGTGGAACAAGCAAACACCCACCCAGACACACAGGCCTAGAGAGTAAGAGAGACAAAAACACATACAAACACATAAACCCAGACATACAAACCGACAAAGACAGGCATTGGGACAAGCAAGCACCCGCCC
This sequence comes from Artemia sinica, assembly GCA_027921565.1. Classification (NCBI taxonomy): domain Eukaryota; kingdom Metazoa; phylum Arthropoda; class Branchiopoda; order Anostraca; family Artemiidae; genus Artemia; species Artemia sinica. The sequence continues at coordinate 57,852,204 of CM051269.1, read as the reverse complement.
AGACACACAGGCCTAGAGACTGAGAGAGACAAAAACATATACAAACAAAAAGATTTATACCTACAAACTGACAAAGACAGGCACTGGGACAAGCAACCACCTGTCAAGACAGATACCACCAAGACACACAGACCTACAGAGTGAAAGAGACAAAAATATATACAAACAAATAGAGTTATACATACAAACCGACAAAGACAGGCAGTGGAACAAGCAAACACCCGCCCAGACATACACACAATGAGAATAAGAGAGACAAAAACACATACAATATATAGATTCAGATATACAAACCGACAAGATTTATACATACAAACCGACAAAGACAGGCAGTGGAACAAGCAACCCCCCCCCCCCCCTGCCCAGACATACAAGCAAAGAGAATAAGAGAGACAAAAAACACAGAAATTTTTTAGAGTCAGATATACAAACCGACAAAGACAGGGCACAGGGACATGCAAGTACCACGTCCAGAAACACAGAATTAGAGAGTGAGAGAGACAAAAACACATACAAACACATAACCTCAGACATAAAAACCGACAAAGACAGGCACTGGGACATACAAGCAGCCGCCACGACACACAGGCCTAGAGAGCGAGAGAGATAAAACCATATACAAACAAATAGATTTATGCATACAAACCGACAAAGAAAGGCACTAGGACAAGCAAACACCTGTCAAGACACATACCACCAAGACACACAGACCTAGAGTGTGAGAGAGACCAAAACATATACAAACAAATAGAGTTATACATGCAAACCGACAAAGACAGGCAGTGGAACAAGCAAACACCCGCCCAGACATACACGCAAAGAGAATAAGAGAGACAAAAAACACATACAAATATATAGATTCAGATATACAAACCGACAAAGACAGGCACAGGGACATGCAAGTACCTCGTCCAGACCCAGAGACTTAGAGAGTGAGAGAGACAAAAACACATACAAACACATAAACTCAGACATACAAATCGACGAAGACAGGCACTGGGACATACGAGCGCAAGCCTTGATACACAGGCCTAGAGAGTGAGAGAGACAAAAACATATACAAACAAATAGAATTATACATACAAATCGACAAAGACAGGCACTAAGACAAGCAACCACCTGTCAAGACACACAGACCTAGAGAGTGAGAGAGACAAAAACATATACGAACAAACAGAGTTATATATACAAAGCGACAAAGACATGCAGTGGAACATGCAAACAACCACCCAGACATTAACGCAATGAGAATAAGGGAGACAAAAACATATACCAACCGACAAGATTTATACATACAAACCGACAAAGACAGGCAGTGGAACAAGCAAACACCCGCCAGACATACACGAAAAGAGAATAAGAGAGACAAAAAACACATACAAATATATAGATTCAGATATACAGACCGACAAAGACAGGCACTGGGACATACAAGCTCGACACACAGGCCTAGAGACCAAGAGAGACAAATACATATACAAACAAATAGATTTATACATATGGCGCACCACTCTAAGTAAACCTAAATTAACCTGACTTTTTGCATGTCTCTCTCGCTATGACTGTGTGTCTGAGCGGGTGTGCTGCCATCTATAACCAGTCTAACCTAAATTCAATGCAAGGATGCACAAAGTCAAAATTAAAAAAAAAAACTTAGATTTTATGAATTCCCCCGGGGCGGACACGGTCGCTGCGGCGAGCGGCGGTGCGGGTCATGGACAGTGTGTCTGGGTGGATTTTTGCTTGTTCCACTGTCTGCCTTTGTTGGTTTATTTACCTGAATCTATGTTTTTGTGTGTGTCTCTCACTCTCTTTGCCTGTGTGTGTGTGTGTCTGGGTAGGTGTTTGCAGGCCACAGTAAATGTCTTTCTCGGTTTGTATGTCTGAACCTATGAACTTGTATGTGTTTCTCACTCTCTATGCCTGTGTTTGTGTGTCTGGGCGGGGTACTTGTATATCCCTGTGCCTATCTTTGTCGGTTTGTATGTCTGAATCTATATATTTGCATATTTTTTTGTTTCTCTTATTCTCTTTGGGTTTATGTCTGGGCGCAAGTTTGCTTGTTCCACTGTCTGCCTTTGTCGGTTTGTATGTCTGAATCTACGTGTTTGTATGTGTCTCTCACTCTCTTTGTTTGTTTGTCAGGGTTGGTGTTTGCAAGTTATATGCATGAATCTATGTTTTTGTATGTGTCTCTCACTCTCATTGCGTGTGTGTGTTCGGGTGGTTTTTTGCATGTCACAGTAACTGTCTTTCTCAGTTTGAATGTCTGAATCTATGTATTTGTATGTGTTTCTCACTCTCTTTGCCTGTGTGTGTCTGGGTGGGGTAATTGCATATCCCTGTGCCTGCCTTTTTTTTGCTTGTTCCCCTGCCTGTCTTTGTCGGTTTGTATGTATAGATCTTGTCGGTTGGTATATCTGAATCTATATTTGTATGTATTTTTGTCTCTCTTATTCTCATTGCGTGTATGTCTGAGAGGGTGTTTGCTTGTTCCACTGCCTGTCTTTGTCGGTTTGTATGTATAACTCTATTTGTTTGAATATGTTTTTGTCTCTCTCACTCTCTAGGTCTGTGTTTCTGGGTGGTATGTGTCTTGACAGGTGCTTGCTTGTCCCAGTGCCTGTCTTTTTCGGTTTGTATGTATAAATCTATTTGTTTGTATATGTTTTTGTCTCTCTGACTCTCTAGGCCTGTGTGTCTGGGTGGGTACTTGCATGTCCCAGTGCCTGTCTTTTTAGTCTGTTAGTTTGAATCTATATATTTGTATGTGTTTTTGTCTCTCTTACTCTCTTTGCATGTGTGTCTGGGTTAGTGTTTGCTTGTTCCACTGCCTGTCTTTGTCGGTTTGTATGTATAAATATATTTGTTTGTATATGTTTTTGTCTCTATCACTCTGTAGACCTGTGTGTCTGGGTGGGTACTTGCTTGTCCCAGTGCCTGTCTTTGTCGGTTTGTATGTTTGAACCTATATATTTGTATGTGTTTTTATCTCTTTCACTCTCGAGACTTGTGTGTGTGGGTCGGTACTTGATTTTCCCAGTGCCTGTCTTTGTCGGTTTGTATGTTTGAATCTATATGTATCTATATGTATGTGTTGTTGTCTCTCTTGCTCTCTTTGCATGTATGTCTGGGTGGGTACTTGCTTGTTCCACTGCCTGTCTTTGTCGGTTTGCATGTATAAATCTATTTGTTTGTATAGGTTTTTGTCTCTCTCACTCTCTAAGTCTGTGTGTCTGGACGGTGTACTTGGGTGTCACATTGTCTGTCTTTGTCGGTTTATATGACTGAATCTATATATTTGCATGTGTTTTTGTCTCTCTTACTCTCTCTGCATGTATGTCTGAGTGGGTGTCTACTTTTTCCACTAAAAATTTGTTAGTGTTAAGGAAAACTTGCTACTTCTGACAGAAAACTTGTTATCATAGACGAAAAAATTGTTGATTCAATGAAAAATGTGGTGTATTTGATAGATGTTACTTTTATGAGAATTTTTTTTCTTTGACGGAAAACTTGGTGGTACTAGAAGAAATTTGTTACTGTTAAGAAAATACCTGTTACTTTTACGAGAAATTTGAGTGTGTTAAGTAAAATTTTGTTAGTATTAAGGGAAAATGTTGATACTTCGAAGAGAAAATTTGTTAGTGTTAAGGAAATCTTGATACTTTTGTCAGAAGACTTAATATGATTACGAATAAATTGTTACTTCTAAGAAAAATTTGGTATCATTGACAGAAAACTTGTTACTTCTAACAGATAACTTGTTATCAATGAAGAAAAACTGTAACTTTTAAGAGAAATCTAATATCATTGACGGAAATGTTGTGTTATTAGAAAAAATTTGTTACTGTTATAAAAATACCTATTGCTTCTAAGAAAAATTTGAGTGTGTTAAGTAAAAGTTTGTTAGTATTAAGGAAAAAGTTGTTACTCTGATGAGAAAATTTGTTAGTGTTAAGGAAAACTTGCTAATTCTGACAGAAAACTCGTTATCATAAACGAAAAAAATTCTTACTTTTATGAAAAATTTGGTACCTCTGGGAGAAAACCTTCTACTTCTAACAGAAAAGTTGTTATCATTAACAAAAATTTTCACTTTTAAGAGAAATTTGCTGTCTTTGACGTAAACTTGGTGCTGTTAGAAAAAATTTGTTACTGCTAAGAAAAAAAAACTGTTACTTCTAAGGAAATTTAAGTGTGTTAAGTAAAAGTTTATTAGTATTAAGGAATAAGTTGTTACTTCGATTTGAGAAAATTGGTTAGTGATAAGAAAAACTTGCTACTTCTGACAGAAAACTTGTTATCATAACGAAAAAATTGTTACTTGTAAGACAAATATGGTATTATTGACAGAAAACTTGTTACTTCTAACAGGTAACTTGTTATCAGTGACGAAAAGTTGTTAATTCTATAAGAAATTTGTTATCTTTGACGGAAAACTTGGTGCTATTGGAAGAAATTGGCTAATGTTAAGAAAATACATATTACTTCTAAGAGAAATTTGAGTGTATTAAGTAAACGTTTGTTAGTATTAAGGAAAAAGTTGTTACTCCGATGAGAAAATTTGTTAGTGTTAGGGAAAACTTGTTACTTCTAACAGATAACTTGTTATCAGTGACAAAAAATTTTTACTTCTATGAGAAATTTGTTATTTTTGACGGAAAATTTGGTGCTATTAAAAGAATTTGTCACTGTTAAGAAAATACCTGTTACTTCTATTAGAAATTTGAGTGTGTTAAATAAACCAAAAAGTTGAAAAAAATTACCATGTTAAAAAGAAGTGCCACTACAAACTTAATTTTTCTAATAGTGAAAGTCACGACTAACAATTCTATATCATTCTCATTTTGAAAATATTAAATGTGAATCTTTTATGTTTTAAGTTTTTTATGTCATTCTAAGACATGTAAAAAAAAAACTTGAAAAAAATACCATACTAAAAAAATAAAGAAAAAGCTTAAAGAAGTAAAAAAACTGGGGGGAGGGGCATAAAAAGTTGGAGGGAGGAGGCCCCTTGATGGTTGGGGATAGGGGACTCTTGGAGGTTGAGGTCCTTGGTGGTTAGGGTCATTGGTGATTGCGGTTCTTGATGGTTCATACCCATAATCATCTCACTAGTTGATTTCTAAGGATTTCTAAGGATTGTTCTGAATTTCTTTATAAAATTTCTTTTCTTGGCATCTATATCTTTATTAGTATCTACTTTTTAGTATACTACAATGCTAAAGCATATTTTATATTGACAACACTGCTCAAACTGTGCTTGTGTAGTATACAGAACACAGTCGAGAAGTAAAGCTAGTTCAAGTCTAAGGTCATCTTGACACCGATGACTCTATTACTTTCAAATTTTTGGCATAGTCCATTGCTAAAGAATAGTATACATTGCCCTCATCCATCATTATGTACTTGTGTATTATAAAGAACACAGGCAAGGAGTAGGGCCAAGTTAAGTCGCAAGATTTTATTCTCATTGCTAACCGTTTCCATAGACTGATACATATGATACCATTCTAACATTTATCTTACATTGCATTAGACTTACCACCCCCTCGCGCTTACCTTATCTGGTAAGCAGTTTAACCCTTTTAGCACTTCATACAACCTGTCTGACAAGTCATGTTCGCATTATAGGTCCATAATATAACAGGTTTGGTCACTTTATAGGTCCATAATATATGGTCGTATAATGCAATCTCGTCCTGGACTGTGTATATCTTTTTTGTCACTTAAAAAGGGCACTAAAACTTTCAATTTTCGTTTGAATGCGTCCTCTCCCAGTTTTTTAGGACCCTTATTTCATACACCTGAAAAACAAAACAAAAAAAAAAAACAAATAAATACGCATCTGTGATCTGTCTATAGAAGCTTGAAAATTCTACAGTAGGATTCTCTGGTACATTGAATCTGGTGGTTGGATTTTCATTAAGATTCCTTGAATTTTAGGCGGTATTTCTCCCCTATTTCAAAAACCAGGCAAAATTTTAAAGACTTTAAACTTTTGATAGGTAACACTAAACTTGATGAACCTTATATATTTAGAATCAGCATAATAACCTGATTCTTTTAAAGATATCAAAGTTCTGTTTTCTAGAGTTTCGGTGACAATTGAGCCGCGTTGCTCCTTACGCCCTCCCAAGGCCAGAACAAAATTTGCACTTAACTGAAAAAATACAAATGAATGTGCATTGTCAGTTTAATACACATATACTGATATTTAGTAATCAAAATGTTAAAATTATTAGATTTTTTAACGTTATAAAAGTAAAAATATTTATATTTTTTCAGTAAAGGGCAAATTTTGTTCTGGAGTTGGGAAGACATAGGGGTTTTGAGCCCAACTTATGTTAATTTCTGCTCGTTTTGAGTTTGACTCGGTTATTTATTGTAATTTCTGTTCATTTTGGGTTTGGTTGATTTATCGATGCTGATTTGTGGTAGTTTCGAGCTTGGTAGATTATTTGATTCTATTTTTGCTCATTTTTTGTTTTATTGAGTTCTTTACTTTTCTTTGAAAAAATTATTTTGTGGAAAAAGTTTTTTTAATTAATTCAAAAAATGCCACGTTGTGACTATCTTATTCCTATTTAACTGTATTCAAACGATCTAAAATTTAAGACAATCTGAGAACTTCCAAGCAAAAGTAAAATAAAATAATTAATTAAAAACGACATATATTGATTAATAATAATAATTAAAATTAATAATGGTATAAATATGTCCTATCTAAACAGTACTTTATACTAAAATTAATCAGATTTAATCAGATTTATTTTCCTTGCGAAAATGTTAAGTTACTTATAAAGCAGTTTTGATAAAAGCTCTAAAGGGCATTAAAAGGTTAAAAGAGTGGAAAATGGCACTCTCATCAAAAAGAAATATCACCAATGCCATCTAGCCTTTGGGAGATTTCATTTGCCCAAAAGTACTGCATATTTTCTTTTCATACACTTTAAAATGAAAGGTAGTGTAGAGAAAGCGAAATTCTATCCCTAGTAAGCCTACCAGATTAAAATCAACTAGACTACTTAATCAACTAATATGCTCCCTAGCTAGACTTCACCTACTTTGTGTAGACGGGATTTTAAATAAATCATCAAAATAAAAGTGTTGATTAATTTTCACTTACAGAAATACTTCAGGCTTGATATTGTTTTATTATATGTTAATCATATTAAATTATTTCTAGTTTGATTTTTTACTTGTTTTGATGAAGTTGCTCGATGCAATACTGTAATAGGTACTAGTAGTTATATCCTTCCGTGTCCAATTGCCGAAAACCCGATTATTATGAGTTTTTCAGTCTCATTAAATTGCTCCTCAACTAAAATAGTTGTTAAACGGATATTGAAATGATAATATAGAATTGGAGCTTCGGAGATCCTTTTGTGTGCTTCTTTGAAATTTGGCCATCTTCCTCCAATCCCTGTTTCCGGGTCCTCCTAAGAAATCAAACCGCAATTTATATCATCTTGTAAAGGATGCACCTAGGCTCATAGTAACCAAAAATTAAAAAAAACTGGCTAGTGATAAAAAAGGCGATTTCTAGCTGTTTCAGGGTTGGTAACTATATTCTAAATTAGCCTTAACAGTATAATATTATTTGGAATTTTGAAAAATAGCCTGGATCCCCTAAAAAATAATGTTAGATCAAAAGAATGTACACAGTAATTGCACATCAAATGTGCATCAAACAGTTCTATATACATCAATAATTTTTACAGTACATCAATGTAAAAATTAAATTGAAATATTCAAGTCAAACTAAAAACCAACAAAAATTGTCTCAATTAGGAGTTTCCCTACTGCCCCCTTCCCCCTCTTCTAGCCTTAAAAGTTCTAATGTCTATCGTGTCATTTGTATTCACTGAAAACTTTATGTATTTTGAACAGTTTGCTTTGTTTGTCAAAGTATCAACGACAAATAAAAATAAGTCGCTGTAACAATCAGGATACTTGAAAAGAACAAATGAACATAAACTGAATATTTAATAAGTAGTGATACTAAGCCATAGAAACTCAGGAATTCAAGATTTCCATTCACTTAATTTTGCTTTTTCAAATTTATAAATAAAAAAGGAGTTGTAGAGTCTATTTTGTTTTCAGCAAAGCCCAAATCTTCCAATAGGCTTTAGAACTCATAAGGCTAGAGGAGGATAAGGGGTCAGTAACTAAAGTCCTGATTGAAGCAATTTTTGTTCGTTTTAAGTTTGACCAGAATATTCAATTTTATTTTTACTCTTTTTAAGGTTTATTCACCCATTTTCATAAGTTTCTGTTATCTTTATTTTTGATATGATCATTAATTTTAATTTCTGTTTGTTTTTGGTTTCATTTATTCTTTAATTGTAATTTATGACAGTTTTTAGTTTAGATTATCATGTGACTTTATTTCTGCTGGCCTTTACTTTGATATTACTCATTGCTTTTCTTTAAAAAAAAAGTTCTTTTTCAGGAAATTTCATTAAATCAATTTCTGTTCGTTTTATGTTTCCAAGTTTGTTACTAGTTAATATAATAAATATTTCTTCAGTTTTCACGTCTTTGACTTAAGAATCTTAAATTTCCTATTCTGAGTACTTAGTTCTAATGCGCGTCTTTTGATTTACGAACATCCCCCTCAACGTCCCTTGGAAGTTTCAACTGAATGGCATTATCCGTTCCTGAGATATTGCTGGCATGTCCTTTTGACATCTGGGATGCACTTATTGTCTTTCAATCGAATCTTACATCCACCTCAACATTCTCTGAAAGTTTCAACTTAACAACCTTATCTGTTCCTGAGATATTTTACACATTGTGCACTATTTTTTAATAACGTGGACATACATTTTATCTTTTGATTTATTTCAACATCCCCTGCAGGCTTCAACGCAATACCATTAACCTATCCTTATATATTGTACCTATATCTGGTTTTAAAACTGGGATGCCCAGAGTTGTGTATTGATTAAGTTCAATACCCCCCAAAACTATCCAAAATTTTCAACTTTATGTCCTTCATTAATTCTGAAATATTGCAGGCGTACCGTTTTGAAAATCTGGATGCATATTGTTTCACATGATTTTATTCAAAAATCCCCCATAGCAAGCACATAGCGTGCTTTGATTTTGTTTAACATATCTCTCAACATTCCCTGAAAGTATTCACAAGTAGATTTCGTAGCAGTAGCAAGCAGTCACATTCACAGACGCAAGCTTTCCCAGATAGAAGTAGTCGTAGTCGCAGTCACAACCACTCAGCATCCCTTGCAGGCTTCAACACAATACCATTAACCAATCGTTATATATTACATCTACACCTGTTTTTAAGCCGGGATGCCCAGAATTGTGTAATTATTATGTTCAATAACCTCACCCAACATTCTCCAAAATTTCCAACTTAATTTCCTTCATTAATCCTGAGATATTGCAGGCGTGCCGTTTTGACAATCTGGAAGCATACTGTGTCTTCTGATTTTATTTTAAAGTCCCCTTTACCATGCACATAGTGTGTTTTGATTTTCTTTAACATATTCCTCAGCATTCACTGAAAATAGTTACAAGTAGATTTGACAACAGTAACAAATAGTTGCATTTACAGACGCAAGCTGTCCCAGTTCGAAGTAGTCGTAGTCGCAGTCATGAATAGTCACATTTGCACCCACAGTAGCAGTAGTAGCAGTGGTAGCAGGGGTCCTGAAAGTTTCAAGTTAATACCCTTAGTCCTTCCTAAGATGTTGCAGATTCCAGGCCTGGATATACATAGTGTGGTTCGATGTTGTTCCGCATTTCCCCGAACATTCCCTGAAGTTTCACCTTTACATCTTGAGCTTTTTCGGACACATCCATGACCAAACATTCCCCTTTTTGAGAGGATAATTCATGTGTATTAACAATGAGCAAATTGCACAATTTACAACCCTTAACCCAAAGGCCTTTGGAGGCTAGGTTTCCCCGGAGGCTACTAAGTAGACCTTTTGACTATTTTGAACAAATGTTATTTCTACTAAATTCTAGTCAGTGTTATGGAGGGAACACCTAAATAGTGTAAGTGGAATAGGGGCTTACTATCCTCTGATCACTTTGGAGCATCCCTCTGAACATTCCCTGAAAGTTTCTGCTTAATACCTCAAAGGCTGTAAGGGGCTGGGTTTCTCAGAGGCCTGTGACAACTTCTACCGCAGCAACCAGAAATCAGAGCACTAGTCTAAAATTTTTAATTCTAAGCCCTTCTTGACACCTAAAGCCAAAAGATCAGAGATTTTCAATAGAGATGATTATCGCTCAACTTTCAAGAAAGGTCTGATTCATATTAAATAAAAAAACATTACAAATGATTCATATAAAACGAAAATAACTCTGTCTTGGTTCTCCATCAAAAGATGTAATAAAACTTTTTTCAAACCAAACGCTAAAGAACTACGATCCGAGAAAATAAATGTCTCAGAAAGAAAATAACCAAAAGGTACAGGGAAACAAACCTTTACAAGGACTAGTTGGTACCCTCTAAAAATTTCCAAAATGGTCTAAAATTTTGTGATTTGATTTTACAGATAGTGTGTTTTGATTTTGCTCAATACACCCCTCAAAATTTTCCGAATGTGATCGCAAGTAAAAGTAGTTGCAGTCACATGTAGTTGCAGTTACATCCACAAGTAGTCAAAGCAGTAGTTGCAAGCTAATCGTCGATCGTATGAGTTTAGTATCTGAACTAAAAGGAACTAACTTATGAACCTAATCGGATTAGCTTTGTACTGTACTGTGTTAGATTGCGTAATTAACTTGTGGATTTAATTGTGAGGGATTGTTCACTTCACACAAAGTGAGTTATTATTTATCATAGTGAATAATTTAGTTCCATAACTGAATATTTACTTTTGGTCAAGTAACCTTGAATGAAAACTGATTAACAGTTCGTGAATCTCTTGTGTCTCGTCAGAATAAATGTCGGGAAAAAAGCAGCCCCCAAAGCTACCACCCGAGAAGGATACTCCCAATGAAACTCTTGGCCAGTCGCCCTTCCTACCTACTTCTAAAACTCTTTCTAGAACCCCCACCAACTACGCGGTCGAAAACAGTTAGCCACTTGTCAGGAATTCAGGCATTAGCCACAACTAACTCTAATGAAAGAGGTGAGACACCTGGCAAAAAGAGGAAAAAGGATGAAACTCGTTCGCCAGTGATAGTGCAACCCCTCCCTTTAAGTGTCCCAGAAACAAGTAGTACAGATTAACCGAATTATTATACTGTCTCAATCAAGAAAATCCATGGCCAACCCTTTCAAAAGATCGAATAATGCAAATTAGGAAAGCTGTTTTTCTGATCGCCAAGGTAAATTTTGAACTTGTTTTCAATCAGGACGAGTCTATTGATATTTACTTTACGTCTTCTCAGGCGGCAGACCGTGTCCTGCAAAAGTTCACAGAAATAATTCTTGATGGCTCGAAAATTTTAGCCACAAAAAAAAATGTGGAAAAGTTACATAAGTATGTGCTTTATGGTGTGGATACCAGTGTAAAAGTGGAAGAAATACAAACTAAACTAACAGATTCTTCAGGCCTTCTCATAAATCCTTTAACTGCAATAAGGCTAAGTTTAAACAAAGAAGGAGTCCTTCACCCAAGCCGTTCAATCCTCATTTCTTGCAAAGTTGAGCTAAACAGAGAAATATTCTTGTACGGTATGTCCCTTCTTTATAAGATTTATAAGCCTAAGCCCCTACAATGCTCTACTTGTCTGGCCCACGGCCACAGCAAAAAACACTGCAAGCAGTCCCATCCGTCTTGCCTTAAGTGTGGGAAAAGAGGCCACGCAATTAGTGAATGCCCTGAGTCAGACCATTTCTGCAGAAACTGTAACCGTAAGGGACACACAGCCCTCCAAAAACAATCTTGCCTGGCTCACCAAAAGCGAGTCATAATCCTTAGAACATCAGATAAAATGAACCTACCCTATTCAGTTTTAGCTGTAAGAATCCTTCGGCAACCCACACTCCATCAGCCCAGTAGAAGCCAAGCAACAGTTGTTGTAGAAGATGCAAATACAGTATCCTTTCCTAAAGAGGCAAACAATGTTCATACTCAAGGTATTAGTCAGTCCCCCCATCCCTTACATAAGTTTACTTCAACATCTTGCCCCCCAAAAGATACATCCGAAAGTTGCCAAGAATGGCAAAAACTTGCAACTTATCTCACAGTCAGTCACTTAATTGAGGTTAGTAATGAACCAGGAGAAACCAAAAATATTCTCAAGAAGAAAGCTATCACCAAACTCCTGGGTGATGACATCTTGCAAACAGCTATAGCTCAACTATCTTCCATCAAAAAGGACATAGATTCCACATCGAAGCTAGTTAAGCCTGTTGACTCAACTGCTAATCAAATCGGTGCCATTGCCCTAGTCAAAGGCATGAAATTTAAGAAAAAAAACGGCAAACTTTCCATCCCAGTCCAAAATTACCACCAATGATAATTCGTCGGCTGAAGAAGAATTTCAATATTCAAATCAAGCAAATGATAAACTTCGACCACAATGGATATTTAAATGTATACTATGCAAGATTTTACGTTTCTCACGAAATTATCACTGTGCAATAATGTTGTTTTTAACTATTACGATGACCAAAATAATTTGCGCAACAACCCCTTAGCTAGCCCTGATAGCCCCTTAAGCCATATTAACTGTGAATATCTCGACACTTTTGGTTTTGTAAAAAATGCAAAACCTAAGCTAATGGAAGAGACAAAACTTAATATAATCTGCTTTAACATCAGAAGCATAAGAGATAAGTGGACTAATTTTAAAGATTTAATTTTAATTAACGGTTACTGCCCTTTCGACGTAATTGGAATAACAGAGAAGTGGCTTTCAGAAATTGATGATACTAATGAATTTTCCCTCCCTGGCTTTCAAGCTATTCATATTGAAAGAAAATTAACCAAGTCCTCTGGTGGCATTTCTCTTTACATCCGGTCAAGTCTAAAATTCACCAGGCTATTACACTGTGAATCCTTATTCTCGCAACCTATAAACAATAGATGCATTTATTCAATAATTGTTGATATAAGTGTTGACGACAATTCTTTTATTTTTTCATTGTTTTATTATCATAAAATGCCGCCCAGACTCACACTCTGTACTCTACCAGAGAGATAAGAGCCGAACCATGAGAAAGGTATTCCACGAATCCCTATGTTCTTGAGTTTACTTAATAAAAAACTGTGATCAACCATATCAAAGGTCTTAGAAAAATCCAGAAATAAGCCAATGACAGTATTTTTAAGGTCAAGTTGGGAACGGATAAACTGTGTGGTGTCGGTTAGTGCATGAGCAGTTGAAAATTTGGAACGGAAGCCATATTGATGACAAGAAATCAACGAATCTGAAGGATTAATCCCAAATAAAAGGAAGCAAGACGTCGGAAGATAATTCTCTCGAACGCTTTGGATACAACTGGGAGAAGAGAGATTGGACGATAATTACTTATCTCAGACGGATCGCCTTTTCTATGAATCGGGATAACAATTGCGGATTTAAATATTTCTGAGAAGACTCCATTGATCATTGACAGGTTTGCTATATGCACAATGGGTTCACAAACATAGGAAGATGCAGTTCTAAGAAGCTTGTTACTTATCCCAAGGAAGTCAGGTGTACCACTATTAGAGAGAGATTCGATAACTGGAAGCACCTCATTACTATCAGTTGGAGAGAAAAACATGGATCTGGGATTCTTGCTAGGGTGTACTGACTCGGAGGGGGAACCGGAGTTAGCATTTTGAATATTGGTGAAATAATTATTAAAAGCATCCGGTACTGAAATTGGGTCAATTAATCTGCCACTGATGTCCTTAAGGTTAATAGGTATAGATCTTGAATTCCTTTTTTTTAAAGAATTTCATTTATTGTTGACCAAATTTTTGTAAGTTCCCTTTGCAGTGAGTGATTTTTGAATAATAATAATTTTTTGCTTCACGGATGAGTTGGGTATATAAGTTTTTGTATTTTTTATAATTAGTTAGGTCAATAACGCTACTTGTTTCGCAAGCTAACCTATATAGATCAGTTTTACAATATGAAGAGATTATCAGGCTATTGGACATCCAGGGGTGTATATAGGTAGTTTTTCGGTTTGATTTACAGACTGGAAAGGTTGAACTGATAAGATTACGCAGTCCCTGTGTAAAACCATTTGTGGCTGAATTAACATCCTGACAATCCAAAACCTTGGACCAGTCAAAGGATTTCAAACGATCCGTGAACCGGTTCATATTCACAATATTATATATTCTTTCAGACGTAGGGGTATTAGTTCTAGGGTGTTTACTAGTTGGTAGGAAGGGTAGGGAGAGATAGATTGGAAAGTGGTCTGACAGGTCAGAGAATGATATTTTGGAGGATAGGTGGGTTCCCAGGGAAGTGGATACAAAAATGTTATCAATTACAATAGCGGTAGACCTCATAGGATCAACTCTAGTAGGAAAAAGGATTGTTGGAAGAAGACCACTTGAGGTAAATGTTTCAAAGAAGGTATCACAATCATTATTATTGCTAACATTTAGTAAATTACAATTGATATCCCGAAAAACTATTGCCTTCTTTTGTGGTAAAAACCAACAAAGAGAAAAATCTCAATGAAAAAAAAACAAACAAACGAGACTGCGGCCAGTGGAGAGAAAAGAAAAGACAAATGCAAAACAACGTGGATATTTCCCCTGTATCACAAACAAGGCGTCTTCAGAACGAAGACGTAATGAAGATGTTTTTTTTTTGTTTTTTTTTTCTTTGAGATTTTTCTCTTTGTTGGTTTTTGTCATGGCTGGCCAGTTCGGCTTAAGATCTTTCATTCTTTTGTGGTAAATTAATAAAACTAGAAAAGTCATCAAAAAGATTACAAACATGCAAATACTGTATTTTAATTGAGTTCATCATTCCTTTCAACAGCTGTAGAGGGTTATGTCATTATCCCAATAGGCATAAGCATTTTACCTTTAGACTATTTTAAACAAGATAGATATTTCAGAATTTTCATCGGGTGCTTTTGGAGGAAAGACAGACAAAAAGCGCTTGGGAGGGGGCTGTTAGCCCTTCAGCCACTTTTCAACACCCTCCTCAATATGTGGTGAAAGTTTAAAAATAACACCCATAGGCCTTCTTAAGATATTGCAGATATGAATTTTTGATAAACTGGATGAACATACTGTCTTATTGATTTGTTTAATATTTCCCTCACTATTTTCCATGGTTTCAAATTAATACCCCTAGCTTTTGGACTCACCCAGAATAAAACATTCTCCCATTTCTTAATAATAAATCTTGCATTTAAAGAATAGGCAAATTGTATAATTTACAATCCTTGCCCTGTGACAGGGAGGGGGGGTATGACATCCATGGATGCATAGCTACTAGACCTTTTGTCTATTTTGAACAAAATATATTTTTCAAAATATTTATCAGTGTTTAGGGGACGAGCCATTTACTAGTAAAAAGCGAAAGGGGGGAGGGGGCTAGTTTCCATTCAATCACCCTTGAATATCAGCAACGCCGCTTGATTGCGGTTTATTTTCTGTAAAATGTGTCGAATCTTTCCGATGGCTTGGGATTAGTATTTACAAATCGCTTACGTTATTCCGTTTCTGGGCGTTGAGTGAGATATTAAAGAGAAGCTGAAACTGGGGTACGCGAAAATTGTCCTCAACAGGGGAAGATATAATAGAAAAGCAGTGACTAACTTGTACTCGAGTTTTGGTGACCATGCGGTTTTGTTCCCAGCTGGCCTTCACATCCTGTTTCGACCAGGGGATATTAGCGATATTAGACTTATGTGTTTCCGAAATTACAAGTGTTTATTGTATCTGCCTCGCGGATACAGCAATAGAAAGATTATGCGGTTTTTTGGCACTCCAGATATTGTAGCTTGTTTTGTCAGACAAAGCAGTCGTCTTCAAGGGAATATATATGCTCCCTGGGTGTTAACCACCCTCTTATCCGGGTAGCCATAACGCATTGAGTGTATTTATTTATTTGTGTTGATGTTAAATGTATTTTTGTGTTTTTTCTCTTTTCTTGTGTTATTCCGCTTCATTTTCTGTATAGTGGGTTAAAAATAAATTATTATTATTATATCCTCCCCAGCATTCCTTGAAAATTTCAACTTAGTACCCCCAGCCGTTCTTTACATGTTGTTGATACACCCTTTAAACAACCAGCATGCATATAGTTCCTCTTTTTGCGATTGGCATCCCTGTCAAAATTACCTCAAAGTTTCACCTTAATGCCCTAAGCGTTTTTGAAGACCCAGGATCAAAATTACCTCCTGCTCTCTATAAAAAACCTTTATATTGTAAACAATGGGTAACACGCAGAGCCTACAGCCCTTGCCTTGGGGGCTATGGAGGGTTATGTGCACTCCGGAATTATAATTATTTGACCTTTGGACTGTTTTGTAGAATTTTGCTATCTAAAATTTTGATCGGATGTATTTGGGGAAAACAGCCTGAAAGGGGGCTGGTTGCCCTCTGAAAACTTTTGACTAAGACTAAAACCTTTAATTTCCAATCAAATAAACTCCCACCGAAGTTTTTGCGACCACCCCCTCCAAAAACAGTGGCTCTGAGAAAATATAATGAATAATACACTTGAGCAATGTTCCTCTTTACTATAGGCAGCGCTAAAGCATCACCTCTGATAAGGATTATTTTTAAAGTGTCATAACGACCAATTTTATTTTATGCCCTTGGTCGGCTATATAACGCGATTTTCACATCACATGTTATGATTTTGACACATTTTTGAAAGCAATTTCTCCACCTCTTACTTACTTGTACTTGTAGCAGGACTTAAGCATCTCCGCTCTTCCTGGCGTCCAGTAGTTTTGTCATTGTAGTAAGCCAAGAGTCTCGGTCGTTTGCGAGTGGCTCAATCAAATCAAGCCAGGACTTCTCCCATCTTCGTCCATACTTCTTGAAGTCACCGATTGGGTCTAGGTCAGCCTTTATACAGGCGAGCTACGTTTTTTTTGTCCCCCCATGTCGCTTTTTCCATCCCGAAAGAGGTGTACATCTGAGGGCTTTATTGACAAAGGTGTGGTGTGGGCGGCGAAGTGTATGGCCGAACCATCGGAGTCCTCTTTGTTTGTCTATAGTGGCCAAATCAGAACGCTGATAGCAGATTTTGTGGAGTTCGACATTGCGGACACGATCACGGAGTTTAGTGCCAACGATTCTCCTTAAACATGAATGGTCAAATACGTTGAGGGCTTGAATATCGGATGCTTTCATTGTCCATGTTTCATAGCCATATAGTAAGACAGACCGAACAAGGGCCTGGTAAATCCTTATTCTCACCTTCAGACGAACATTTTTCTGGTTCCATAGAGAGTGATTTAGCTGGGTGAAGACTCCAGTTGCTGAACCAATTCTTGACTGTATTTCTGATGTGCATCTTCCTATTGGGTCTACCACAGAGCGTAGGTACTTAAATTCTTGTCAATTAATTCTTGTCATACTTGTTAATTCATGTATCACGTCTATGGGTGACTGTTCTAGTAAAATTGGGAGTCT
Organism: Artemia sinica; assembly: GCA_027921565.1. NCBI lineage: Eukaryota > Metazoa > Arthropoda > Branchiopoda > Anostraca > Artemiidae > Artemia > Artemia sinica. The sequence goes on along the minus strand of CM051269.1, from coordinate 57,834,661 downwards.
TGAGATGATATATCGGACGCCATGACTTTTTTCTTCGGGGAGCTTATTTTAAGGCTAACCAGAGAGGATTCTTCAGCTACCTTCGATAGCATAGGATTCTGAACGAGATTCAGCTAACAAGCAAATATCGTCGGTGTAGTCCAGATCGGTGATCACAAAATTGGGACTTACTTCAACGCCTGAAAAAGTCGTCATTGCTCTAGTCATAATCCAGTCGACAACGAAATTAAATAAGACAGGATACAATATACATCCCTGTCGGACACCAAAATCAATTTGGAACATCGAGGAGAGATCTCCACCGATCTGAATTTGGGCTCGCGTATGCTGGTAGTATGCTTGGATAAGTCTGACTATCTTGCGTGGTACTCCATCCTCTGTCATGGCCTTCCAGATTCCATCCCTTAGAACAAAATCAAAAGCTGTAATAAAATCTATAAATGGAGACACAGTTGGTTTCTGGTGTTTTGCCCTGTGTTCAAGGGTTTGTCTGAAAACGAATAGTTGGTCAATCTGGGATGAATCCCGCTTGATTGAGTCTTGTCGTTGTGTTGCGCTGGATAGGAAAACAATTATGTAGCACTATGGCAAATATTTTTGCAGCAACGCATATGAGAGAAATCCCGCGATAATTGCTGCATTGTGTCTTTAGCTCTTTTTTGAAGACTGGAAGGCTGATAGAGTCTCCCCAACCCTGTGGAACCATCTATTCTTCCCATATACGACAAGTTAGTTTATGAATCCTGCTGACATGTGTTGTCCCTCCATACTTGTAAAGTTCAGCTGGAATGGCATCAGGACCAGGGGCTTTATGGCTTTTAAGGCAATTGATTGCTTGTTGGACTTCATTAGAAGTGGGGGGAGCCACATTCACGTCATTGTAAATACTGCTGGGAGAATTTGGTTCTTGCAGGTCAACAGGGCTACGGCTTGGATTATGGCAGTGCTGATTATTATCTATTGCTGTGGAGAGTTGGTGCTGGTTAAGTAGTTTGTCAAAGTGCTCCTTCCAGCGATTTATTATTTCGGTATTATTCGAGAGTAACTTGCCGTTTTTATCTTCGACGGATGTACTAGTAGGCTTATGTGATTAACTCCTGATTGATTTTAGGAGCTGATACATCATCTTGGTGTCCGATCTAGAGACAGCAGCTTCCATGTCTTCAACCATTTTCTAACAGTACTGGTTATTATCATTCTTAGCTGACTGGTGGCATTCTCTTCTTAACCGTTTTAACGACTCCGATTTTCTATCCGATATCTGTTCCACCTCTGATAAAAAGCATATCCGATCGTTAGCAAAATCCCTTCAGCAGGGATGGCAATGCCCATACCCCGATGTACTATTGGAGATGATAACCCCTCGTATCCCCTCTATCTGTCTTAATACATATATAGGTGGTATACTAGAACTAATTGGAGTTACCAATCCCTCGCGTGCTATTTATCTGTACTGACGGTGCCCTATCAAAATTTTTTAGTGGATTTGCTATCCCCTCGGTTCCCCTCTATTTGTCTCAATACACATATAGGTGGTACACTAAAACCAATTGGATTTACCAGTCCCTCGCGTCTGACATTACGACATTCCTGGAAACATTACATGCCAAGTTTATTTTGTCGTTGAAACAATACAATATGTCCTGACGACGATTACTCCCATTGCGTCTGGTCTTCAAGGTAACACCCATCCTCGAAACATTCGTGAGCCAACTTTAATTTTTCGATGAAATAGCACAATGGATCCCAATACACACATATACCACCATATGGTCTTTTTACATCAAAACGTCTGTGTCACTGAAACAATGCAACGAATACAATAGGCCAGTGCTATAATTGCATACGGTATCTCAGACAAGTATTTGATATAAAAGAATGATCGTCCAAGTTTTATCATTAGATGAAGTGAACTGGAAGTGAAAGGATGTCTAATAAACGAAGTTTTGTTATGGATTCTAATATACAATTGGAAGAGATTTTTCTTTACACCAATGGTATCAAGGACACTGGTTCTTTTGATGGTCAATGACATCAAAGAAGTATAAAAAAACCATAAACCATCAAAAAAACATCAACCTTTTGATAATCAATGACATCAAAGAAGTATAAAAAAGTACAACCATCAAAAGTTGTACCGTTATAACCCATATTGTAACGGTACCAAAAATTGTAATGACTGTAGCCGGCCAGGTATACTTTTTGTAATGTAATAGTCCCGAGTATTTTGTTTGATAATTGAAGTGAGCTGGAAGTTACAGAATATCTAATAAACGAAGTTTTGATATGGATTATAAAATAAACTTAGAATAGATCAGTTTTTATTTTAATAGTATCGATGACACTGGTTTTGGCCGCAGCAGACACAAGAATAAACCCTGGATATCCCAGGAGACTCTGTCTGTAATCGAGCTGCGCCGGAAGGCCCGTTTAGCAAAGAATATGCCAGAGTACAGACGACTCAATGGCCTGCGCAATAGCCTACTGCACAGTGATAGGAAGACCTTTGTCGACAAGAAAGCCAGCGATCTTGAAGATGCCTCGAGAAAAGGAGACACCTGCTCCCTCTACAAACACCTCCGCGAGCTGACGGAAGGGAAGACTTCCACCGTGAGTCGTGTTTTTTCTGCTGACGGAAGCATGCCGGATGACGATGCAGGCCAACTCTCTGCCTGGAGCAGTCACTTCCAACGCTTCTGAATGCCGAGGCAGTTGCTCATCCCGACCCTGATCTGATTGAAGCAGCAATGACCACACCCTAGGCTACTTCCTACCTCGTATCGCAACCGTTTACCACCTTTGAGATCCAAAATGCTGTAAAACGGTTAAATAATAATCGAGCCCCCGGCGTCTGTGGTATTTCTGCAGAACTCCTCAAGTACGGGGGTGCAGCGATGATTCTGTGGCTCCAGATAATCTTCTCAGCTGTATGGATGACGGAAAGCATACCGAATGACTGGCGTGCTGGCATCATATTGCCGCTCTGGAAAAGTAAGGGCAGCCGTCAAATCTGCTCCAACTATCGTGGGATCACGCTTCTCTCCGTTCCTGGTAAACTCTTCGCCATGTCACTCCTGGACAGGTGTTCCACCTTTTTGCGTAGAAAGAGAAGAGTCCAGCAAGCCGGATTCATGCCCGGCAGGTCGACGACGGAGCAAATGTTTACTATGCGCCAGTTGATCGAGAAGACGCGGGAGTTCCACCAAAAAGCGTACATCGCATTCGTGGACTTTAAGGCTGCCTTCGATTCTGTTGATCGCCGTTCACTTTGGCTGATACTAAGAACTACGGGTCTACCCAAGAAATATTGCTCACTCTTTGAGAAGCTGTATGAGGATACGGAAAGCTGCGTGCAAGTCAATGGAAGACGCAGTCCCACATTCCCGGTGAAGACTGGCGTCCGCCAAGGTTGTGCCGCCGCTCCCGAGCTTTTCAACTGCGTCATAGACCATGTTATGGCCAGCACGATGAATCGCCTTCAATTCGGTCTTCAGTTCGGAGACCGGGTACTCTCTGATGCTGACTTCGCCGACGACATAGCGCTAGTTGCGAGCACCGTCGATAAGATGACCAAAGCTCTCCAGGTGCTCTCAGAAGAAGCCTCGAAAGTTGGACTGAAGATCAACTGGCAGAAAACCAAAGTTATGCTCCTTGAGCCCCCCACGTCCCGTTCTACTGTAAAGGAAGTCAACATCGGAAGCAACCGAGTAGATGTGGTTGAAGACTTCACTTACCTGGGATCTATTCTGTCGAATGATGGCTTGATCACAAAAGAGCTTACATCTCGAATTGCCAAGGCTTCAGCACTTGTTGGGAGGCTTAGCAGCATCTGGCGAAAGCCAAACATAAGCCGATTTACCAAAATGCGCATCTACAATGCGTCAGTCAGCACCGTCCTGCTGTATGGAGCGGAGACGCGGCCAGCTGCCAAATCTATCCTCAGCGCCGTCGATGTCGCTCAGACGAAACATCTCCGAAGAATCGAAAGACTTCACTGAACTGACATCGTTAGCAACCAGACTCTCCTATCACGTACGGCTCAAACTCCTTTCTCAACGCAGCTTGCCCAGCGTACTGTTCGGTGGTACGGCCACCTCCTTCGCATGCCACGCGACGCCCCAGCACGGGTCGCATTTGACTTCGACCCCACCCTACACGGATGGAAACGACCCAGAGGACGCCCACACACTAGGTGGAAAGACAAAGCCGATGAATTCCTCACCCAAGCCCACATCCCGGTGGAAGAAGCTGCGATCCTGGCAAGCGATAGGTCAACCTGGAGGCGCCTAGTCTCATCGTTCTCTACGCCGAACCCTCGGCAGGAGCCTTAAGTCAAGTAAGTCAAGTAAGATGACACTGGTTCTTTTAATGGTCAATGAACCTTGTTTCGATACCCAAATTGTAACTGTACCAAAAATTGTAATGACTACAGCCGGCTAGGTATTCCTTTTGTAATGTAATTGTCCCGAGCACACTGGTCTTTCATTATAGGGTTTGCGCATGAGTTTGGGTCCCAATGTTCCTCTCCAGGGCCCTATGTCCACCACCAGGGCCCCTAATTCCTCCCTCAAAGTTTTGCCCCTCCCCAAACTTCTATTTTGAACTTAATTTTTTTTTATAAGTTTTTGGACTTTACAATGTTTTTATCTTTTGAACATGGTATTTTTTAAATGTTTTGTTCATGTTTTTGAATGAATTTGCATATACTTATAACAAAAACAAATCAGGTTGATATTTTTGTTTTTGGTACATGGAATCATAGTAAAATCGTGTATGGTATTATCAAAATATTATCAAGCGTTTCAAGAATACATTGATTTTCAGGAGTATCCTATGAAATCATCATCTAGTGGCATCGTTTGCACAATGCATGCGCATTTAACGGTTATTATTAAAGAATCTTCGGTGAATATGTTACTTGGATTTTTTTCTATGCGGCTGCCCACGTGGTACTCTATGCACAAAAACTGACACATAGATATAGAGACACAAAAACAGAACACAGGCAAACAGAAACAAAAAACAGTGACACAGGCACACAAACAGACACACAGACAAAAACAGACACACATGCACACAGATAGCTAGGACATACAGATTCATAGGCTTACAGACATATAGACCAACACATAGACACAGAAACAAGGGAAATCGTGATTTAATCTATATTTAAGAAAAATCATAGCCAGGAAGAGGCTCCCCCGACATTTTGGTTAGTATATGGTATACTTTCAAGCACGCGCACGAGTCTGTCTTTTCCTCTTCAATACAGTGAATGTCAAGGTTAAATACAGGACAATCATGAACAAGTATACCTTATGACTTTAGATATACACAGACTACAAGATGTTTTAAATGCAACTGTGAAATATACTAAAGACAATGATTTGAATCAATATATGAAAATAGTGATGATAACCATGGTATTATTATTATTGTGTTTTTGGAATAAAAAAAAGCTGGTGATGGGATTGAACATTTTTGGACTTTGTAGAGCGGAGAGACTGAGAAAAAGACACTCATGCACGCAAGCCCAGAGACGCACAGACACAAAGGCATGCAGGCACACAGACACAGATGCACACACACAAAGACACACACAAAGGCACAGAGACACACTCACACACATTCACGATAGTTTCTGACTGAGAAAAATAAATAATAAAAAAAAAAAAAAAAAAAATCAGTTTTCAAGTATAATAATCGAAGCTATTTGGTAAATTCTGAGTATTTTAGCTACTGACTTTACAGCAAAAAATTTAATAAAACACCCTAAAACACCATCGGATACAACACAGTCAGCTACTTGGTAATTTCCGAATCTTTTAGTTGCTGACTGCATATAAAAAAAAATAATAAACTCAGCTAGTAGGGAAATTCTGGCTGTTTTAGTTGCCGACTGAGTATCAAAAAATTTAATAAAAGCTTTTTTGACTACAACAAAATCAGTTAGTTCGTAAATTCCAGGTATTTCAGTTGCTGACTGTGTATCAAAAATTTAATAAATTATTTTCGACTAAACAAAATCAGCTAGTCGGTAAATTCAGAGTTTTAGTTGTTGACTAAGTATCAAAAATTTAATAAAAGCCATTTTGGGTACAACAAACTCAGTTAGTTTGTTTTTTACTGAAATTTGAGAAATTTGAATATAAATGAAAATTAAATTTATTTTTTAATTATTGGCCACTGATTCAAAAAGAGAAATGAATGGTGAAACCATTTTGAGAGGAGATGGGCAGCAGTCTCCTGGTCATGTAGATCCGGCAGTAACGGATACTTTTTTTGAATTTGATAGAGAGCATCCCGAGCCCTCAGGATTTGATTCGGGATGAACTTATTAAAGCATTTCATAGAGAATCGGATGGCATTTTTGAACAAATGAGGATCCTGAACCCTCAATATTTGACTCAGGGTGACCTTATTGAGGCATTTCGTAGAGAGTCAGATGATATCTTGAACAAATCTCTAGGTATTTTAGTGGCCGATTCCGTCTCAAAAATTTAATAAAATCATTTTCGAAAACATTTAGTTGTTGACTAAATATCAAAAACAAAAATGTTGACTAAAAATTGTTTTAGTTGTTAACTAAATATCAAAAACTTAATTAAAAAAACCTTTGAGTACAACCATCTCAGTTCGTTGTTTTTTCTAAACTTAAATTTGAGAAATTTGAATATAAATGAATATTAAAATATTTTTTAATTCTAGACCATGGATTCAAAAAGAGAATGGTGATACGATTTCGAAAGGAGATGGGCAGCTGCCTCCTGGTCATGTGGATCCGACTGTAAAGAAGTCTCTTCCGAGTATGATAAAGAATATCCCGAGCCCTCAGGATTTGACTCAGGATGAGCTTATTGAAGCGTTTCGTAGAGAATCACACGATATTTTCAACAAATCGATTTGGACACAATATTTCTGAATCATACCCATCAGGATAAAAAGGATATTCGTATCTCTACTGATATACAGGATAATTTCACTGCAAGAAGGAAGCATAATAGAGGCTTCGAAAAAAAAACAAAATGTTATAAGGAAAAGACGTACATCGACTGATTTTTTATGGTAGACTAAGGAAGTTTGCCTTTCTAAAATCAGCCTTAGATTATCAACGCGCATATTCACATAAGAAAAGGAATAAAATCTGAGGGGGATTGAACCAGACTCCTACGACTCCAGAATCCTTAAGACCGAAATGATTAAACAACACTCTCTTCATCTGACCAGTTGGCCGGGGATTTTCGTATCAACCTTAATGGCATACCATCGAAAACTGCCTACCTACTATGTCGGGGTAATTTTAAAAAATTTCCATAAAAAGGTAACTCAATGCATAACAACAACATGATCAGTTGGTGAGTTTCACTATCAGTGAAAGGTAAACAATAGTCAGGAAATCCAGACGACTATCGAATACATATATAAAATAACTAATAAAAGCCCTTTTGGGTACAGCAAAATCAACTAGTTGGTAGTTTCTGCGTGTTCGAGTTTCTGACTGAGCATAAAAAATTTAAGAAAAGCACTTTTGAGTAATACAAACTGAAGTTCCACGCATAGTAGATACCAAGGGTAGATACCATAGTAGATACCATAGTAGATACCAATCTGATCTTGATATGTGCATCCAACACAGTAAAAAGTATGGAATATCATAGGACCCCCAATTTATGCTTGTGTAACATTAAGCAATAAACATCCATAAGCGTAACCTGTCTTTATGTTTTGACCTGTTACCAGAAGCCATGGCACTGCTAGATTGATACTAAGGTATGATGGATGAAAATATAGAAATATCTCTGGACTGCAATTTTATCATCTGTAAAGGCCATTATTATGATTTCACCAATTCATATGAGTCTAATACAACCAGTTTAGAAGATTTGGACATTAGAACAGTTGAGGTGAACCTGGAAGAGTTGAGGAGAAAAACATTAAATGATATGCATTCAATTAGAATGGAGAGAAACTCAGTTTTAAATTAGTCCAGTAAGAAACTCGCGGAAGAAAGGGTGCCCTTACCGTCCCATGAAAGCTCGAAATCAAAACGATGGTCTTGCAAATGGAGGTGAAGTATGCTGGAAAAGGATCACGAAGAACGAAATAAAATATCAAGAAAAGCAGGATCCCCTTACAGGAATTCTTAATGTTCCTTGAGAAATGACAGAGAAGATTCGTATAAAAGAGATATGGCACACAAGAATTCATCATCGTTTTGGAAGAACTCCCATTTATCAATTTATGCCAAATCTCTTTACAGGTGGAACTTATAAGAATATTTTTGCTATTATGTTTGCAATGAATAATTTTTATCGTGTTAATTCGGTCTTAGATTTTCATTAGAGCTTGATTAAGGAATAAAAAAAGAAAAAAAAATGAAACAGACTTTTTTTAATGGTCAGAGAATTATGAAGAGGGTTTTTTCATCAAAAATTTAATAAAAGGGCATTTGGGTACAGCAAACTAAGCCAGTTTGCAAGTTCCAAGTGTTATAGTTAATGACTGAGTATAGAAAAATTTAATGAAGACACTTTTGAGGACAACAAACTCAGTTAATTTGCAAATTTTTAATGTTTTAGTTGTAGACTGAACATTAAAAAGTTTAATAAATGCACTTTTGAATACAGGAAACTGAACTAGTTGGTGAATTCCGAGTGTTTTATCTACTGAAACCTTATCAAAAATTAAACAAAAGCACCTTTTAGTACAACAAACTCAGTTAGTTGGTAAATTTCAAGTCTTTTCAGCTGCTGACTGCGAATAAAAAAATTAATAAAAGCGCTTCTGAGGAAAACAAACTCAGCTACTTGGTAAATTCGGAGTGTTTTAGTTAATTACTCAGTATCAAAAATCTAATAAAAGCACTTTTGAATACAATAGACTCAGGTCATTGATAAATTGCGAGTTTTTTACTTGCTGATTGAGTACCAAAAAAAATTAACAAAAACACTTTTGACTACAGCTTGTAAATTCCGAATGTTTTAGTTGCTGACTGCATATCAAAAATTAATAAAACACTTGAGTCCAACAAACTCAGCTAGTTGGTAATCTTCCGAGAGCTTTAGTTACCGAATACGTATAAAAAAGACAATTAATAAAAGCTCCTTGAAGTACAACAAACTCAGCTAGTTGATAAATTCTGAACCTTATACTTATTGACGGAGTATAATAAATTAATTAAAGCACAATCATTTTGATTGTGTATTTTAACTGATTCTATGCTAGGTTCATTTGGGTTCAGTAAGCGTGCGGACAGGCTTACTGAACACAAACCATCCAAGCAATCAGTTAACTTAACGTGACCTAGACAAAAAATCAGTTGTGCTGCAATCTATAACTATAGTGGAATAAATGACAGTACTTGGGGTAGTCAAAAATATCGCCTACTCTGACTGTAAATGAGCAGATTCCACCAGTAGAGCTGCGACTGACCGAACTATTATATGATACTACTGAAATTAACTTTATGTTATCGAATATTATTCATTTTTTTCTTTCTCAAGAAAACATGAATAGTTGTTATTTTTCTTAGCAAAATCCTATGGTAATGTTTTTGTATTTTTATTGTCCTTGAGGTATTTACCAATCCATCGAAATAGTTGTGCTCTTACTAAATTTTTTGGTACTCAGTGAACAAATATAACATTTGGAAATTACTAACGATCTGCGTTTTTGTACTCAAAAGGGATTTTATTAATTTTTTTATACTCAATAACCAGCTACAAGACTCGTTAATCACCGATTAGCTGAGTTTTTTGTACATAAAGGTGCTTTTATTAATTTTTTTTTATACGCCGTCGGTAACTAAAACTCTCGGAATTTACCTACTAGCTGAGTTTGTTTTACTCAAACGTTTATTTAATTTTTTGATATGCATTTTTTTTACTTTACCGGCTAGCTGTGTTTTTTTGTAGTCAAAAGTGTTGTGATTAATTTTTTTGGTACTCAGCCAGCAAAAAAACTCCGAATTTGCCTAGTAGCTAAGTTTGTTGTATGCAAAACTGCTTTAATTTAATTTTTGATACTCAGTCACCAATTAAAACACTCAGAATTTACCAAGTAGCTGAGTTAGTTGCGCTCAAAAGTGATTTATTAAATTTTTGATAGGTGGTCAGCAGCTAAAAGGACTTGGAATTTACCAACTACTTTTTTGTTGTTGTACTGAAAAGTGCTTTGATTAAATTTTTTGATATGGTGTCGGTAACTAAAAAACTCGGAATTTACCAATTGGTTCCGTTTGCTGGACTCAAAAGTGCATTTATTAAATGTTATACGTTTGGTCAGCAACTAAAAAATTCGGAATTTGCAAACTAACTGAGTTTGTTGTACTCAAAAGTGCCCTTATTAAGTTTTTCTATACTCAGTCATTAACTAAAACACTCGAAATTTACCAACTAGCTGAGATTGCTGTACTCAAAATTTATTTTATTAAATTTTATATATTCAGTCATTAACTATAACCTACGGAACTTGCAAACTAACTGAGTTTGTTGTGCTAAAAACTGCATTAATTAAATTTTTCTATACTCAGTCATAAACTATGACACTCGGAATTTACCAACTAGCTGAGTTTATGTACCAAAATGTGTTTTTATTATGTTTTTGATGAAAAAATCCTGTTCATAAATCTCTGACCATTAATAAAAGTCTGTGTCATTTTTCTTTTACTCCTTAACCCAGCTCCAATGAAAATCTAAGACCAAATTAATATGGTAAAAATATTTATTGCAAATATAATAGCAAACACATTCTTATAAGTTCCACCAGTAATGTGATTTGGCGTAAATTCATAAATGAGAGTTTTTCAGAACGATCATGAAATTTATTATGCCATATTTCTATTATATGAATCTTCCCTGTCATTTCTCATGGAATATGAGATATTCCTGTAGAAGGAACCTGCTTTTCAAGATCTTATATCTTGCTCTTTGTGATTCCTTTCTAGTATACTGTACCTTCTTTTCCAAGACCATGGTTGTCATTTTGAGCCGTCATGGGGCAGTAAGGGCACCCTTTCTTCTGCTAGTCTCTTTCTTAACCAATCTAAAACTGAGTTTCTCTCTATTGTAATTAAATTCATTTAATTCAATATGTTTCTCCTCATCTCTTCCAAATTCACCTCATCTATTCTAATATTCACATGTTCAAAATTGGTTGCATTAGACTCATAAGAATTGGTGAAATCATGATAACGGCCTTTACAGATGATACAATCGCAGTAAAAAGATATGTCTATATTTTCATCCACCATAGCTTAGTTTGAATCTAGCAGTGCGATTTCTTCTGGTAACAAGTCTAAAAATAAGACAGGTTAAGCTTAAAGATGTTTATTGCTTATAGTTTACTATTACACATCCATAAAAACAGGGTCCCTATGATATAAAATACATTTTACTGTGTTGGATGTACATATTATGGTCAAGTACGCCACTTGGTATCCACTGTGCATAGAACTTCAGTTTGTTGTATTCAAAAGTGCGTTTATTAAATTTTTTGATTGTCAGTCAGCAACTGAAACACTGGGAATTTATCAAATATCAGAGTTTGTTGAATTTAAATGTTTGTTGAGTATGTTGAAATTAAGAGTTTGTCGAATTCCACATGTTCTAAATTGGTTGCATTAGACTCATGAAAACTATCAGATATCAGAATTTGTTGAACTTAAAAGTGGTTTCATAAAATTTCCAACTAGCTAACCACTAGCTGATTTCGTTGTGCCCAAAAGTGCTTTTATTAATTTTCTATACGCAGTCGATAGTCGTCTGGATTATCAACCTTTCACTGAAAGTGAAAGTCACCGTCTGGTTATTTTTATTTTTGTGCATTGAGATAATCGTTTTTCAGAAATTTCCGACATCACCCCGACATGGTTGCTAGGCAGTTTGAATGATATGCCATAACAGCTCCTACGACAACCCCGGCTATCTGGTCAGATGAAGAGAAGGTTTTGTAATCATTTTGGCTTCGAGGAGTCTGGAGTAGAAAGAGCTTGGCTCAACCCCCCTCAGATTTACTCATTTACTTATGCGAATGTGGGTGTTGATAATCTAATGCTGATTTTAGTAAGGCAAACTTCCTTAGTTTACCATAAAAAATCAGTCGATGTACGTTTTTTCTTTAAAGTTTTGTTTTTTCGAAGTCTATATTACCTTTTATATCTGCAGTGAAAATGTCTTTTAAACCAGTAGAGATATGAGTATTCTTTTTATCTCGAGGAGGATGATTCAGAAACATTGTTTCCAAATCAATTTGTTCAAAATATCGTCTGATTCTCTATGAAATGCTTCAATAAGCTTATCCCGAGTCAAATCCTGAGGGCTCGGGATATTCTTTATCATACTCAGAAGACTCCTTTACTGCCGGGTCCACATGACCAGGAGACTGCTGCTCATCTCCTCTTGAAATGGTTTAACCATTATTTTCTCTTTTTGAATCAGTAGCCATTAATTAAAGAATATTTTAATATTCATTTCTATTCAAATTTTTCAAATTTCAGTTTAAAAAACAACTTGCTGAGTTTGTTATACTTAAAATGGCTTTTATTAAATTTTTGATACTTATTCAACAACTAAAACACTCTGAATATACTGACTAGTTGAGTTTGTTGTAGTCGAAAATACTTCTGTTAAATTTTTGATACACAGTCAGCAACTGAAATACTTGGAATTTACCAACTAGCTGAGTTTGTTGTAGTCAATAGTGCTTTTATTAATTTTTTTATGCTTAGTCGGTAACTAAAACAGTCAGAGTTTACCAACTAGCTGAGTTTATTAAATTTGTTGATATGCAGTCAGCACCTAAAAGACTCGGAAATTACAAAGTAGCTGAGTTTGTTGTAACGGAAAGTGTTTTATTAATTTTTTTGATGCACAGTCAGCAACTAAAACACTTAAGATGTACCCGCTAGTTGAGATTGTTATACTTGAAAAGTCCTTTTATCATTTTTTTTTAGTTGGAAACTATTGCATGTGTGTGTCTCTGTGCCTCTGTGTGTGCGTGTGTGTGTGTGTGTGTGTGTGTGTGTGTGTGTGTGTGTGTGTATGTGTTTGTGTGCTTGTTTGCCTGTGTGCTTTTTGTGCCTGTGACTGTGTGTCTGCGTTCCTGTGTGTCTTTTACTCCGTCTGTCCGCTCTACAAAGTCGGAAAAGTTTATTTCATAACATTTTATTTTCAAAAACACAATAATAATAACATTGTTATCTCACTATTTTCACATATTGATTCAAATCATTGTCTTTAATAAACATCACACTTGCATTTACAACATCCTGTAGTCTATGTGCATCTGTAGTCATAAGGTGTACTTGTTCAAGTTCGTCCTTAATATAACAGTAAAATTTGCTATATCGAAGAGGAAAAGACAAACTCTTGTGCGTGTATGAAGGTATACCACATTCAAAACAAAATACTGGAAGAGCCTGTTTGTGGCTGGTGTTCTTAAAATATAGATTAAATGACAATTTCCCCTTTTTCTCTGTCTGTGTGTGTGTTTGTTTGTCAGTAAGCATGGGCGTGCGTAGCTTCTTGTTTAGGGGGGAAGCCGATTCTGTGATGAAGGGTGGTTGGGGGAGGGAGCTGAAATTTAATCGGCAATTCACAAAACCTTACATTTCCAGAAAGTTCTATCATATCTATGAAATCTTTATTAATAAGTAATCACCAAAAATCGTAAATCATCAATAAGATTCGTCATTCATTTTCTTGGATTAGAGCTAAATCTTTCCAAGACATTATGGATAATTGCTTCTTGTTTGACTTTTATTCCCTCAATACAGCTGTTTATTTCCAGCTTTTTCAACCATCTACCTTTTATCAACTGCCTTTTTGGCCATTTATATTTTTCAACTACTTTTTTCAGCTATCTGCTTTTCCAACCATGTGCTTTTTCAGTCATATTTAGTGTAAGTTTGAAGTTCTAGGGAGGACAGCTGCCTCTTGCCCCCCTCATCCGTACGCCAATGTCTGTAAGCCTATGTTTCTGTGTGTATGTGTGTCTGTTTGTGTCAGTGTGTCTCTTTGTTTTTCTTTGTGCCCGTGTGTCTATTTTTGTCTGTGTGCCTGTGTTTTGTTTTTATGTCTATTTATCTATGTGTCAGTTTGTGTTCATAAGATACCACGGGGACAGCCACGTAGCAAAAAATAACATATTTACCAAAGATTATGTAATAATAAAGGTCAAATGTATATTTATCGTGCAAACGATTTCACAAGACAATGAATTCATAGGATACTCTTGAGGTTCAATGTACTCTTGAAATGCTTGAAAAGATTTTCATAAAAGCATAAGCGACTTTACTATCATTCCATGTACCAAAAATATCAACCAGTTTTTATTTCAGTAATAAGTATATGCAATGTCATTTCAAGACACGAATAAAAAATTTGAAAAAAATACCATGTTTAAAAAGAAAAAAAAACATTTCTAAGGCCCAAAAAATGAAACTAAAAAGTTAAAAAAAATTGGGGGAGAAAAAATTCTGGGGGAATGGGGGGTCCTGGTGGTGGGCATAGGCCCTGGAGTGGAATATGGGGGCCCAAACTTATGCACAAACCCAGTAATGGAAAACTAGTTTGCTTGGGACCATTACGTTACAAAAAAGATACAAAAGGATTAGGGTAAAAAAAGATCTCTTCAGATTGTATATTAAAATCAAAACCAAAATTTCTTTCATTAGACATCCTGTCACTCTCACCTCATTCCAATTATTGAAAAAAATACTCGGGACCATTACATTACCAAAGGATTGTTGGCCGGTTATAGTCATCAGAATTTTTGGTGCCGTTACAATTTGGGTATCGAAACAAGTGTCATTGAACATCAAAAGAACAAGTGTCTTCGATACCATTAGAGTACAAAAAAAGATCTCTTCCTATTTTTCTATTAGAATCCAAATAAAAACTCCGTTTATTAGACGTGCTGTCACTTCCGGCTCGCTTCATTGAATAATATTAACTTGGACGACCATTCTTTTATATCAAATATTTGTCTGAAATGACTTTCGCTATGGGAGTACTGGCTATTTGTATTCGTTGCATTGTTTCAGCGACACAGACGTTGTTATCTCAAAAGACCAGATAGAGGGATATGTGTGTATTGTGACCCATTGCGCTAATTCATCAATAAATTAAAGTTGGCTTTCAAATACTTCCAGTAATGTTCTTATCTTAAAGACCAGATGTAATGGGAGTACTGGCCGACAGGACATATTGTATTGTTTGAGCGACAAAATAAACTTGGCATGTAATGTTTCCAGAAATGTCGTTATCCCAGAAAATAGGGATTGGTAACTTCAATTAACTCTAGTATACCGTCTTTGTGTGTATTGGGATATATAGAGAGGATACGAGGAGTTAGCAACTCCAATAGTACATCGGGATAGGAACCCGTCAGTACATAAAGATAGCACACGAGGAATTGGTAACTCTAATTGCCTCTAGTATACCATCTATGTATGCACTGGGACCGATAGAGGGGTTATGGGAGGTTAGCCACTCCAATAGTATATGAGGGTATGGGCTTTGTCCGTCCTGTTGAAGGGTTACTACTAAAGTTGTTCTTTAGGTTCTGCAAGAATTTTTTCTGTATCTCTATTTGAATCCTTTAATAGTTACATGTCCCGATGGTGTGGTGTTTTTGAGATTTGTCAAAAAATGGACGAGGTTTCATGTATATTTGCTGACCCCTGCATTAGAATTGTCGATCTTCTAGAGATTTATCATCTTTCCAGTGCCTAGTGTTGTAAGATGCAAAATATCACATAATTTAACCCTTGTTGAATGAGTGCTTAAAAGTTAAGTCGTCAATATTTGTGAGTAAGTTTTGTTTTGTCAGTTTCCTTCTAATTTTTCCTTCTTTTTTTCATGTTCCTCTTAGTGCATCTATGTTGTGCACAGAGGGTAACAATAAATTGTTCTTAGGTACTCGTATAATAGACACCCTACCTAATGTTGTTCATTCATTGACGCATTATAGAACCGGTTTTCTTCGGTAGTTTATTTCATCCTGGTGTGAGACGGTTTCATTGTAACTGAACCCCAGTGTAACTGAACCCCAAGCAATTGAACCCCTGTAACTGAGTAGGGGGACGTAAACTATTTCAGGGGGACAAGATTAAAGCCAGGCAGAGAACTAGAATCCATGCACGAACTAGATCACGTGCCTCTTTCTAGGTCAATCACCGACTAGGAATACTGGGACAAGGTGACATCATCAGATAAGGAAATTTCACTTCGTGAACATTTTTGTCTGGGAGTTAGAAATACTGACGGGACAAGATATCGGTTTGACATAATTTCTCTATGAGACATGTTTATAAATTTGGAAGGTTTCATGGGAATTTAAAATGTATCTGTGAACAGTTACCAGAACATTGGAAACGTCAGAGATTAATTGACATTTTAGGGGATTTGAAAGTAAAAATGAAGAAGGTAAGGTATCTCAGGGAATGCTGACTCTATTAAGAGATACATATTATTTTTTATTTGGGTGGATCTCGACTGTGTCCTGTATAACACACAAATTCAATTTAAGCAGCGTTGTCTATATAAAATATGCAATATTCTAGTATACTAAAAGTTGATACTAAAAAAGAAATTCAGAACAATCCATAGAAATCCCTAGAAATCAACTAGTGAGATGATTATTGGTTTGAAGAATCAAGGACCGCAATCATCAATGACCCTAACCTCCTAAGGGCCCCAACATCCGAAGTGCCCCTTCCTCAAACTTTTATTTTGGGGACACCCCCAATTTTCAATATAGAGGCTCCATTAAGAGTTAAAATTGCAGAAGAAAAAAGTTATCAGAACGTCATTTTTGACCTCATCTTTCGGGACTTAGACAAGCGGATGCTTTGAACATCCAATTCCGATATTTTTTAAGTAACATTATCAAATATGATATTTAGAATGTTATCCTTTTTTTAAAAGGCCCCCATGCCCTAAATGTTTCCTCATTATGACTTTTCTGTTTAATAACATTAGGTACTTCAGCCATTCATGCAAACATCCAGCAATAAAATCACTATTAAAAGAAATTCTATTCTATTTACTAAGCTTAGCTACTTCAGCTATTCATGCAAACATCCAGCAATAAAATCACTATTAAAGGAATTAACAGCATTTTGAAAATTAAGACACATCGAAACATCTATTTTCAAAGCACATTTTCGACTGATCTGCTAAATTAAATTTTTACTGACTAGATACAGTTTGAAAATCGTTTACAAAACGTTGAATAGTTTATTGTTCCCAAGTAACGTGCTTGAGACACAGAAATTAACAAACAGAAAAGGTATTTTAGCTAAAGCAGGGAACAAGTTTAAAACTTAAAATAAATTTAATCAATCGCTATTTTTTTTAAAACTTCTGTCTGTTTTCCAAATCATACCCGGACCTATCCAAGATATAATTTGAGGTATCAGCCCTTTAAATCCCGATTAATTGCATTTAAAACATGTAAATAAATAACAATATTTAAAGTATGGAACAAATGGATTGCAAAAATATGAAAATAGGGGGGGGGGAGTGAACATGGAAATTTCCAAAAAGGCATATTTTTCGCCTCATGTAAATTTGGGGTAACAAAGTGACTTCTTTATATCAATATTCTCGTTTACATAATTGATTTTGAGCCTATTTTTATCTTTCTTTCGACTCTGATTTTATTCAAATAGTAATGATAGCTAAGCATAGTTAAACACGATTCATCTGCAAACACCCCTGCTACAAAATTTAAATAAAGCAACAATATAAAAATACTTTTTTCTACTCCCACTTTGTAACCACTAACTTTTCGATTACGCATCAAATCCAAATAGAGAAAACTTTTTTTACGTTACCAAAAGTATTGGATTCTTAAGACTTTACAGTTTTATGAAATGTAATTAAACAAATAGAAAAGGTTTTTCAGCTAAAGTAGGGAACAAGTTTAAAACTTAAAATAAATATAATTACTCTCTATTTTTTTTAAAACTTCTGGCTGTTTTCCAAATCATACCCGGACCTATCCAAGATATAATTTGAGGTACCGACCCTTAAAATCCTGAATAATTGAATTTAAAACATGTAAATAAAGTTTAAGGTTGAGTACCAATGGATTGCAAAAACAACAAAAAATAGGGGGAGGGGGCAAGAAAGTGTCAGACAAATTTAGTAATTGTATTTAGTGATTCATTGAGAATATTCTCGTTTACATAATTGATTTTGAGACTATTTATATCTTTCTTTCGACTCTGATTTTATTCAAATAGTAATGATAGCAAACCACAGCTACAAAAACGATACATCTGCAAACACCCCTGCTACAACATTTAGATAAAGCAACAATATAAAACTGCTTTTATCTGCTCCCGATTTGTAACCACTAACTGTTTTATTACGCATAAAATCCAAACAGAGATAATTTTTTTTACGTTACCAAAAGTATTGGATTCTTAAGACTTTACAGTTTTATGAAATGTAATTAAACAAATAGAAAAGGGTTTTCAGCTAAAGTAGGGAACAAGTTTAAAACTTAAAATAAATGTAATTACTCTCTATTTTTACAAAACTTCTTACTGTTTTCCAAATCATACCCGGACCTTCCAAGATATAATTTGAGGTATCGGCCCCTCAAAATCCTGATTAATTGCATTCAAAACATGTAAATAAATAACAAGATTTAAGGTATAGTAGAAATGGATTGCAAAAACATGGAAATAGGGGGAGGGGACATGGAAATGCCTAAAAAAACATATTTGTGTCCTCATGTAAATTTGGGGTAACGAGATGACTTCTTTATTTGAATATTCTCGTTTACATGATTGATTTTGAGCCCATTTTTATCTTTCAAGTGACCCTGATTTTATTCAAATAGTAATGATAGCTAAGCACACTTACAATCACGATTCATCTGCAAAATAGGTTTGAAGCATCAAAGACCGCAATCATCCATGACCCTAACCACCAATGACCTCAACCACCAAAGGTCCCCTATCCCCAACCTCCAAGGCCCCCCTCGAACTTTTTGCCCCCCCCTGTTTTTCTGTTTTAATACTTTTTTTGAAGGTTTTTCTTTGAAATATTGTGATTTCCACACTTCATTTGCATGCAATAGATACCGAGAGTTTTATGACTCCTCCCCACAATGAATTTGAAGGGTTTTATGACTCCACCCTACAATGAATTCAGATGCTTTTAGGACTCATCCCCCTAGCCATAAGTACTTTTAACCTTGAGCAAAGGTATAAAAGTTTGATGAAGTACTCCTCTACTTAAATACTACATTAATAAATCCTCCCACACCGACTTATTGTTTACTGTTAAAGCACCGAGGACAGTGAAAATAAAATCTGTTGTTCGAATGGGTTAATGTTATGTTTGGATTGAGTATGCTAATGGGTTATTGAATTGGCTTTTAGCTATCAATGGAAAAGTAACATTGCCTTTTAGGTTACCCCCTTCAACTTTTTCTCAAAATGACATGAAGTATGCTAGTGACTGTACCATGCGCTTTGCTTCCTCAAAGACATTATCGACATCCAACGGATGTATCAATTGGGAACTAAAATTACATCAAACAACAACATAGCAGATTATACATGGATCAAAGTGTATAGTTAGAAATATCTTTTAATTGTGAGTGTTCTATTTGTAATGGCCACTATCATGACTTCAGTAATTCGTATGAGAGTTATGCAGCAAATTTAAAAATCATGGGAAATGAAATAGAAGAGGACAATCTACGTGAAATGAGAAGGAGAATCTTTGATGAAATGGTGAGAATAAGGGTAGGCTCATCAGTTTCTGCAGTGGAAGAGAGTGACAATTATCACAAGAAACAATACAGACAATGGACATCCTCTCCATTAAAAGGAAGATCAAGAACACAGGGAAGCTCTCACAAAAGAATGTACGATATAGCAGAAAAGAAAAATATAAAGAAGAGGCAAAGACAAGATGGATATCTCTACTGAGGGCGCTATAACGACAGAACACAATGAATTATTTTCTGATGCAGATTCAGAATGTCTAAACTTGTTCAATAAAATTAATAGTGCATAATAATGTATGAAACTTATTTTTATATTAATATTCTACATGTCATTACTTCATTAAAAATATACTATACGTCACTTTGTTAAATTTACATTATTTTAGAGTAAGCTACCACCACAAACGCTTAGAATATCTATTAAAAGTTGGAAATGTATGATATTAAAAAACATGTAATATCTTACGAGCTAAGTTACGTAACAATTTTCATGTTTCATTTTCATGCAATATACACTGAGACTTCTATGACTCCTCCCCACAATGATTTCTATGGGTTTTATAACTCTCCCACGCAATGAATTCAAATGGTTTTAGGACTCCTCCCCCTAGTCATAAGTCTTTCTAACCTTGAGCAAAGATATAAAAGTTTGATGAAGTACTTCTCTGCTCAAATATTACATTAATAACCTCCAGAATGATAGGACTATATGACACAAAATTTCTTGGTTTGAAAAAATCATCCCTTGGTGCTGTATTTGAATGTGCAGTTCTATTATTGTCAATGAAACTCGAAGAAATTAACTGTTGTCATTGCATGTTGAACTATATCCTGTTTGATTATGATAAAAGCTTATGGAGTACTACATTACGCCTTACAAACAGACTGGGATTCTAAGATAGAGTAATTACACCATACAGTAACAGTGGTCAAACGTTCAGGAAGAAATCAGTGCAATTTGCAGCTTTATACGGGTTTGAAGCACTATATGTAAGGGTAATGTACTTACAAATGAAGTTTCAATTCAAAACTGTGATCATGGGATTCCACATTTCAATTTAGAAGAATTTGAGTGTCCAAAATTTGAAGAGGTTTATCACTATCTTGAAGAGAAGGTTAGGTTCTTTGCGCAGTGGCTACCTAGGGACTAAACTGATCGTGATAAGTGCATAAGACATGGTAAAAAGTATTCTATATCATGGGATCCTCCTACAGGTCAATTCTAATTTCTCCAAAGAAAATAAAAAAGCTTCCACTTCAGCTCTTAATTTCCCAAAGACAAAAAAAATTTAAAGTTCTGTTCTAAATTTTTCCATAGAAGATGAAAAAAGTTATACCATAGTTGTGAATATTTTCCATGAAGATAAAAAGTTCCACTTTAATTCTAAATTTCTCAATGAAGTGAGGAAAAGTTCAAGTTTTCTTCTGAATTTTCTCAATGAAAAAGAAATTAGTTACAGACCAATTCAAAATTTTTCCAAGAAAATAAAAAGGTTCCACTTCAATTCTTAATTTCCCAAAGACATAAAAAATTTAAAGCTGTTCTAAATTTTTCCGTAGAATATAGAAAAAGTTATACCTTCGTTGTGAATATTTTCCATGAAGATAAAAAGTTCCACTTTAATTCTAAATTTCTCAATGAAGTGAGGAAAAGTTCAAGTTTTCTTCTGAATTTTCTCAATGGAAAAGAAATTAGTTACAGATCAATTCTAATTTTTTCCAAGAAAATAAAAAGATTCCACTTCAGTTCTGATTTTTCTCAAAGAGATGAAAAAATTTAAACTGCTGTTCTAAATTTTACCGTAGAAGATAGAAAAAGTTATACTATGATTGTGAGTATTCACAATGAAGATAAGGAGCTCCACTTTAATTCTAAATTTTCTTAACGAAGTGAAGAAAAGTTCAAGTTCTCTTCTGAATCTTTTCAATGAAAAAGAAATAAGTTACAGATCAATTCTAGCTTTTTTCCAAAGAAACTAAAAAGGTTCAATTTCAGTTCTGATTTTTCTCAATGAGATGAAAAATATATAGTTCTGTTCCAAATTTTTCATAGAAGATAGAAAAAAGTTATACCTTGATTGTGAATATTCGCAATGAAGATAAGGAGCTCCACTTTAATTCTGAGTTTTCTCAAAGAAGTGCAAAAATATTCAAGTTTTCTTCTGAATTATCTTAAAGAAGAGATACAAATTTAAAGTTCTGTTCTACATTTTACCTTAGAAGATAGAAAAAATTATACTATAATTGTGAATATTCTCCATGAAGATATAAAAATGTTCAAGTTCTCTTCTGAATTTTCTTAAAGAAGAGAAAAAGTTAGCTCAATTTTTAATTTTACCAAAGAAGAGTTGCAGTTCAATCCTAATTTTTCCGATTTTTTTTCGACTAGGTTACATGTGCGCACATAACCCAGTCTAAATTAATTGGAAAAATTCCAATTGAACTGTAGTGCTGTTCTAAATTGTTCTAAATTGAAACAGTGCTGTTCTAAATCTGGAAAAGAAGTTTATATTTTTTCATCTCTTTGAGAAAAATCTGAACTGAAGTTGAACCTTTTTATTTTCTCTGGAAAAAATAGAATTGATCTATAACTTATTTCTTTTTCATAGAGAAAAGTCAGAAGAGAATTTGAACTTTTCTTCCCTTCGTTGAGAAAATTTATAATTAAAACGAAACTTTTTATCTTCATTGAAAATATTCAAAATCATAGTATAACTTTTCCTAGCTTCTAGGGAAAAATTTAAAACAAAGGTTTAATTTTGTTTATGTCTTTGGGAAAAATCAGAACTGAAGTGGAACCTTTTTATTTCTTGGAAAAAATAAGAATTGATCTGTAACTAATTTCTTTTCATTAAGAAAATTCAGAAGAGAACTTCTAAGGTATAACTTCACAACTAAGGTATAACTTTTTCTATATTCTACGGAAAAATTTAGAACAGCTTTAAATTTTTTGTCTTTGGGAAATTAAGAATTGAAGTGGAACTTTTTTATTTTCTTGGAAAAATTTTGAATTGGTCTGTAACTAATTTATTTTTCATTGAGAAAATTCTGAAGAGAACTTGAACTT
Organism: Artemia sinica; assembly: GCA_027921565.1. Classification (NCBI taxonomy): domain Eukaryota; kingdom Metazoa; phylum Arthropoda; class Branchiopoda; order Anostraca; family Artemiidae; genus Artemia; species Artemia sinica. Next base: position 57,811,842 of record CM051269.1, on the reverse strand, counting down.
TTTTTTACCTTCATTGAGAAAATTTAGAATTAAAGTGGAACTTTTTATCTTCATGGAAAATATTCACAACTATGGTATAACTTTTTCATCTTCTATGGAAAAATTTAGAACAGAACTTTAAATTTTTTTATGTCTTTGGGAAATTAAGAACTGAAGTGGAAGCTTTTTTATTTTCTTTTGAGAAATTAGAATTGACCTATAACTTCTTTGGTAAAATTCAAAATTGAGCTAACTTTTCCTCTTCTTTAAGAAAATTCAAAAAAGTACTTGAACATTTTTCACTTCTTTGAGAAAACTCAGGATTAAAGTGGAGCCCCTTATCTTCATGGCGAAAATTTACAATCAAGGTATAAATTTTTTCTATATTCTATGAAAAATTTGGAACTGAACTTTCAATTTTTCATCTCTTTGAGAAAAATCGGAACTGAAGTGGAACCTTTTTATTTTCTTTGGAAAGAAATTAAAATTAATCTGTAACATATTTCTTTTTCATTGCAAAAATTTGGTGTTGGGATACACATAAAATTGAAAAGTAATGATGGACTTCTCCGACATGCTGGATCTGACGGTGTAATTTCAGAGAAATTCTTTAACCTTTTAGGGTTAACTTACTTTTTTAGGAATGACCATTTAGGGTTCTCCAACATGCTGAACCTGAAAGTGTGTTCCCTGACATGCTGAATCTGAAAATATAATTTTCATGGCAATGAACTATTGTTAAGAATAAAGACGGGTAAGGCTTAACATATTTATTGCTTAAACATATTAAAAAGATTTTGAAAAAACACATATTTACATAAAAATAATACTTAAAGCTTACTCTTAAACATCCACAGACGAGGATCCCATGATATAAAGAATACTTCTTACCATGTCTTATGCACTTATCACGATCAGGTATGTCCCTGGGTAACCACTGCGCGAAGAACATAACCTCTTCTTCAGGATGGTGATAAACCTCTTCAAATTTAGGACACTTAAATTCTTCTAAATTGAAAAGTGGAATACTAGGATCAAAGTTCCGAGTTAAAACTTCATCTGTAAGTACAATACCCTTTACATGCAGTGCTTCAACCCCGAAAAAGCTGCAAATTTCACTGATTTCTTCCTGAACGTTTTTCAGTTCTTGACCACTGTTATTGTATGGTGTAATCACTCTATCGTAGAATCCAGTCTGTTTATACGGCCTAATGTAGTACTCCATAAGCTTTTATCATAATCAAACAAGTTATGACAAGTTGTAACAAGTTGTAACTTCTTTGGTAAAATTCAAAATTGAGCTAACTTTTTCTCTTCTTTAAGAAAATTCAGAAAACAACTTGAACATTTTTGCACTTCTTTGAGAAAACTCAGAATTAAAGCGAAGCCCCTTATCTTCATGGCAAAAATTTACAATCAAGTTATAACTTTTTCTATCTTCTATGAAAAATTTGGAACTGAACTTTCAATTTTTCTTCTTTTTGAGAAAAATCGGAACTGAAGTGGAACCTTTTTATTTTCTTTGGAAAGAAATTAAAATTTATCTCTAACATATTTCTTTTTCATTGCGAAAATTTGGTGTTGGGATATACATAAAGTTGAAAAGTAATGATGGACTTCTACGATATGCTGGAGCTGACGGTGTAATTTCAGAGAAATTCTTTAACCTTTAAGGGTTAACTGACTTTTTAAGGAATGACCATTTAGGGTTCTAACATGCTGAACCTGAAAGTGTGTTCCCTGACATGCTGAATCTGAAAGTATAATTTTCATGGCAATGAACTATTCTAAAGAATAAAGACGGGTAAGGCTTAAGATATTTATTGCTTAAAAATATTAAAACGATTTTAAAAAAAAACACATATTTACATAGAAATATTACTTAAAGTTCACTGTTAAACATCCACAGAGGAGGATCCCATGATATAGAATACTTTTTACCATGTGTTATGCACTTATCACGATCAGTTTAGTCCCTAGGTAACCACTGCGCAAAGAACCTAACCTCCTCTTCAAGATAGTGATAAACCTCTTCAAATTTTGGACACTCAAATTCTTCTAAATTAAAAAGTGGAATCCCATGATCACAGTTTTGAATTGAAACTTCATTTGTAAGTACATTACCCTTACATATAGTGCTTCAAACCCGTATAAAGCTGCAAATTGCACTGATTTCTTCCTGAACGTTTTTCAGTTCTTGACCACTGTTATTGTATGGTGTAATCACTCTATCGTAGAATCCAGTCTGTTTATACGGCCTAATGTAGTACTCCATAAGCTTTTATCATAATCAAATAAGTTATAGTTCACCATCCAATGATATCAGTCAATTGCTTTGAGTTCTACTGACAATAATAAAAATGCGCAATCAAATATAACAACCCAGGATGATTTTTTCAAACCAACAAATTCTATGTCAAAGAGCCCTTTCATTCTGGAGGCTATTAATGTAATAATTGAGCAGAGAAGTACTTCATCAAACTTTTATATCTGTTCTCAAGGTTAGAAATACTTATGACTAGGGGGAGGAGTCCTAAGACCATCTGAATTCATTGTGTGGAAGAGTCATAAAACCCTTAGATTTCATTGTCGGGAGGATTTATAAGACTCTCGGTGTCTATTGCATGCAAATGAAACATGGAAATTATTACGTAACTCCTAATTTCCACAACTTTAAACATGAAAATTGTTGCGTTCTTAGATTGTAAAATATTGCATGTTTGTTAGTATCACATATCTCCAAATTTTTAATAGATATGCTAAAAGTTTGTGGTGGTAAAGAACTCTGAGATATTGGAAATATAACAAAGTAAGGTATAGTATATTGTTAATGAAGTAATGACATGAGAATATTAATATAAAAATAAGTTTCATACATTATTATGCATTATTAACTTTATTGAACAACTTTAGACATTCTAAATCTGCATCATAAAATAATTCATCTTGTTCTTTCATGATAGTGCCCTCTGTAGAGATACCCATCTTATCTTTGTCTCTTCTTTATATCTTTCTTTTCTGCTATATCCTACATTCTTTTGTGAGAGCTTCCCTGTGTTCCTGATCTTCCTTGTAATGAAGAGGATGTCCATTGTCTGTATTGTTTCTTGTGATAATTGTCACTCTCTTCCGCTGCAGAAACTGATGAGCCTACCCTTTTTCTTACCATTTCATCAAAGATTCTCCTTCTCATTTCACGTAGATTATCCTCTTCTATTTCATTTCCCATGATTTCTAAATTTGCTGCATTACTCTCATACAAATTACTGAAGGCATGCTAGTGGCCATTACAAATAGCTCACTCACAATAAAAAGATATTTCTAACTCTACACGTTGATCCATGTTATAATCTGCTATGTTGTTGTTTGATGTAACTTTAGTTCTCAAATGATACATCCGTGTGATGTCGATAATCGGCCATAGAGTACCACAGGGAAAACCATATCGTGTCTATGAGAAGCATAGCGTATGATTGGTACAGTCGCTAGCATATTTCATGTCATTTTGAGAAAAAGTTGGATTGGGGTAAGCTAAAAGGCAATGTTACTTTTACATGGATAGATAAAAGCCAATTCAATAACCCATTAGTATACTCAATTCAAACATTACATTAACCCATTCGAACAACAGATTTTTTTTTTCACTGTCCTCGGTGCTTTAACAGAGAACAATAAGTCGGTTTGGGAGGATCTATTAATGTAGTATTTAATTAGAGGAGAACTTCATCAAACTTTTATACCTTTGCTCAAGGTTAAAAGCACTTGTGGCTAGGGGGTTGAGTCCTAAAAGAATCTGAATTCATTGTAGGATGGAGTCATAAAACCCGTCAAATTCATTGCGGGGAGGAGTAATAAAACTCTCGGTATCTATTACACGCAAATGAAGCGTGGAAATTATAATTTTTTTCAAAGAAAAACTTCAAAAAAAGTATTAAAACAGAAAAACGGGGGGGGGGGGCAAAAACGGGGGGGGGGCCCTTAGAGGTAGGTGGTAGGGGATCTTTGGAGGTTGAGGTCCTTGGCAAACAGGGTCATTGATGATTTCGGTCCTTGATGCTTCAAACCTATTTTGCAGATGAATCGTGTTTGTGATTGTGCTTAGCTGTCATTACTATTTGAATAAAATCAGAGTCAAAAGAAAGATGAAAATAGGCTCAAAATCAATCATGTAAATGAGAATATTCAAATAAAGAAGTCATCTCGTTACCCCAAATTTACACGAGGCGAAAAATATGTCTTTTTAGGCATTTCTTTGTCCCCTCCCCCCTATTTCCATGTTTTTGCAATCCATTTCTGCTATACCTTAAATATTGTCATTTATTTACACGTTTTAAATGCAATTAATCAGGATTTTAAGGGGCCGATACCTCAACTTATATTTTGGATAGGTCCGGGTATGATTTGGAAAACAGTAAGAAGTCTTGTAAAAATAGAGAGCAATTATACTAATTTTAAGTTTAAAACTTGTTCCCTGCTTTAGCTGAAAAACCTTTTCTAGTTCTTTAATTACATTCCATAAAACTGTAAAGTCTTAAGAATCCTATGCTTTCGGTAACATAAAAAAATTATATCTGTTTGGATTTGATGCGTAATCAAACAGTTAGTGGTTACAAAGTGGGAGTAGGTAAAAGTATTTTTATACTGTTGCTTTATTAAAATGTTGTAGCAGGGATGTTTGCAGATGAATCGTTTTTGTAGCTGTGGTTAGCTATCATTACTATTTGAATAAAATCAGAGTCGAAAGAAAAATAAAAATAGGCTCAAAATCAATCATGTAAACGAGAATATTCTCATTGAATCACTAAATACAGTTACTAAATTTGTTTGACATTTACTTAACCCTCCCCCCCCCCTATTTCATGTTTTTTGCAATCAATTTGTACTCTACCTAAAATTTGTTTACAGGTTTTAAATGCAATTAATCAGGATTTTCAGGGGCCGATACCTCAAATTATATCTTGGATAGGTCCGGGTATGATTCGGAAAACACCCAGAAGTTTTAAAAAAACAGAGAGTAATTATATTTATTTTAAGTTCTAAACTTGTTCCCTACTCTAGCTGAAATACCTTTTCTATTTGTTTAATTACATTTCATAAAACTGTAAAGTCTTAAGAATCCAATACTTTTGGTAATGTAAAAAAAAAATCCTCTGTTTGGATTTGATGAGTAATCAAACAGTTAGTGGTTACAAAGTGGGAGCAGGTAGAAGCATTTTTATATTGTTGCTTTATTTAAATGTTGAAGCAGGGGTGTTTGCATATGAATCATGTTTGTAACTATGCTTAGCTATCATTACTATTTGAATAAAATCAGAGTCGAAAGAAAGATAAAAATAGGCTCAAAATCAATTATGTAAATGAGAATATTCAAATAAAGAAGTCATTTCGTTACCCCAAATTTACATGAGGTGAAAAATCTGTCTTTTTAGACATTTCCATGTTCCCTCCGCCCCCCTTTTTTTCATGTTTTTGCAATCCATTTGTACCATAAATATTGTTATATATTTACATGTTTTAAATGCAATTAATCAGGATTTTAAGGGGTCGATACCTGAAATTATGTCTTGGATAGGTCCTGGAATGATTTGGAAAACAGACAGAATTTTTTAAAAATAACAAGTAATTATATTTATTTTAAGTTTTAAATTTGTTCCCTGCTTTAGCTAAAAAACGTTTTCTGTTTGTTAATATCTGTGTCTCAAGCGCGTTACTTATGAAAAATAAACTATTCAACGTCTTGTAAATGATTTTCAAACTGTATCTAGTCAGTAGAAATTTAATTTAGCAGATCGGTCAAAAATGTGCCTTGAAAATAGATATTTCGATGTGTCTTAATTTTTAAAATGCTGGTAATTTCTTTTAATAGTGATTTCATTGCTGGATGTTTGGATGAATAGCTGAAGTGCCTAAGGTTAGAAAATAGAAAAGAATTTCTTTTGATATTGAGTTTATTGCTGGATGTTTGCATGAATAGCTGAAGTACCTAAGGTTAGTAAATGGAAAAGTCATAATGAAGAAACATTTAGGGCATGGGGGGCCTTTAAAAAAAGGATAACATTCTAAATGACGTATTTGATAATTTTAGGCAAAACGTATCGGAATTGGATGTTCAAAGCATCCGCTTGTCTAAGTCCCGAAATATGAGGTCAGAAATGACGTTCTGATAACTTTTTTTTTATACATTTCTAACTCTTATTGGAGCCTCTATATTGAAAATTGGGGGAGTCCTCCAAAAAAAGTTGGAGAAAGGGGCCCTTAGGAGGTTAGGGTCATTGATGATTGTGGTTCTTGATGCTTCAAACTTATAATCATCTCACTAGTTGATTTCTAAGGATTTCTACGGATTGTTCTGAATTTCTTTATTAGTATCTACTTTTTAGTATACTAGAAAGTTAAAGCATATTTTATATAGACAACGCTGCTTAAATGGCACTTGTGTATTATACAGAACAGAGTCGAGAACGACCCAAATAAAAAATAATATGTATCTCTTAATAGAGTTAGCATTCCCTGAGACGCCTTACCTTTTTCGTTTCTACTTTTTAAATCCCCTAAAATGTCAATTAATCTCTGACGTTTCCTATGTTCTGGCAATTGTGCACAGATACATTTTAAATTCCCATGAAACCTTCCAAATTTATGAACATGTCTCAAGGAGAAATTTTGTCAAAGCGATATCTTGTCCCGTCAGTATTTCCAACTCCCTGATAAGAATGTTCACGAAGTGAAATTTACTTATCTGATGATACCACCTTGTTATCCCAGTATTTCTAACCGGTGATTGGCCTAGAGAGGCACGTGATCTTGTTCGTGCACGGATTCTAGTCCTCTGATTGGCTGTAATCTTGTCCCTCCTGAAATGGTTACCCTCCCCCTACTTAACTGAACCCCCATGTAACTGAACCCCTGTATAACCGAACCCCCATCCAACTGAGCCCCCGTGCAACTGAACCCCCGTGCAACTGAACCCTCGTGCTACTGAACCCTCATGCAACTGAACCTCCTTTAACTGAACCCTCTTGCAACTCAACCCCCGTGCAACTCAACCCCATTTAACTAAACCCCTGTGAAACTGAACCCCCATGTGAGTGAACTCCCTTGTAACTGAAGCCCCGTGCAACTGAACCCCGTATAACCGAACTCCCGTGCTACTGAACCCCCTTGCAACTGAACCCCCGTGTAACTGAACCCTTGTGCTACTGAACCCTCATGCAACTGAACCCCCTTTAGCTGAACCCTCGTGCAGCTCTACCCCCGTGCAACTCAACCCCATTTAACTAAACCATCTTGTAACTGAACCCTCATGTAACTGTAACTGTGTGTAACCGTGTAACCATGTAACTGTGTTTTAACAGAACACAACTGATAAGCGAAAAGTAATGAAAGAGAGGGTTAATATTGAACTCTCAGCTACCATTCTTGGGAGACATCTGACAGTTTATAAGTGACCATGGAATTCCTGTGTCGTTTTAAAGACACTTTTCTGTGAATAGGCAGCGTGGCGGCAGAGTGCATCTGGCGATGATAAATCTCATCAGTCCAGTTTTTGTCAGGAAAAAACTACTCAATGATAATTTATTGCACCCACCCCATTTCACTAAACCCTCTTGTAACTGAACCCAAATGTAACTGCAACTCTGTGTAACCATGTAACCATGTAACTGTGTTTTAACAGAACACAACTGACAAGAGAAAAGTAATGAAAGAGAGGGTTAATATCGAACTCTCAGCTACCATTCTTGGGAGACATCTGACAGTTTATAAGTGACCATGGAATTCCTGTGTCGTTTTAAAGACACTTTTCTGTGAATAGGCAGCGTGGCGGCAGAGTGCATCTGGCGATGATAAATCTCATCAGTCCAGTTTTTGTCAGGAAAAAACTACTCAATGATAATTTATTGCTCCCACCAGCATTATGCGCTTCTAGGTCCCGGCCTAGGGACCTAGTGGTAAATCCAGGCCTGAGCGTGCACATATTTCCTTTTTGTGAATTGACTTTCCCTTTAAGCACTCTCTGAAGGTTCCAACTTAATACACAAATCCATTTTTGAGATATGCCATTTTGAAAATCTGCATGCACATAGTGTCTTTTGATTTAGTTCAAGTTCCACCTCAAATACCTCATTCTATCAAATTTTCAACTTGATATGCGTAGCCTTAATAGTGCTAGTTTAATAGTAGCAGAGGTCGTAGTAGGAGCAGTAGAAGTAATAATAGTGTTGAATTAGTAGTAGCAGTAGCAGTATTAATAGTAGTAGTAGCAGGTAGATGCCCCAGAAGTTTCATCTTGATGCGCTAAGCTTTTTCAAAAAAATTCGATTGGAAATTGAAAGTTCAAGTTCAATTTCGAAGAATCAAAGGTAATCACATGACAATCGGCATTTCCCTCTTAACCGACACCCCACCCCCCCAAATACATCCGATGAAAATAAAAATAAACATTTTGTTCAAAATAGTCTGAAGATCAAATAACCATGCCTTTGGGGTTAACAACCCCACCAGCAGCATCTGGGGCAAGGGCTGTAAGTTAAGCTAGTTGCTCATTGCTAACACATAAGGTTTTTGTAGAAAAAAATTTGTATGAAATATGGGGGGGGGGCTCATTCGATTGGAAATCAAAATTTCCAGTGCACTTTTTCAGAGTTAAAAGTGATCGGAGGGCTTCCACCCCACCCTATTTTCCCCCCAAATACATCCGATATAAGTTTTGGGACAGCCATTTTATTTAAAACAGTTTGGAGGTTAAATAACTATTCCGTAATTAAATAACTATGGTTCATAACCCTATTGTGTTTTGCCCAATGTCAGTACAGTGGTTGAGTTGCGCGAGGGTTCAAAAGCACGAGGGTTCAGTTGCACGGGGGTTCAGTTGCACGGGGATTTAGTTGCACGGGGGTTCGGTTATACGGGGGTTCAGTTGCACGGGGGTTCAGTTACATGGGGGTTCAGTTAAATGGGGGTTCAGTTACACGGGGGTTTAGTTAAAGGGGGTGGAGTTGCATGGGGGTTGAGTTGCACGAGGGTTCAGTTAAAGGCGGTTCAGTTGCATGAGGGTTCAGTAGCACGAGGGTTCAGTTGCACGGGGGTTCACTTGCACGGGGGTTAAGTTAAACGGGGGTTCGGTTATACGGGGGTCCAGTTGCACGGTGGTTCGGTTATACGGGGGCTCAGTTACACGGTGGTTCAGTTACACGGTGGTTCAGTTGCACGGGGGTTCAGTTACAGGGTTTCAGTTGCTTGGGGTTCAGTTACACGGGGGTACAGTTACACGCACATCCGTGAGACAAAACAAAGAAAAGTGACAGAATAGAAGGAAAATATATAATTTGGTCAATATATTTGCAAATTAGATGGGGAGTAAAGTATTTGGACTGTTTTAAGTAAGAAAACAATTCTTACTACATAATATGCAGAATAATTGTACCTAACACATTAGGCATGCATATCCACTATAATTTACCCTATCCCCCTAATGTGCAAATATATAGCCCAAAATTATTTCTAAAATATTATATTTTTATCTTACTTTGGTATATTTCATTAGGATTGAGCGCCAAAGAAACATATTAGAAGAACATTAGGTAGGACGCATATCATGCAAGTACCTAATAATATTGCTATTATTATGATTATTGTTACTAATATTTACTTTTAGAGAAGATCCAAAATTTCGACATTTCAACACTGATTGAAAAAGTCGAAAATGCAGCTTACCTCAGTCATGTAAGCTGGTGCTGTTCAGGGTTCGAACGCACACTTGGTTTTGGACAGAGTCCAGTATGTGCCAGTAAGGGGTTGTAAGGTAAGTAAAAAAATGTCTTAGTGCTATCTTAAAGTGGTTTCTTTGTGGTTCTAAGGGACTACAAATTTCTATAGGATTCCAAAGGATTTCTGAGCTTCCTAATAAGATAACTATAAAGATTTAATTCCAAAGTTTCTAAAGGATTCCATTAATATTAATAGACGATCGTTTACACGATTTGAAGCATTTACACGATTACATGGGTGTTTGTATAGATGATTTAGACGAGAAGAATTAAGAATTTGAACGATCATAACACTCAGTGGGAAAATTCTTCTGATAAGTAAAACTAAAAAAAAAAACGCGCAAAAAGGCATAATAATTTTGGATAATACGTTTTTACCCTTAGTTGAAATAAATAGTTATCTGATTATTAAAAGCAGATGAATATAGAAAAAATAACAGTTTACAGGGGTAAACTAATGGTCTAAAAGATATAAGAAGGCGATTTTCGATATCAGACAAAAAATATATTAAAAAATACTGGCAGTAAGTAACAACGTGTAACACGATTTTAACGCGTAACACTTAATTCCATCCACAGAGGCATTGCATCCGCAGAGGCAAAGTTACTTGATCTTTTGAGTATTTGAAGCAAAATCAGTTTTTCAAATTTTTATCAGTATAGGGGGATGGGGCATCTAAATATTCCAAGGAGGGTCCTTCTGGTTAACAAAAGTATTTCTCAGAAAGGAGGACAGGGAAGGGTTGCGACCTTAAGGGCTTACAACTATATTTCATTCAAATCTATAAAAGGAAAAAAATGGAGAAACAACGCTCAATAAATTAAAATTGAGAAAAATTAGGTTTTTAATGAAGTAGTTTATTATTATAACTATAGATAAAATAAATTAATATTTGAATTAATTATTGCAATTGGATTGCCTCAATTTATCATTTAAAATCAAAGAGTTATTATGTCAGTGACTTATTTTAGCCTTTCTTCAAGAGCTGTGGCGCTATAAAATATTACTATTACTTAAAAAAGACACATCATAAAAAAAACTGAAAGGTAAAGCAAAAAAAGAGAAAAGAGACTAAACACAAAGCAAACAGTTAAAAACATAGCAAACACTTAGATTCTGAAGAGTTGGTACAAAGAACAGGGGGTGTCAGTTAACATAAAACAACAGGGAATTTTTTTTATATAAGACAGTGGAACGCAACTTTAAATAAATATTTCGACCCTATATCCAAGTGCCGTCAAATTTTTGTTTCAATGAAAATAAAAAAAGGCATTTTCCGGTGAAAATACCAACAAAGGTATTTTCCAGTCAAATTAACAATTTTTTTTTTCAAATTCTAGGGGGGAAACAAAGTCTAGATAGGGAAAATGTACCATATCTTAATCGAAACGCCTGACCTGGAACAAATTTCGATGGTCGAATAAATAATAATACTTAAAAACAGACAATGCTTAAACAAATCATTTTATCAAATCATCAGCACTACGTATACTGCTGAATTTTCTCATTGAAAAACAGTGAACTGTAAAATAGCAAGGGAGAAGCTGGGTGGGATTAATATCGAACCTAATGATCAAATAATAATAACATTTTTACTGAACAAAACAGTTGAATAGCAGATTGAAATAGGTTTTTAAAAGGCGGAGTAATATCCTATCAAAAAAATATGTTATCTTTCCCGTCGGCAATTTATCGCCCGGCATTAGTGAAATTGGGTTTAAATTTTTGCTGCAGAAACAAAGGATACTGAGAATTGATTGCAAAAATGCGTTTAAAAAAGTAAAAAAGATACGTCACATTAATTTTTTTAGGTGTGATTTTTAAACTTTTTTTTATCCCCCCCCCCTGAAAAAATACTCCCCCCCCCCCCATCGAAAAAAAGTCTGGATACGGTCCTACAACAATTATATCAAAAGAATTGAATTTGTATGGTAATTTAAAATAGGCCTATATGAAGTTCATTAAGTTATTGTTGCCCATCAAATTTTAATAGCCTGAGAAAATTTACCATATTTTCGATAAAGGGGACAAACTTCCCCAAAACGTCAAGTGATCCTTTCATTAATAAAAATCAAACAATCAGATTCAGCAAGTCAGAGAATCCAACTGTAGAGGTCTCAAGCTACTATCATAGGCAGCGCGCTAGCGGTGCCTAAGTAAAGAACGAAGTGGGCACAATGTGTTTTTTTTTTTTACTTCAGCCGGGCACTTCGTATCGATAGAGTTGTCGTAGAAACTTCGAAAAGGGCTCATTCGATTGGAAATGGGAGTGGCTAGTGCCCTTTTTAATAGTCGAAAGTGATTGGAGGGCAACTAGCCCCCCCCCACACCATTCATTCCCCCAAACACATCCAATCAAAATTTTGAGATAGCCATTTTGTTCAGCGTAGTTGATTTCCTGAAGGAAAATATATTTTTGAAAAGGACACTCCCCCACAACCCTCGGGGCAAGGGTTTTAAGTTATGCCCTGAGGGCATGTAACAACGATGTTGGCACAATGTATTATGTATTTTTTTTCCTTTAGAGCAGGGCACTTCATATGGAAGGGGTCGTCGTAGAAACTTCAAAAGGGGCTCATTCGATTGGAAATTGAGAGTTCTAGTGCCCTTTTGAATAGTCGAAAGAGATTGGAGGGCAACTAGCCCACCCCCCCCCCCCCGAACGCCCATCATTCCCCCAAACACATCCAATCAAAATATTGAGATAGCCATATTGTTCAACGTAGTTGATTTCCTGATAAAAAATATGTTTTTGAGGAGGAGACTACGACACAACCCTCAGGGCGAGGGTTTTAAGTTATGCCCTGGGGGCATATAAGGATTTTATAGAAGGCGCTGTCGTAAGAACTTCAAAAGAGGCTCATTTGATTGGAAATTCGAAGGGATAGTACCCTTTTTAGTAGTCGAAAGTGATTGGAGGGTAACTAGCCCCCCTAGCCCATCATTCCCCCAAACACATCCAATCAAAATTTAGAAATATCCATTTTGTTCAGCGTAGTTAATTTCCAGATAGAAAATATGTTTTGAGGAGGACACTCCTCACAACCCTCAGGGAAAGGGTTTTAAGTTATGCCCTGGGGGCATATAAGGATTTTATAGAAGGCGTTGTCGTAGAAACTTCAAAAAAGGTCCATTGGATTGGAAATTCAAAGGGCTAGTGCCCTTTTTAATAGTCGGAAGTGATTGGAGGGCTACTAGCCCCCCCTCACACCCATCATTCCCCCAAACACATCCAATCCAAATTTTGAGATAGTCATTTTGTTCAGCGTTGTTGGTTTCCAAATAGAAAATGTGTCTTTGAGGAGGACAGTCCCCCAAAGCCCTCAGGGGAAGGGTTTTAAGTTATGCCCTGGGGGCACATAAGGTTCTTATAGAAGGCGTTGTTGTAGAAACTTTAAAACAGGCTTATTCGATTGGAAATTCAAAGGGCTAGTGCCCTTTTTAATAGTTGATAGTGATTAGAGGGCAACTAACCAGCCTCTCACGCCCACCTTTTCCCCAAACACATCTAATCAAAACTTTGAGTTAGCCATTTTATTCAAAGTAGTTTTAAGTTCTGGAAATTAGGTATTCGAGGATGAAAACCCCCCCTCCCCCACAGCCCTCTGGCAAGGGTTGTAAATTATGCCTTGGGGGCGTATAAGGTTTTTATTGAAAGCGTAGAAACTTCAAAAGGGGTCATTAAATTGGAAATTGAAAGGGCTATTGCCTTTTTAATAGTTGAAAGTGATTGGAGAGCGACTAACGCCGCTCTCCCGCCCACTATTTTCCCAAGCACATCCAATAAAGATTTTGAGATAACCATTTTGCTCCAAGCAGTTCAAAGTTCATGACATTATACCTTTGAGCAGAACACTCCCCCACAGTGTTCAGGGCAAGGGTTACAAGTTATGCCCTGGGGCCTTAAAAATTGCTGAAAATTTTTCTACAGCATACAAATAGCAGGCCAAACTATACATTCTTAAAAAAAGGAAAATACTTAAAGATCATTTGTTTTTTTCTGAAAAGACTATGTCAATATATTACGAACAGAAATTAATTAAAAAAAACTTTTTCCACAAAATAAGTTTTTCAAGGAAAAATAATTACTCCATTAAACATAAAATGAGCAAAAACAAAATCAAATAATCTACCAAGCGTGAAACTACCACAAAACAGCATCGATAAATAAATGAAACCCAAAACGAACAGAAATTACAATAAATAACCAAGTCAAACTCAAAACGAACAGAAATTAACATAAGTTGGGCTCAAACCCCTATGCATTTCCAAGGCCAGAACATAATTTGCACTTTACTGACAAAAATACAAATAAATATGCATTGTCAGTTTAATATACATATACTGATATTTAATAATCAAAATGATAATATTATTTGATTTATTAAAGTTATAAAAGTAAAAACATTTATATTTTTTTCAGTAAAGTGCAAATTCCGTTCAATAAAGTGGACACAATCATGAAGTTTTAATATAAAGAAAAAAATATATGAACTTTGTTTAGGAACTCGAGTTAGCATACCTTTGAAATTTAATTCTAAACAAAATGTACAAAGGAACTGGGAAAATACCAAGATATGGCAGTAGAAATAGAGTTCTGCTTGGGTCGTCTCACCGTAAAAACTATTGATCATTACCCCCCTCTGCCCGGAAATATTAGAAGAAAGATGCTCCTTTAACAAATCAGCCACGGGAACTCACTCATTATGATTATGACTCTTCTTCTAAGAGGGGCTGGTCGCTGTTGATTCATCTAGTTATTATGATGATCGCAAAAAAGAAGTTAAAATCTTTATGTGCTCTGTTTCTTCAATAAAATATGTCACACGTCAATATAACTTTTCATAAGTCCAATATTTTATTTATTTCTAAAAGCCCTGTCTTCGGTGTTTTATTGTCTTTCTTTTGGTTGATTTCCTTCATCTGTTTTTTTGACAAGTCCTTCTGAAATTGATGCTCCCAGTCTGTTTTCGAGTGCAGGAGTCTTTTCCATATTCCATTGAGATTAATGGTACTTCATCCACAAGTCTAGCTACTGTCACACTTACACTTGTAGAGAAATTTGCAGAGCTACAGCGCTAAAACTGTATATGATGCGTAAATTGGTGTGGTGGGATGGTTTTACTTTTAAGCCCTTTTTTGGATTGGCTTATTGGAGTGAAAGTCTGAGGTATTTATTTTATTTATTATTATTTTTTATCAGAAAGATGGAAGCTTGAGGAAGGGTTTTTTTTTGGTCAGCGTGCTGAATTTGACAAAAGTTACAAAGACATAGTATTAGTAAAAAGTGCTATGGAGCAAATTAGTGTTGACAAAAGCTTTCGAAACCAAAAACGTACCACTCTAATTTTCTGCCTCTGTAGTCCTGATGCAACGCCAAAATCGTAAGAGAATATGGAGCAGTCTATAATCTTGGCTCTTTATCGACAGGTATAAATCAGGCATGATTATAATTTTTCACGATTATTTTCTGTGTTTTTTAAAGAGGTGACGAGGCTTGACATTGCTAAGAAATGTATAGGCATAAGCTAAACGCATGTATTTGAAACCAAAGGAGGTTTGTGTTTAAATAAAAGGGCCAAAAGAGTGAAATTTTAAGTAAGTATTTTTTTTCTTTAATGAGGTATCCTTTTCTCAGACCACACTGCTTTTCTATGACGAACAAATAAACTTTCAAATGGGGATAAACCCGTTTATTTAGACAGTGAAAACAGGTACAAAAGTCTAAATATCTTGATCAGATATACAGCGATCGTCATCAGTAGAAATAATAAAGTATTAAAATTGAAACTAACATATTTATACAAAACAAAATAATTAAATTTCAGGTAATTCAAAAAATAATGAAATTCCGATTTATTCACAAGATTTTTTTTCGGAGAGTGTTCAATCACAAAGTTATTCAGAGTCTTGTTGTAAATTTTCTTCTTTAATCTTGTATTAATGTAAAATAATTTTCTAATGAATGTGACAAAGTCTTTTGTGTCTTCTAACTGCAAAGGAAATGTTAAAAATACTATAGTAGCGATGACGACTACTGTATATGTGATCGAAATACCTAGACTTTTATACCTGTTTTTACTGTCTAAATATAGGGACTTATCCCCACTTGAACGTTTATTTGTACTTTAATGACATGACAAACAGTGAAGCCTGTCGGAAGACAGGCACGAAAAATAAAATAACTGTGGGGTATGTTTTTTCGCAAGGATCGGAGAAAAAATTTTGCTCCCTCCCTTCCCAAGCATGAATTTAAAGGTCGCGCTGCCCTTCCACCCTTTATATGACAACAGAACTGTCACAGGAAGTATCAGTTCGATCCCACAACCGTGAGACAATGTAGAGGCAAATTATCAAAATTATAACTTTGAAGGTGCTCTTTAGGGAGCGAGAAGATCTTTCCTCCATTTAGTCAAAATATCAATCTTTTTAAACCCGTAAAATAATATAACATAGGTTTTCAGAACTGAAATTTCCCATCATAACAGAACTGTCGCAGAAAGTTTCAGTTCGATCCCACAGCCGTGAGACTATGCAGAGTCAAGTTGTCAAAATTATAACTTTGATAGTGCTCTTTAAGGAGAGAGGAGATCTTTCCTCCCCTTTAGTCGAAATATTAATCCCTTTAAACTTGTAAAATCGTATCCCACAAATCCATCTTTCACCCAGGAAGGAATTTATTCTCAATATCTTGTTTTTGATCGACAAAAAAATATGCTAACTTAAAATTTTGGTAACTCCCACACTAGAACTGTCCCCGAAATTTTCAACTTGACCCCACAACTGTGAGACAAAATAGGGTTGAATTACCAAAAACTATAAGTTTGAAGATGTTCTTTAGGTAGAGAGAAGATCCTCCCCCCCCTTAGTTGAATTCTTATCAATGGGAATGCGTGAAATAATATAATATAGGTTTTCCCCCACAAACTCATCTTTCACCCAGAAAGGAATATACCCTCAATATCTTGTTTTTGATAAAAAAAAAAGAAAAAAAAGATATAATACAAAAATTGTAAGTTCATGTTTTTGGTAACTCCCACAACAAAACTGTCACTGAAAGCTTCAACTTGATCCTACAATCGTGAGACAGGGCAGGGTTGAATTACCAAAACTATAGCTTTGAAAATGTTCTTTAGGGAGAGAGAATATCCTTTGTCTACCTTAGTCAAACTTCTTATCCACTAGAACGTGTAAAACAATGAAATATCAATTTATTCGACACAGATCCAACTTTCTTCCACAAAGGAATATATTCCTGACATCTTGTTTCTGATCGACAAAAAAATTACTAACTTCAGATTCAAACCCTTTGCCCCAGGATAGTGCTTGGATGCTTTACTATTTGAATAAGCCGGGCTTGTAAATTTGTCTTCTACCTTAATGGTCCAGTAAATCTACGGAAAAAATTGACGATCCGGGACAAAATTGTAATATAAATGATTTTTACACCATTTCGTAAAGAACAAATTCTGTACAACATACCAAAAGTCTCCAAGAATAAAAAGTCTCAAAAAGTCCACCAAGAATCCCTTGGTGGAAAAGGTGAAAAAAGGGGGAAAGGGGAAAACTCAAAGGAAAACTCGAAAATCTACGACTGGTAGTTTTTAATTCGGAGAATGGTATTCCTGATGCTCTTGTGTCCAAGAAGATCGAATATGCATTTTTTCTATTACTGTGTAATAAGTTGTTCCCCCGTTTCCCCACTTACAGGGGGAAAAGAGGGAGGAAATAAAGATCCTGTAGAGTAGTCTGCAAGACTTGTTTTCTGGGGTTTCCCAGTGCGAGAAGAATGAATATGTTACTTTGATTGCTCTGTCATTAGTCTTTTGCCATGTTTCGCAGTCCCAAGGGAAAAAGAGGGGGAAATCAAGAAATCCTCTATAGGGAAAAGATAGTCAGACGGCTCTACAAAATTTGGGGAGCAGACTAAGGTCTATCAACTCGGTTTTAAAATCCTCTAATACCGTTTTGACCAGAGTTTAATATCATATTCCCTGGTGCTTCTCTTTTCCCGTTTGCTGGAACTTCACTGATGGTGCATATACACATAGTGGAATTTCGAGTGGATTGAGAAAACCGGTCGGAAAATCGACTCGATTTTCCAAATCCGCCCAGATTTCTGCTATGAGTGAATATGCCATAAGACTAAGTGCATACACATGCTGCCACCTAGTGAAAGCTTTAACGTAAGCATTGGATACATTTTACTGATCATAAAGGTAAGAGAGTTTTGTTTTTATAACTATCAATGAGAACTTCCGGAAGAAAGTGAAGGTTCAAAGCAAGAAAAGGGAAGGCTTGTGGGAAGAGAGTTCCAAAAATGCAGACAAAGTCAGTAAGGGGTTTTTCCTTTACCTAATTTTGCAGCGGCATCTAGCGGCATGAGGTGAAAAAATACAATGCTTTTGGTAGAAGGTACTAGGATTCTTCGTCATTACGACTATGATTTGCATTTTACCATGAGAAAGCTAATGAACTAACACCCTAGCCAAATTATAGTCACACTTGTGCCTAGTCCTGAAGCCGCGCCACGCCGACATGACGGCGGCAAATGTGTGATTTAGTATCGGCAGCAGCGCGCCGCCAGGCGCGCCGAAATTTTTTTGGCGGTGCGCCACCGATTTTTGACCGGCAGCGTGCCACGGCGCGCCGATTTTTCTGATTAAAAATAATAGCAAAAATTCCACTTCACCAAGCACGTTCAACCTCAACTTCATTTTAGCAAGGATTAAATAAAAAAAAAAAAACAAGTTTTTTTTAACTGAAAGTAAGGAACGAAGTTAAAACTTAGAACGAACAGAAATTATTCCGTATATGAAAGGGACTGTCCCCTCCTCAACGCCTTGCTCTTTACGCTAAAGTTTTTTTATTGTTTAAAAAATTTGAGTTGTGATAAAGTCAAACTTTAGCGTAAAGAGCGAGACGTTGAGGAGGGGACAGCCCCTTTCATATACAGAATAATTTCTGTTCGTTTTAAGTTTTAACGTCGTTCCTTACTTTCAGTTAAAAAAGCTTGTTTTTTTATTTAATTTTGAACGTTTTTGAATTAATGCAGGTTTTGATTTTGGTTCAACGTAGGCTACATGAATAATTAAAACAAAATTTGCATATTCATTTTACTTTTTTTTGGTTAAATGGCTTTCTCGAAACTTGTTTAATTTTATTTACGAACATTTTTATTAGTAATAAATATACGTAACTTACGAACTAACTTACGTAACGAACATCTATATTCATAGATTTTTAATACGTATATTAGGGGTTCGCCCCCTAGTCAATACCTTGCTCTTTAAGCAAAAGTTTGAATTTTGTTCCAATTCTTTAAAAATGACCCCTTAATCACAAAGGACGTTAATTAGAATAAATAGCTCTTGAAATTACTAAAAAATCTTTAGCTTAGGAGCGAGGTATTGACTAGGGGGTGAACCCAATCATATAAGTAATATTTTCTGTTCGTTTTAAGTTTTGATGTTGCTCTTTATTTTCAGTTGAAAAACTTGTTTTTTTTTATTTAATTTCTGATCCTTTTCTTTAAGAATGCTAGGAATTCTAGCGCCCCCTTCATAGCAATGTCCCTTCCCCCATGAAAACTTACTTCATGGAAAGATCCTCCCATATAACCCCCGAACCACCCACCCCTCCCCCCCCCACCTGCCAGAAAAAATCCCCCCTGAAAACGTCTGCACACTTCCCAATAACCAATACTATATGTTAACATTGGGTATAGTTAGCTTTCAGCCCTCCCCCTGGGGACTTCGGGGGATTAAATCATCCTAAAAGAATTACTTATCATATTTTCGACCATGTTGAACAAAATGGCTATCTCAAAATTTTGATCTGGTGACTTTGGGAAAAAAATGAGCGTGGGAGGGGACCTAGTTGCCCTCTATTTTTTGGTCACTTAAAAAGTGTACTAGAACTTTTAATTACCGTTCCAATGAGCCCTCCCTCGGTATTTTAGGGCCACTGGGTCGATACGATCACTCCTGGGAAAAATAAACAAATAAACACGCATCCGTGATCTTTCTTCTCGCAAAAAATGCAAAATTCCAAATTTTTGTAGATAGGATCTTGAAACCTCTACAGTAGGGTTCTCTGACACGCTGAATATGATGGTGTTATTTTCCTTAAGGTTCTATAACTTTTAGGGGGTATCTCCTCCTTTTTTCTAAAATCAGCAAAATTTTCTCAGGCATGGAACTTTGGATGGGTAAGACTAAACTTGATGAAACATATATATTTGAAATCAGCACTAAAATCCGATTCCTTTGTTGTATCTATTGGTATCAGAATTCCGTTTTTAGAGTTTCGGTTACCATTGAGGCAGGTCGCTCCTTACTCACAGTTCGTTACTACTAACTGTTTGATTTTTAAAAGGTTGGCTAAAAACATACAAGAACAATATGACAAAACAGGAATTTGTTGGGCCGTGCGGAGAGTGTTTACGGTCACCGTCGATCAGACCAAGTAGAATTCTCATTTTAGCCACTAGACCGAGGGAAACCTATGTGTTGCATGTTTAACATCGCATTGTTCCTATAAAATCCCGTGTTTAGTCATTTTCTTTTTGTTAATGATTTGGGCTAATGTGTTTATAACTTTCAAAGTTAGAAGTTCAAACATCTCCTTTTCATCGAATACATACGACCTGTTCAAATCTCCTACATCTCCTGTTCAAACAAATACATACGATTTGCACTTTACTTTCAGTAAAGTGCAAATTATGTTCTGGTCTTGGGAAGGCATAAGGGTTTTCAGCCCAACTTATGTTAATTTCTGCTCGTTTTGAGTTTTAATCGGTTGTTTATTGTAATTTCTGTTCGTTTGGGTTTCATTTATTCATCGATGCTGATTTGTGGTAGTTTTACGCTTGGTAGATTACTTGATTTTATTTTTGCTCATTTTTTTTTTAACGGAGTTCTTTACTTTTCTTTGAAAAACTTATTTTGTGGAAAAAGTTTCTTTAATTAATTTCTGTTCGTTTTATATTGACATAGTCTTTTCACGGAAAAAGAAAATAATACTTTAAATCTTTTCGTTTTTTTTAAGAATATATAGTTTAGCCTGCTATTTGTATGCTGGAAAAAATTTTCAGCAATTTTTTCAGACCCTTTTAAAAATCTGGACACAAATAGTAGTGATTAATTTAGTTTTACCTCCTCTAGTTGACCTGAAAGGAAAACTTGATACCATTCACAAAAAAATCTGTTTACTTTCTTCTATAGCTTGGATACACTTACGCTATTTTGATTTGATCAAACAGTTCGTAGTAACGAACTGTAAGTAAGGAGCGACCCGGCTCAATGGTAACCGAAACTCTAAAAAACAGGATTTTGATACCAATAGATACATTAAATGAATCAGATTTTAATTCTGATTTCAAATATATAAGTTTCATTAAGTTTAATCTTACCCATCAAAAGTTACGTGCCTGAGAAAATTTGGCTGATTTTCGAAAAAAGGGGAAAGACCCCCAAAAGTTATAGAACCTTAATGAAAATCACACCATCATATTCAGCGTATCAGAGAACCCTACTGTAGAGGTTTCAAGCTCCTATCTACAAAAATGTGGAATTTTCCATTTTTTGCCAGAAGAAAGATCACGGATGCGTGTTTATTTGTTTGTTTGTTTGTTTTTTTTGTTTTTTTTTTCCCAGGGGTGATCGTATCGACCCAGTGGTCCTAGAATATCGTGGGAGGGGTCATTGGAACGGAAATTAAAAGTTCTAGTGCCCTTTTTAAGTGACCAAAAAAAATGGAGGGCAACTAGGCCCCCTCCCACGCTCATTTTTTTCCCAAAGTCACCCGATCAAAATTTTGAGATAGCCATTTTGTTCAGCATGGTCGAAAATATGATAAAAATGTCTTTTAGGCTGACTTGATCCCCCAAAGTCCCCAGGGGGAGGGCTGAAAGTTATGAACTTTACTCAATGTTAACCTATAGTATTGGTTATTGGGAAGTATTCAGACTTTTTCAGAAGAGATTTTTTCTGGTAGGTGGGGGAAGGAGAGGGTCGGGGGCTATATGGAAGGATCTTTCCATGAAGGAAGTTTTCATGGGGGAAGGGACATTGCTATGAAGGGGGCGCCGGATTTCCCAGCATTATTAAAGAAAAAGATCAGGAATTAAATAAAAAAAACAAGTTTTTCAACTGATCAACTGATTGTGATTAAGAGGTCATTTTTAAAGAACTGGAAAAAAATTCGAACTATAGTTTAAAGAGAAGGGTATTGACTAGGGGGCGAACCCCCTAATATACGTGTTAAAAATTTATGAATATAGAAGTTCGTTACGTAAGTTAATTCTAAGTTACGTATATTTATTACTAATAAAAACGTTCGTAAATAAAATTAAACAAGTTTCGAGAAAGCCATTTAACCAAATATAATATGCAAATTTTGTTTTAATTATTCATGTACGGTGAGCCAAAATCAAAACCTGCAATAATTCAAAAACGTTCAAAAATTAAATAAAAAAACAAGTTTTTTTAACTGAAAGTAAGGAACGACGTTAAAACTTAAAACGAACAGAAATTGTTCCGTATATGAAGGGGGCTGTCCCCTCCTCAACGTCTCGCTCTTTACGCTAAAGTTTGACTTTTTCACAACTCTATTTTTTTAAACAATAAAAAAACTTTAGCGTAAAGAGCGAGGCGTTGAGGAGGGGACAGCCCCCTTCATATACGGAATAATTTCTGTTCGTTTTAAGTTTTAACATCGTTCCTTACTTTCAGTTAAAAAAAACTTGTTTTTTTTATTTAATTAAATTTTAAGAGCAGAAGTAGCCCCGAAAGTTTGAACATAATGCCCTCAGTCGTTCTTGGGATACTGCTGAGATGCCTTATTGGGAATTAGCATTAACACAATGCATTTTGATTTAATCTTAAGGCAACATTTAGTTTTTAAACATAAAGGCAAATGGGAGGGTGGGCAAGGGAGGGGGATTAGTTTCCCTCCAATCACTTTCGACTATTAAAAAGAGCATCAGCCCTTTCTATTTTTAATCGAATGAGCCCTTTCCGAAGTTCCTACGACAACTCCTTCGATACGAAGTGCCCTGGTCTAAGGAACAACAACAAAAAAAAAAAAAAAAAAAAAATACATATACCCACGTCGATCTTTACTATAAAAATGTCAAGTAATCAAATCACTTTCGACTATTAAAAAGGGCACTAGGCCTTTCGATTTCCAATCGAATGAGCCCTTTTTGAGTTTCTACGATAACACTTTCTATAAACACCTTATATGCCCCCAGGGCATAAATTACAACCCTTACCCTAAGGGCTGTGAGGCTGGTTGTCATCCTCTAAGACCTAATTTCCAGAAATTTCAACCACGTTAAATAAAATGACTATCTCAAAATTTTTATTGGATCTTCTTGGGAAAATGGTGGGCGTGAGAAGGGCGTTAGTCGCTCTCCAATCACTTTCAACTATTAAAAAAAGGAACTAGCCCTTTCAATTTACAATCAAATGAGTCCTTTTGAAGTTTCTACGACAACGCTTTCAATAAAAAACTTATATGACACCAGGGCATAACTTACAACCCTTGCCCTGAGGGCTGGGGTAGTATCATCCTCAAAGACCTAATTTCCAGGACTTTCAGCAACGTTGAACAAAATGGCTATCTGAAAATTCTGATTGGACGTGTTTGGGGGAATTGTGGGCGTGAGAGGGGGTTTAGTTACTCTCCAATCACTTTCAACTATTAAAAAGGGCACTAGCCCTCTCAATTTCCAATTAAATGAGCCTGTTTTGAAGTTTTTACAACAACTCTATCTATAAAAACCTTATATACCCCCAGGGCATAACTTACAACCTTTGCCCTTGGGGCTCTGGGGGGTTTGTCATCCTTAAATACATAGTTTCCAGAACTTTCAACTACGCTGAACAAAATGGCTATCTCTAAACTTTGAATGAATGTGTTTGGGGAAATGGTGGGCGTGAGAGGGGGGTTATTTACGCTTCACTCACTTTCGACTATTAAAAAGGGCAATTTCAATTTCCAATTAAATGACCTCTTTTTGAAATTTCTACGACGATTTTCTATATAAACCTTATATGCCCCCAGGCCAAAACTTAGAGCCCTTGCACTGAGGGATCTCATGGGGTTAGTATCCTAAAAGACCTAATTTCTAGAATTTTCGACTACGTTGAACAAAATGGATATCTTAAAATGTTGATTGAATGTGTTTGGGGAAATGGTGGGCATGAGAGGGGTTTAGTTGCCCTTCAATCACTTTCGACTATTAAAAGGGCACTAGCCCTTTCAATGTCCAATTGAATGAGCCTTTTTTGAAGTTTCTATGACAACTCTTTCTATAAAAAACTTATATGCCCCCAGGGCTTAACTTACAACCCTTGCCCTGAGGGCTGTGGGGGAGTGTCCTCCTCAAAACCATAATTTTTATCTGGAAATCCACTACGCTGAACAAAATGGCTATTTCAAAATTTCGATTCAATGTGTTTCGGGAAACGGTGGGCGTGGAAGGGGTGTTAGTTGCCTTCCAATCACTTTCGACTATTATAAAAGGCACAAGCCACTCCAATTTTCAATTGAATGAGCCCTTTTTGAAGTTTCTACGACAACTTCTAAGATACGAAGTGCCCTGATCTAAGGAAAAAAACAATAAAAAATACATTGTGCCAACATCGTTCTTATATGCCTCCACGGCATAACTTAAAACCCTTGCCCTGAGGGTTGTGGGAGAGTAACCTCCTCGAAAACATATTTTCTATCTGGAAATCAACTACGCTGAACAAAATGGCTATCTCGAAATTTTTATTGGATGTGTTTGGGGAAATGGTGGGCGTGGACGAGGTGTTAGCTGCGTTCCAATCACTTTCGACTATTAAAAGGGCACTAGCTATTCCAATTTCCAATCGAATGAGCCCTTTTCGAAGTTTCTACGACAACTCCTTCGATCCGAAGTGCCCTGGTATGGAAAAAAAAAGATATTGTGCCAACATCGTTCTTTACTTAGGCAGCGCGATCGCGCTGCCTATGATAACATCCTGAATTGCCTAATGCTCTGTTACTTACCTCTTTTCAACCGAAAAATCAGAAAGAAAAATGAACAGAATTTCAAAGTGGAAGGTAGAATTTTTGTTTCAAGAAAAATTTCTTCTTCTTCTTCCTACGACCGATATACATGGCGAGCCCATGATGACAGTATTTATATTTAAGAAAGAAATTAGCCGGGATGACGGTTGAAGCCCGGAGGTTGATATTGATAAGAAAAAAAGAGAAAAAAAACAAATAAAACGGTGGCGTATTAGTGATGCCGCCGCTGTTAGAATCAGCGGCGGCGTCAACGCCCTGATGCAAGCTCGGCGGCGCACCACCGTTTTTTCGGTGGCGCGCCGCCGACTTTTCGGCGCGGTTAAAGTCTACTTGGGCCTAAACCCAATGTCTTGGATACGAATACGACATCAGATTAGTGACCCAATTTTTGAAATTCACGCTAACCAATCCCTCCAAGGCTTTCTCTAAAGCGGCACTCACACACAGGTTGCAAAGTACTTTAAGTCCACTTTACGACCGGTCGTAAGGCTTAGAGTACATTCCCGCACTGATCTAAAGTGATCGCCAAGGTCGTAAAGTGAATTCAAACGTTAGTGAAAATTTGGGGATTTCCTTATAGCTCAGGCTGTCTTCAATTGTCTTATGTTGTGAGGCAGAGCAAAAATAGAAGGAAATAATTTGTGCTACTTGGAGAGTGCGACGCGTCATATTTAAGACGCAGGCTGTATAGTTCCTAAATTCTATTTGTACGTGTGAACGAGCGGTAAACGTACAACTTAAGGTACTTTGCTTCCTCACTTTACGTCCTATGTCTGAGCACCGCTTAATTGGTAAACATTCTTAACTACGCCTCCTAGCTTGAGACTGATTAGAGGTGTCAAAATTACAAATCCTATTGAAAAATTTGCTTTGTGGGTTGTTTTCGTTTCCGAAACAGAGCTTAGGTTTGGATTTAGCCACAAGTTTGACTGCAATGCGGCTCATGCAAAAAGCTCTTCTTTCTTGCCTAATAAATTTTTGTTGGCAGTTTCCATATTACATCCTATTCATGGAGGAAGAAGATGAACGCCACAAGATCTGCAGCCGCAGCATCCGTATTGGTGGTGAAAGTGTCAGAATCACAAACAAAGAAGCTCTTTGGATCAACGAGGCCAGTGTGCAACGGGGTAAACAGATAACAGTTGAAGACGGTGAAATAGTACACAGCCAGTGCAGAAAAGACTATTGGCGTCCGATGTCCATTGCTTGTCTCGTCAAAAGAAAGAATGACGATTCCGGTGATACTGAAGTTTCTCGAAACAGATCCACTAGATCTAGTCAAAACGCATACGCCGTGAAGTAAAACTATATGTTTTGCAATACAAAGCTAGTTCTTCGGTCTGAGACGAAAAAATCCAAAAATGATGAGTTCCAAAAAGTGACCGCAATTGAAGTGAAATAGTCACTTTTTCAGTGCTGTAATTCTAGGAAAAATGACGATTGGGCTAACTCTGTCCGCGGAAGGCTGAATTCTATAAGTTTGGATTTTCTTGCAATTGATGCAGTGCATCATAAGACATTCTACTCGAACTTCAAAACTCCAAGATAGATTCCAAAGCGGTACTTTAGTGTAACTGATCCAGTGAACGCTGCTGGAAGGCCACGGGAGAGTACAAATCGAGATGCATTCATTAAAGCTGTTGATTATTCGAAGATCTCGAAGATGAACAGTTTACAGTGAAAGATATAGCAGAAAAGATGAGGCTTTTTATTAGAGCAGACCATTCACTGTACACCACAAAGCATATAAAACGACTCCTTAATGAAGCCTACGGTGACCGCATTGTTATAACTGACATAGGCCGACATATTGGTGTTGTGACTTTCCGACAAACAGCACATAAGATCCTTCGTGATTTTTACAGAACTAAACAGCCAAGTGAAGAGGAAGAGCTGTAGTTCGTGATAGAGACAGTGGCCAAAGTAATTAAGAATGACATTAAGTTAGTGCAGTGTACAGACTCTAACTACCCGAGCCTGAGTATTATAGAAGAAAATGAAAAAGTTTTGAATTTCTTACCACAATCTCTGAGGCTCCTTCTTTCTCTGCTAATTGCGGGGTCAGACAAACACCTACTGGTAGGTTTAATCGGTCAAGCAATAATGCAGGCTTGCCGTCCCCGATCTTTGCTCGCCCCTTTACAAGTATACCTCGGAATCCAGCTACTTCACTCATCTGGTTCACGTTTTCTCATCGACCAGCTGAATAGGCTAGGTTTTTCTACTTCTTACTCTGAAGTGCTTCAGTTCGAGCGTTCTGCCCCAGTAACTCATGGTACAGAACTTTCAGGGAAGACTTCTGGAACGTTCATCCAGTCCAATGGCAACAATATCAACCACTACATTTGCACACTCGACTGAAAAGGTACTTTCCATGGGACGGGTATGCTAGCTGCTACCACACCAAGGCGACTCAAATTTCCAATCATCATCCAAAGAGCAATTGTAAACCTTGAAGTTCTCCAGTAGGTTTGACAAGTGCCTTTCGTCTTCTACATCAGAAGCCAACAGCAGAGCAGTCTTGTGTACAAAACCATGCCGACCATCACCTTTGACGACACGATCAATGGCATTGACCTATTATGACATGCAAGCAGGATACATGACACGAAACAGGTCGGATAGAATGGCTTTATGCAACCAATTCACAACGGATCACACAAAGACACTTTGATTTTTTTTCTGCCTATGATCGACTATAATCCCTCCGATCTTTCTTGTGTATATACGACCTTATGTTTTCCCTCCGACAAAACACGCCAGCACGGAATGGTGGCAGTTAAAACTTTCGACCAACTTTTGTACATGAAAGCGGTGAACATCATCAAAGCTAAGCCTGCTGATAGTCCTCTCAAGGCAGCGGTTCCAATGATCAATGGTCTCCATTGCCGTATGAGCTTTCTTGGATTGATCGGGCACTTGATGACGGAAACAGGAATAAAAGAAGTGCTCGAATGCCTATATTCAGGTAACAATATAAAGCATATCCTTAGCGTTAAGGCTGTTTCAAGAGCCATGAGAGTGCACGAGCTTATGGAATCAGCATTGCAGATCAATCTCATTTGCAAATCGTATTGTTTCGACTGCACAGATGACATACGTGCCAGTCATCAAGACTCTGCAGAAGCTTCGGCAATATGTATGGCTCTATTGAATAAGGAAATAACCCTCGAAGACGCATGAAATGCAGATGTAGTGCGTCGAATCCAAACGCAAATGATGGAGTTTCAAGACACGCTACATAACAAAAGGACTGCAAAAATACGGCTTCAGTATTCAGATATTTTCGGAGTGCTTAAGAACGCCATCAGGGTAGAACGGAGCGGAAAGTGGGTGCAGTATCTCCAAGCACTCTTTGAGATGCTCCCTTACTTTGCAGCTGCTGGCCACAACCTGTATACAAAGTTGGTGAGAATATTTCTTCGGCAAATGGAAGAGCTGAAAGAAAGTAACCAGAAGCTGTATAAAGACATCGTGGATGGGATGTCTGTCGTTCGAAAATGCAATAGATTTTTGGCTGGGCTCTCTCCCGACTTAGTAATTGAGCAAGTACTGATGAGGTTTCTGAAAACAAGTGGGGGACTCATGAGAGGAAATGGAATGAGTGAGACGCAAAGAATGGTCTGGACAATGTCAATGCCAGTGCGATTTGAAATTAATGATCATATGCAGTCACTCCCTGTCGTTGAGTACGTGTCATCTGACCAGCATGATTCCGCAAGACCAGCTCAGATAGAAGGACATGAAACGGAATTAAAGGCTTTAGTAGCTTTTTTGCGCAGTCCTGTCTGTACGATAACTGCACGCAATTGCACAATATATCGAATGGTATGACAGCAGCAAGGGATGTCAACGTGGATGCAGCAAAGGCGATAGGAAAAGAAATTCTTAAGTCAATGGACGATGCCGATACCGACCGTGACATCTTCAAACGTAAAAGAAAAAAGATTCCGATTGCCAATCAAGGCAACATTTCCGAAGCTGACGGTGAAGACAAATTGACGCAAGTCTTCTGTTCCAATGTCTTGCAGCAGCGGCAACTACAGCCGGAGATGATACGCAAGAAACTCTCAGATTCGAACTCTCAAGTTATCCTACTGCTCTTTTCGAATCGTAAAGCCTGCTGCGACAGCCAGATAAAGCGGAGATAGCAAAAGCTATTTGGAAATTAGCAAAGGCAGAACCTGTGAATGTTCTATCAAAAGAACTAGAAAAATACGTGATCGATGGTGGATGGCTGCTTCAGTATATTACATGGAAAACAGGAAACACTTTCAAAGAGATTTGCAACAGTTACGTTTCTTTCATGACACAGGAGTATTCAAATGCTTCCGTCGTCTTTGATGGTTACACTTCAGGTCCGCCTACCAAAGATGTCACCCAGGTTAGACGAACGATAGGTATCTAGTGTCTGACCGTCCATTTCACACTGAGCATGAAGCTGCAAAGGAAAAAAGGAGGACTGCTTGTGGAATCCCAACAATAAGCAGAAAATTATTGGAGCTATTGGTTAGAATCTTGTCCAAGCCGTCCTCACTGTCCTACATGCAGAGAGAGAGATGCGGACATTCTGATTACATTGCCAGATGTTGATGCAGCCAAGAAAAGGGTAACTGCAGTAGTCGGAAACTACTGCGGTCTCAGCAAAGCTAGGTACAGGGTTTTTCTTGAAAAACTAAACAGCTCAAAGACATCTACTTTTGTGAACCCAAAGAGACATCCACTAACTCCATCGGCTGCGAAATTTCATTCTTATAGAGTCTTCTGTCAGGTAATGGAATTCCGTAATACTGCATCAGAACTCGACCCAAAAGACTAGGGTTGGAGATTATGTGACGGACGCATCACTTCGATCATCACAGACACCGGGCCTGTTCCGCATCATCTGCTAAATGTTATTCGTTGCAGCTGCTTGCGTTTCAGCTGTGACAGTTCACGCTGTATTTTCCAAAAAATGGATTGCATTGCACACTTGCTTGCAAAGCCTTCAAACGGAATGTGTGTTCAAATAAAGATGTTTTTGTTGATAACGATGAAGAAGACCATGTTTAGTACAAATCCTTGATCTTATTCTTTTTAGTTCAATCAAAACCGTAATTATCTTTTGCTGTGATTGCTGAAGTTACCTGACTTGTTTCAGGCTTTACATTTAGTTTTGTCTTATGTTTCTATTATATAGTCGAAGTAAATGTGCCCACGTACACCAAAGACCCGATGCATTGTCTCTCCTATGGTAAAAAAAACTGCAGAAAAGCAAGATGCAAATTAAATACCATGTTTATTGAAATCATCGAGTCCAAAAACCTTGGGAGTAACATTTTGACCAGCCAAGTCGCACAACTCTCGAGGATATTATTTTCCCCCTCTCCCCCTCCCCCATTGAAGGGGGAAATCAAACCAAGTCCAGCGATAAAACAACACACCTTTCTTTTTTCGATTGCTTCGCGCAGAAAAAGAGCAGACGTGAAGTTCGAGCGCACAATAAATCTGCCCATGAATTTTTACAATTTTCCCCCCTTTCTCCTGTTTTCCACTGTTTTTTAACCTGTTCCGCCAAGGGGATTTTTGGGGACTTTTGTTATGTTGTAAAGAATGATTTTGGAGGACAAACAGCTTCTTGCATTAGAAAGACAATTTCACTAGGTAGCTCGAAAGTCCAAGAAAGTAAAGGAAAATACAGCTTTCCCCCATGCTTTATTCTTCTTCTTTGTTCCCAGTTTTGTCTGCTTTTTATAGTGCTTCTTTCTACTTTTTTCTTACTTTTTCTTACTTTTCTTATTTTACGTTTTATTTTTCTTTGTTCTTATGTAGAAAATAAATGAATCAATAAGATGGGTACTTCTGCTGTCTTGAAGTCCAAGGTTATTCTCTATGAGATAAATGCTGAGGAAGTGAAGCAGATGGAAACTGCATAAGTTCCAATCTTTATCAAATTTGATTTGCATGTTTTTTCAATAAATGAATGAATTTCTTTTTTCTTTTCTTTGTTTACAGAATAGTGATATCTAGAGATTCATAATGTAATATATGTTTTAAAGATGCTTGTAGAATTGCTATGCTATCCTAAAAAAAAGTAATAAAAAAAAACATATCACGCACTTCCAAAACCTTCCACCAAATGTTCGTCTGTTTTGATTTGCTTCGTTTTTGCATTAAAGAAATAGAACAAATATCCTTGCAACTCCCCCTCTATTGTCCTGAGTTTTCAATACAGTCTATAAAATACAGTTTATAAAAATACAAAAAATTTAGGGCAAATCTAACTCTCTGAAAAAGGAACAATAAAATCATATTTTTATGGAAAAAAGTGATTTCTAGGGACCAATGAAAACCGTGGTAAATTCTTATTAGGATCCAAATATTCATTACTTCACCAAAAAAAGAGAGAAATCCTGAGCTCCATTTTGTTTCTATTTTTTAATCTTTGCATTTTGAATTTTTATTTAATTTTATTTTTATTTTTTTGCATTCATCATTTCGTTTCATTTTTTTCATTTTCGATTTCACTTTTTTTCATTTTATTGCATTCTTTGTTATTTCATTTTTTCCATTTTTCGTTTTCATTTTTTTTTTGCTTCATCTTTTTTTCTTATTACAGAATACTGTTTTTTGAAAGAAATAAAAAAAATGCCATCAAAGAACACTTCATCTTCAACAATTTGACCATATATACCCTTGTTTTTGATTTTCTAATACATGTATCTGATGAATTAACGTTGACCTAACTAAAAGCTACACATGCTATGTTTTTCAAAAAAACAGGAGTCAAGTTTCAACTAATATTTAACAGTCATAGGCAGCGCAATCGCGCTGCCTATGAGGCAGCGCAATCATAGGCAGCGCAATAGCGCTGCCTTAGTAAAGAGCGATGTGAGTACAATGTATTATTTGTTTATTTTTTCGACGTAACACCTTAATAGGGTATTCTTTTCTTAGACGACTCTGCTGTTCTATGACGAAAATATATAGGCAGCGCAATCATAGGCAGCGCAATAGCGCTGCCTTAGTAAAAAGCGATGTGAGTACAATGTATTATTTGTTTATTTTTTCGACGTAACACCTTAATAGGGTATTCTTTTCTTAGACGACTCTGCAGTTCTATGACGAAAATATAATAATAATAAAAAAAATTATTTGTTCGTGATAGAACGTCTGTGTGGTCTAAAAAAAGAATACCCTACTAAGGTAATACGTCGTATATATGGAGAATTAGACCAACCCAATAAACAGCTATAAACTCAACATTTCGTTTGCAATTAGAAGACAAGGAAGGCTTTGCCATCTTCTTCGGAAATTTGTTTTACTTTTGGGAAATATTAAAGAAGGAAGTTTACATCAAGACTTTGAATGAACTTTGTCAGTGTACTCTCTCTGAAAATAATTTAGTGAATAATCCGGAAGTTCATTATTTTGTGAATGATCCGCAAAGTTATTTATTTTGTTGTGTATAAATATGCTAGCTCCTATTATTTTATTTTTGTAATTCTACTGAAGACGGTCGCTCCACATGCGATCGAAATACCTGGACTTTTGTACCTGTTATTTCACTGTCAAAATAAATGGACTGCTCCTCATTTGAATATTTATTTGTTCATTATTTATCATTATTTTTGTTTTTAGACCAGGGCACTTCGTATAGAAGGAGTTGTCGTAGAAACTTTCAAAAGGGCTAATTCAATCTGATATTGAAAGTTCTAGTGCCCTTTTAACAGTCAAAAGTGATTAGAGTGTAACCAGCCCGCCCCCTTAAGCCCATTGTTTTCCCAATCATATCCAATCAAAATTCTGAGAGAACAATCTTTTTCAGCATAGTTAAGAGGTCCAGTAATTATGTCTTTGACATAATTATGTCTGAGGATGACAACCCCCCCCCCCAGCCCTTGGGACAAGGGTCG
The DNA here is from genome assembly GCA_027921565.1 of Artemia sinica. Classification (NCBI taxonomy): domain Eukaryota; kingdom Metazoa; phylum Arthropoda; class Branchiopoda; order Anostraca; family Artemiidae; genus Artemia; species Artemia sinica. The sequence goes on along the minus strand of CM051269.1, from coordinate 57,779,137 downwards.
TAGGTTATACCCCGGGGCATGTAAAGTTTTTATGGAAAGGATGTTAGCATAAACTTCGGAGTAGGTTCATCGGACTGGAAATCAGAAGTTCTAGTGCCCTTTTTAAGAGTCAAAGTGATCGGAGGGCAACTTACCCCTCCTCACACCCTATATTCCTCAAATACATCCGATAGAAGTTTGAGATAGTCATTTGTTCAAAAAAAAATAGTCCAAAGATGACATAAAAAGCCATTGAGGTTGACACAACCCCAGAGTCTGGGGGAAAGGGTTGTAGATTATACCTCGGAGGCACTAAGAGTCACTAAGTCACTAAGACTCACTAAGAGGCACTAAGCCACCAAGATCACTAAGTCACTAATCTTAACTTAAACTAAATCAAAAGGCATAAAGTGTGTCCAGTTTATCGAAAAGGTGGATCTGCAATATCATGAGAACGACTGACTGTATTAACTTGAATCAGCCTCCTCCCTTGTCCTCTTTAGCAGCCCTCTCATTGAAAAACGTTCGATAAAAATTTTGAAATAGCTATCTTGTTCAAAATAGTCTAAAGGTCAAATAAATAATCCTATAAAAGTGACATAGCCCTCCAAAGCCTTTGTGAGGAATACCGAGCACAACTAAGGGGAACTATATGGGTGCTGGTTGTCAAAAGAGCGTGTCAGGGATACCGAAGGAACGGCTGATGGTACTAAGTTGATACTTAAATGGTATGTTGAGGGGGATGTTAGAAGTGAATAGAGCGTTATAAGCCTCCTCGTTTTGCCTATTTTAAATGCCCTCTCCCCTTAGCACTCGTAAAAATTTTCAAAAAGCGATTTTGTTTGAAAGGTCTAGTAGCTATGCCTCCAAGGATACATTTCCTCCTGAAACCTACAGGGCAAGGAATGTAAATTATAGAGTTTACCCTCTTTAGTTGTAGGACTTATTATAGGCAGCGCAATAGCGCTGCCAAAGTAAAGAGTGACGTGGGCACAATAAGTTATTTATTTATTTGTTTTTAGTTTTTCTGACCAAGGTACTTTGTATAGATGCAGTTGCCGTAGGAACTTCGAAAGCCACTCATTCGATTGGAAATTAAAAGTTCTGTTGCTCTTTTTAAGAGTCAAAAGTTATTAGAGGGTAACCAGAACCCCTCCCCCGCCACTTACGTCCATCATTTCTCCAAACACATTCAATCAAAATTTGAAATAACCATCTTGGTCAGCATAGTTGAGAGGTCCAGTAGTTATGTCTCTTTGGGGATGAAAACGCCACCTACCGAGCACAATTCAGGCCAACCATGTGCATGCTGGTTGTCAAAAGAGCGTGTCAGTGATACCGAAGGAAGGGCTGATGGTATTAAGTTGATACTTAAAGGGTATGTTGTGGAGGATGTTAGAAGTGATTAGAGGGCTATAAGTCTCCCCATTTCGCCTATTTCAGATGCCCTCTCTCCTTGACACTGGTCAAGATTTTCAAAAAACGATTTTGTTCAAAAGGTCTAGTAGCAATGCCTCCAGGGGTGCATTTCCTCCCGAAACCTACAGGATAAGGACTTACCCTTTTTAGTTGCAGAACTTGTTATAGGCAGCACAACAGGGCTACCAAAGTAAAGAGTGACATGGGCACATTATGTTATTATTATTTTTTTTCTGACAAACGTACTTCGTATAGATGCAGTTGCCGTAGAAACTTCGAAAGCAGCTCATTCGATTGGAAATTAAAAGTTCTTGTGCCCTTTTTAAGAGTCAAAAGTAAATAGAGGGTAAACAGAACCAAAAAGTCAAAAGTAATTAGAGGGTAAACAAAATTAATTAGAGGGTAAATAGTAATTAGAGGGTAAACAGAAGATAGTTTAATACACAAATACTGATATTTATTCATTAGAAGCTTAATAGTTTTTGAAATATCAAAGCTAAAAAAATAAAAAATTTTAAACTGTATTTTGTTTTCAGTAAAGTGCAAATTATGTTCTGGTCTTCAGAAGGTTTGGGGGGTTGTCAGCCGTGTTCATGTTAATTTCTGCTCTTTTGAGTTTGACTCGGTTATTTATTGTAATTTCTGTTTGTTGTTAGGCTTCGTTTATTTATTGATGGTGATTCATGGCAGTTTTACGTTTGAAAGATTATTTGACTTTTATTCAGCTCAATTCTGGCTTAATAGCTCTTTACTTTTCTTTGAAAAATATATTCTTTGGAAAAATCTGTTTGAATTAATCTCTAAAACGGCTAAGGGTAAACAGAAGAAACCTTTAGAAACTGTTCTGGTCTTCAGAAGGTTTGGTGGGTTGTCAGCCGTGCTCATGTTAATTTCTGCTCTTTTGAGTTTGACTCGGTTATTTATTGTAATTTCTGTTTGTTTTTAGGCTTCGTTTATTTATGGATGGTGATTCATGGCAGTTTTACGTTTGGAAGATTATTTGACTTTTTTTCAGCTCAATTCTGGTTTAATAGAGCTCTTTACTTTTCTTTGAAAAAATATATTTTTGGAAAAATTTTTTTGAGTTAATCTCTAAAACGGCTAAGGATAAACAGAAGAAACCTTTAGAAACTGCTAGGGGTGACGTAAAAAAAAATCATACCATACTATATGCAGGAGGGCTGTCAAAAGGCTGCAATATCAATATCTAAGGAATGGCCAACAGGAAGGAAATGAGTACCCCCCCCTTTCTGACCCTGTTAGATACTCCTGTTTACACTGATAGAAATCATAAAAAGAAAAATGACTCAAAATAGTCACAAGGTCTAACAGCTATGCCTCCGGGGATGCCATGCCCCTACAATTCCCAGGGACAAGGATTGTAAACTATCCAATTTTTTCCGTTTTTAACCTAAAGGATTTATTATTGGAAAGGGAGGGGGGGAAAGATTTGATTTTGGTTTTCTCGAGAAAGCCAAGGTATTGGCGGGGGCTGGAAATTTTGGGGATTGAGTGGTATGTTGAGCTAAATCAAAAGACATTATCTGCATCCAAGCTAAAAAAAATATTTATCTGTAATATCTTAGGAACATGTAAGGGTATTGACTTGAAAATCTGGGTGACTAATACTATCACTACTACGACAATGACTGCGCATGCAACTGGTTTTAACAACGGCAGTGACTACTTCCGACTGCGACAACTTGAGTCTGTGACTGCGACTGCTTGCAAATGTTGCTATATTTACTTGTAACTATTTTCAGGTAATGTTAGGGGATGTGCAAGCAATGCAAATGGTAAATCAAGTGTAGTAACCATCTAATTAAGTAGAAATAATTTAATATGAAATAAAATATTTATAACGCAAAAAATACAAATTGCCAAGTTTCAATGTTTTACTAATATAAGAAAAAACACCCTTTATGTGAGGCTTTAAAAGGAAACTGCTACTAACCACTTTGTGGCTTAGTACGTAAATCTTTGGGTTTGGATGGGGTTGACTTTCGGTATATAATGTTATATTTTTGGGACCGAGGCACATAAATCTATTTGCCGGGCAAATTTCTGTCCGTTTTGTTTTACAAATACCTTGGAATATTGTAAGTGTTCAAGTGTTTTATTGTTTTGTACAATATGGTAGAATTCTTATAATTCTTGGCTATCTGGGGCCATTAGTCCCCATGATATATATGTGTATCCAGACCATGTAATTTGGTGACATAAATAAAAGTATTATATTATAACCAACCTCTCCACAACCTTATTTAAGCTTCTCGATTAACTCCCAGCAGGTACGCTCAAGGTATTTAGTAGGGCAGAGTGCTAAGGAAAGGCTACCGGAGAATTACTCACCTTAGGACCGTAATCATACCCTTTACAAGGGATAGATTAACACACCAATCAAAACTTTCGTTATACTGCTGGTGGCAGCTGGTGGGCAACATAAATTTATTTTGCTACAGCTGATGGCACGTGGGAAAACTGGGTTGAAAAGACTAAATAAATTGTAAATTAAAACAAAAAGGCTTTACAAGAAGACAAAATGGCTTCCCTCCTACTGGTGCTTGAAATTGCCAGAATTGTACCAAAATACGTGGGAATTTCGGACGTGGATGAATTCGCCGAAAAAGGGAAAATTTTCGACGAATTAAGAGATACGTTTGACAAGAAGGTCAAAGAGCAATGCGTTGCAGCTAGATTAAAGGGAAGTGCGTTTAAACAATTTGATTCAATTAAAGAAAGAGACCCGAAGGACATTGGCACTCCAATAAAATCATTTAAAATAAGGTTCATAGGAAAGAGTTTTCCCAGAGGTTAAGAACAGAGGTAGTTACATTCAATGCTTCAACTAGTATTTGGGAGTATGCAGACAAAATTTGTCGGTCTATATTCTTACAGTTGGGAAAAGGTGGAAGTGACGATAAAGAACGAAAGGTACAATTACATACTTTTACGCAAGGGTTACCGAAAAAACTATTAAGGCTAATATCATCACGGAATGAGGAGCCAGATCGTGAACTAAAAGGTTAAAGGAAAGCCGAAATATCTCTTCATGGACTGACCCTTCCCCATTTGACGACCAACCCCATGGTATTAGATCCTGAATTTGTTGGAATACCAAGCATAGTGGACACCCACCTCCTCCTCCTGAAGACAATAGCAGAGCAAATAGTGACAGGTCAAGAACATACAGAAATAGCTATGGAACTCATGCTGAACGGCAGATCACCAAACAATATAGAAAAAGATTCAATTGCTGTTATTGTGGCAAACCGAATCACTATGTGGCAGATTGTTGGTATAAAATGCATTAAGAAGGCCCAACATACAAAACAAGACCCCAGTTCAGAGCACAGGGGGGGGGGGGGGGGGGGGGGGGTAGAAATTGGAAGGGGTGTTACTTGCCTTTCAATTACTTTCGACTATTAAAAAGGGCACAAGCCACTCCAATTTTCAATTGAATGAGCCCCTTTCGAAGTTTCTACGACAACTTCTTCAATACGAAGTGCCCTGGTCTAAAGGAATACAATAATAAATAATACGTTTTGCTGATATCGTTCTTATATGCCCCCAGGGCATAACTTAAAACCCTTGCCCTGAGGGTTGTGGGGGAGTGTAGTCCTCAGAAACATGTTTTCTATCTGGAAATCAACTACGCTGAACAAAATGCCCGTCTCAAAATTTTGATTGGATGTGTTTTGGGAAATGGTGGTTGTGGAAGGGGTGTTAGTTGCCTTCCAATCACTTTCGACTATTATAAAGGGCCCAAGCCACTCCAATTTCCAATCGAATGAGCCCTTTTCGAAGTTTCTACGACAACTTCTTCAATACGAAGTGCCCTGGTCTAAAGGAATACAATAATAAATAATACGTTGTGCCGACATCGTTCTTATATGCCCCCAGGGCATAACTTAAAACCCTTGCCCTGAGGTTTTCGGGGGAGTGACCTCCTCAAAAACATATTTTCTATCTGGTTATTAGCTATGCTGAACTAAATGGCTATCTCAAAATTTTGATTGGATATGTTTGGGGGAAAGATGAACGTGGGGGGGCTATCTGCCCTTCATTCCCTTTCGATTATTAAAAACGGTATTAGCCACTCCAATTTCCAATCGAAAAAGCCCTTTTCGAAGTTTCTACGACAACTCCTTCGATACAAGGTCCCCTGGTCTGAGACCAAGAAAAAAAACAATACATTGTGCCAACATCGTTCTTTACTTAGGCAGCGCTATTGCGCTGCCTATTATTAATTAGTTCTAAATGTAAAAGCTTTTAACTTTTTATAGGCTTAGTAAAATTTAATAAAATATACAAATCCAGAATCAAAATTGAAAGGCAATTCATTCGGTAGGTATATAGAAGAAATCTTTTATTTTGGGGGCACTTTTTTGAAAAGAAAGTACGAACGAATATGAATAGAATACAAACGTCGAATTTGGGAAAATTTTTACATTAAATATAAAAAGAGTAATAATGAAAAACTAGGCAAGGGTTGATATTACTTGCGAGACGTACGAACTTGCTAAAGTTTCATTATAAATAGTTGAAACCTAATGAAATTAATTGTTTATTAGTTACAAAATGCAAAAGAAAAAAATTAAAGGCAAAATAAAGCGCTCTAAAGATTAAAGTTTAAACTTAGAATAGATTTTGAAAGCAAAACAAATGCTGGGTAAAAGAAGCCAAAAGCAATATAAAAATAAGCTATAAACTAAAACTTTCCAGCAGAAACAGCCAACGACAAAATCCCTTAAAAAAAAGACAAAAATTAGTACGTTAATCCATGGCACAAATTGACACAAATCGAGAGTGTCACCAAAAAAATCAAGGCGGTTACAACCTGAGTATCAGGTTAGATCATTCTGCATTCAAGCTACTAGGTGTCTTAACAAGTGGTGAGCAGAACGTGAAAAACGCACTGATTTAAAAACAAAATTAAACATTCATTTTTACTCAGCGATGGAACACAAGAAAATGAACATAAATTCATTTCACGTAATTTTCTCACATTAGAAGCTATCAAGAAACTGCAGAAAGAGGCCAACCATATGAACAGCTATTTAGGTTGCCCCCCCCCCCAAAAAAAAATTATCTCCCTTTGGCAAATAAAATCCTAATTAAATCTAAATTAAAATTTGCAGCCAGTACATCGTAAAAATTGCATATCTGTAGGAAAAATGAAGGCTAACAAAATGTCACACAAAACTTTAATTTAAAGTAATCTAAGAATCAACTGGGAAATACAATGTTTTTGGTACGCTAAATAAAGGCTGTTGGATGAAAAAATTTGATAAATTTTTAAAAAAGTCTTTAATCGTAAGGATAACCAACCCCCCCCCCCCCCTTAAACATGGAAATAAAGAATATTATTGCTTGAAAAATCTGATAAATAAACCGGAGACATATAAATGTAGGCTTAAAAAGGCCTATTGTACTGACGAAGGAAATCTCCTGCTGAAACTGACTTAAAAAACCCTAGGCTTCACTGAATTAAACAATCAAAAAGGAAAAAAGAGGGTTTAAGTTGGAAATATAAGCTGTGATTACTAATATTGTGTTTGCTAGCCAGGCAAAAGTGAAGTAAAATAAATTGATTGGAGTCTGCTAGGCTATGATAAACGTGCATATTGAACTAATCGAACAAGATTAGTACAATATTTTTGTACTAAATTAGTACAAGTAAGTAGCATATTATGCTCGGGAGACACATAGTGGCCACAGATTTAATCATGGCCGTGATTAAATAGAAAATACCGAAGTTGTGCTTCGGGTAGCGTTGGAAAAATTATGCTCTTTATTTAGGAGTCGCTTTTGGAAAAACGACTAGCATGCCATAAACAATTTAAAAGGCACCATAATTCCCCAATTGACACAAGTTGAAGACACTTTTTTTTAACGGGAAGTACTTATGAAGCTTTTTTCCTGCTGCTAGTGGGGCACTGGAAAATCATAGACAGATGTATAATATTATAGTAAGCCTACTTAAAGTGTTGACACATACCCAGGCATAAACTGCCTTTCTTAAAACTTAGGTAGAGCTCCAGCAAGCAAAAAGCGTATGAGCTCTAGCCCCCCCCCCCCCGAAATCTCACGATTTGTTCCCCATAATTCTCTGAGTTTTCTCACAGAATAATGGGTTGGAAGGATTTTCCCCCTCCCCCGAAACAAATTCCTGCGTAGGTGCCTGCTTTAATCGTAAGCTATCTAAAGGTTTTTCCCGAACCTGTTAGTTCTACCTTTCTGAGTTGCTGATGGGGTGTGAGATAAAGGTTTTGTTGACCTTTGTTTTTTAGCTTGCCAGGCTGTCTTTTATCCGAACAACCTGTCAACAATTTCTGTCAAAAAACATGAAATTATTCTCTTTAAAAACCTTAAGACTTTAAAACTTTAAACTGGTATTATAACTTTTTTAAAGCAACTTTTTGAATGTAAATGTCAAATAAATATAACAAAAAGTAGCCCATTTCTATTTTCCTTTGGCCCTCCTCATTTCTCATTTGGTCATTTTCTTACCATTGGCTCTCGTCCTATGAGGGAGTTTGGCTGTGTAGTCCTTGCTACTCTCTATCCTTCCCTTATAATGTAAAATGATAAAAGGTGTCCTAAGGGGGGAGCGATCCCCCCTACGTCGTCTGTGATTTCTTTGTTTTTGTTTTACTGCACTTACGGAAGTTTGCATTAACGCATGTTCTAACTACTGCAAATAGACTCTGACACCTTTTTACATTATGTTCATTCCCCAGCTTTTCCTCCACTGCCGTTTCCCCCTCGAGTATTTCTCACCTCCTAGCATAGCAACAGTTTCACCCGGTAAATTTTAGCTAGTTTTCGCCAGTCAAGTGTTTCTACTTGCCCGGATTTTGCAGGTCAAACCGGATTTTCGACCCCTTGCCAGGAAAAAAATTAATGCAAGAGTACTAAAAGTTTAGATAAGGAAAAGAGCTCACGAGAAGACTGTGATCACAAATAAAGAGTTTGGTTACAAATAATTAATTCTTGTTTGCAAGTTCATATTAGACCTTTTAGCATTAGCTCTATGACAAGAGAACCTGTAAATGTTATATTGAGCTACCGAAAGCAGCCAGTGGTAAGCAAATATCTAAGTACAAGCACAACCCATTGATAGTATCATGACAGATAAAAAGTCGAATAGCTAAACTTGGAGCCTTATCAAATCTAGGCTGTAAGTTGAACTTTGTCCCGTAAGGGCATAAAAGCTAGAAAAAAAAATGACAGCCAAATTAAATATCAAATTATATCAATTGCTGGAAATTTGTTGAATAAAATTGAACAAAAAATATATATATTCGTTTAGAAAACGATAAACCTTGAATCTGTGAGTTATAACTGTTAAAGCTAGTATTATGGAAAAAACCTTGTATCAGGTTTTTGACAACCCCTGAGCACACGTAGCGCATAGCGCATAGACGTTGTGTGAGTTCTTCAGCGCATAATAACACATAGAATTGAAATTGTGTTCGTAAACTTGTGTTACTAAGATATGAACAATGAAGCCGCTCTCAGGAAAAGAGACTTATTTAGACTGGAGTAGAAATAAAAACTATGGGTTTATATGTAATGATTTATGCTAAATTGTATCAGTCAGATTAGAACTTTTGCTTGGTTTATTTAAATCTGAAAAAAAATCTTGCTTCTTGTGTTAGCTCAAAATATAATCTGTATTAATGCTTTGTAAATAGTTAACAAAGTACTAATTGAAATTAATTCCAATGCTTGTGTATATATCGTGTTTTATTTTTCATAAGTAATTTTTAAGTTTTAATACGTGTTTTTTTGTTCTATCTAAATTTTGTGACTTCTCGTCAATGTATAAATCTGTTTCAGTATTATTGCTGATTTTAGTGTGCGAAGACTATTGCGACTAAAAGCCAACCAGAAACAGAATGTTTTAATATTAAGCGGAAAATTATGTTCGAATTAGCGATTGAGAAAGAATCTCGCTAAATAAAAAAAGAAAAAAAAAATAATATTGTGTTTTTCGCTTATTTATGCAAGCGTTAATGCTTTATTTGTATATTGATATCAAAAATTTTTGTCTTAGACTATAGACCTTATTTTTCACAACCAATTTTTGGTTCAATTATTTTGCCGAATTCAACCAAATTATGATGCATTTCAAACAAAATCTTGGTTCATTTTGTCTCACCGATATCAAATGTTGACCTTATTGAACATAAATCATCACCTCAGACATGCAATTACATCAGCAATACTCAGTAACTAGTGAGACTTTAACAACTAATTTGTAGAGTGACAAGTGAATTTAAATCAGTAGCATTCAAACCTTAAAGTACCAAGGACACCAAAATGAAAACATATTTAGCCCTCTTAATCTATTTGAGGTCTATTCATACCTGAAAATCCGGGTTTCCTACGAGTTTTTGTTTAACTGCTATAAGCATTTTTAGTTTAAATAAATTCGCAAAACAGTGTTGTCAATAATAAAACAATGATAAATTGCACAAATGAAAAATATTAGCGGAAACTATTTCCTGTGAATCCGACAGTGTTTTTCATTTGTGAAAATTCAAATTTACAAAATCTGTTGATTGTTATATATATTAGTGAAAATACATTTTGTGAAAAAATATGACTTCAAGTTCAGAAAGTGACTATTCTGATGTGTCAGAAAATATTTTTGGTGATGACCAAGCGCTAGATGGTATGCAAGATACCATTTCAGGATATTTGTTCCAGCCTCTTGTGACACCTAATGTAGCTTCTCTTGCTGTCCAAGATCATAGCGCAATTCCCGAGGAACCGAGAAGTTCATTTGAAGATTCATCATCATGGTAAGCAATAAAATAAAAAAAAAATGCTTCATTTTATGTAGATTAGCCTATGCCTAGCCTATAGAAATGTAGGTAACCAAGGCCTATTTCACAATTAGATTCATTAGCTTACAAAGGAAAGGCTATAGTTTAAGAACATCTTTGTGTTATTTTTGTGCTTTCACCCTTTATAAAGAAACACTATAAGATTCTTTAGACTAGGCCATTTCAAAAGAGATAAATTTTCTGATTAGCCTAACCTCATATTAAGATGGGTAAAGTTCTACCAAATCATATTATTGAGTTAGGAATAAAGTGAATACACCATTTGATGCCTTTTTTTATGCTGATTACAAATATAATAATTATTTCTATTGGAAATGAATTTCAGCCCCCCCCCCCCTTTATATACCTAACCTAACCCTGAATTGGCATATAGAGGGGGGGGGGGCTGAAATTCATTTCCGATAGAAATGATAAATATATTCATAATCTGCATAAAAAAAGGCATCAAATGGTGCATTCACTTTAGTCCTAACTCAATAATATGATTGGGTAGAACTTTACCTTAAGATGGTCTGGCCTAAAAAATAGACACACATATAGTCAGAATTGGATTGTGAATCCATATATAGCTAAATTTATCAAGAACCCCCTCCCTCCCTCCATAATGATGAAAAATATACCCTGAATTATAAATCAACACCATATTTTTGGTACATAGCCTAGACTGCAGTTTTCAACAAAATTTAGCTTTTCAGCACAATTCAATAATGAGTATTTTTCATGCTCTTTTACAATTAAATACTCACTTGACAGGGACTATTAATTTTTTTAGCCCTGAAGGGCCTAGAAGGCTCAGAACAGCCCATAGAAACCTAGTAACCCTATGCTCAAAAATTTGCTTCTTTAAATAACTGGCTAGGGAGAAAAATAGGTCATTTGTAGCTGACTAATGATTGAAGCTGACTTAAGCTATATATTTCCATATTAGGGGGGGGGGAGGAGTAAAGTATAGGCTCATGGTATCAACTTCAGAGTCTATTAACTATAATAATTTATTTATTATGAAGTAACTAAGTAAGAGTCTTTTATTCAGGCTCCTCACTAAACAAAATATAACCCAGTTGTGCTGATGATTTGTATCTAGTAATTATGTCAGTGATTCCAATTCTCAAAATGTAAAAAGAGCAAAAATAACCAGTTAGCCATGATAAAATGAAAAGTAGCAAAATAGAAATAAGAAGGTATTTTTCAAAGTCTAACTGAGGCAACTGCTCCCCCTCCCCCTTACCAAATTGGCACCCCAAAATTATATGGCCTAATGCTGAATTAGAATAAAAAGTGTACATTGGCAAGTACAAACAATACAATAATATATTGTATATGATTCATAATACACATATAGTGTATATATATTACATAATAACAATGACAGATAATGATCTAATAGTATTGCTTTATTTTATCAACATTTGTCATTCAGAGAAGCCATGACTCTCTAATTTTGTTCTTAATATAATTCCTGTTTTTGTTCCATTAAATTTTTTTGGTACTGTTCTAATATGTGGGCAATGTGCAAGAATGCAACTTGAGAAAAGCAAAGATCAGATAACAATACCCAGTAGTTTCCTATCTTATGCTCTATAAACAAGGGGATTCTTGCTCCAGGAACTATATTTAAGCTTTAGTTTTTTTGGGGTTTAGGAGGAAAAAAGGTAACTAGGTTAGTTTAGGTTATGTATTTATTATATGCTATGCTTTACCACAACCCCCCTAATGTGCAAATATATAGCCAAAATTTGTTTCTACACTATTATATTTTTATCCTATTTTGTTTTATTTCACTAGCATTAACCAAACTTCACTTCTTGCATGTTCCCCAGATATTAGAACAGTACCTTTTTTTCTTGTGTTGCTCTAGTATAACAGTGTGACATCCTTTTCACTAGTAAATACCCATAATTTTTAGAAGGCCTATAGGATATATATTCTGAAAATCCAATCCATTATTATTACGGTTGCTGGTTTGCCTGTGAGTCCAGGCAATTTGATGTTCATATGTTAATCCTAAAACTCAGCTGCCCTTGCCTGAGACTATAGGCAGGCAGACCTTATGTCACTTGTTCACCTGAAGAAGGATCCAAGTAGGGGGTATGCAAAACTGTAGTCCAGGGAATTTCAATTTCTGGGTGTGAGATCTATTATAAACACTAAGCTTAAGTTCCAAGAGACACTAGGTTGGAATAGGGGATGCAAAAAAGCTCTTTTAGCTTTTACTCCTTGTTTTAGGTTTTTTTTTTTTCACCTAAACCTTAGGCTATTCAAAGCTTATTCCACAAATTTTATATTTTTGGGAAGGTCATTGGAGTTCTTAAATTTAATTACTCTTAGATTATTTTATTCTTTAATAAATTTTATCCTTTATTTAGACAGACCCAGCCTTACTAAAACGAAATATACAGACAAAACTATGAGACCAACCACCAAATAGGATAAATTCTAACAAAATCTTGAGTTATTTACAAGGGTGATCTCAGCCCTTTTCTATCCTCTTATCAATTTTAATTAGATCATGTATCTCTTAATTAATCAGAAAAGATCCAAGGGTTACCTCAAACCATCTGTAAGGCTCAAACCTTTGAAAAATCAACTGGCAAGTTGGGATTCCAGCAAAGGGGATTATTACTTTTACTGAAATTGAGTTACTAAATTTACACAAAAATAAGGCCTCCTTACAACTTGAAAAAGTCAGGAACACATGGAGTAATTGCTACTAGTAAATAAACCCCTACTAGTAATGGATTTTTAGATTTGTGAAAGAGTAGTTGTATTTCCTTTTTCTCTTTTTTTAGACGGATGAGGTACATTGCCTACAGGCAATTTGTCAGGACTGTATATACTTATCTTGGAGAAAGGATCCGAGTTCCCCTTCCATCCTGTGTTTACATGAAGATTAGAGAGAAATTCCCTGAGTCAAGTGGCCTCTATACTGGGTTCCTTGATGCATAGAAGTTGTTTTTTATAAATGTTTCTTTAATTGATTTCTTTGTGTTTATAAGTATTTAATTAGTTGATGAGTGTTTTTTATGCATAGAAGTCGTTTTGTAAGTGCCTCTTTACTTAATACAATTGATGTAACAACAAAATCTTTCATGCATTTTAAAGTTAATCACTAGAATATTTTTTCATATTTTTCAGAAAAGGAGTTAAACTCCTCTAATACAGGTTGTTAACTTGATGGAAATTTTATATTTTATAGGGCTTGGACTTCTTCTGAAACTATATTGATCAAGGTTGAGTAAAACAACAGAAAATATTGAAATTAGGGCAAAATATATATATATATATATATATATATATATATATATATATATATATATATATATATATATATAATATATATATATATATATATATATATATATATATATATATATAATATATATATATATATATATATATATATATATATATATATATATATATATATATATATATATATATATATATAATATATATATATATATATAATATATATATATATATATATATATATATATATATATATATATATATATATATATATATATATATATATATATATATATTATATATATATATATATATATATATAATATATATATATATATATATATATATATATATATATATATCTATATATATATATATATATATATATATATATATTATATATATATATATATATATATATATATATAAAGTTGGACAAAAATTTTGGTATTTAGCCAAAAAAAAACCTGAAAAGGAAAATATTCTGATTATTCACAATGAGTATTCATTTTTCAAATTTGTTGGCCTTGAAAAAGACCTTTGGTTCTACAGATAGGAGAAGTAGGTAGATGTAGATGAATCCATTCTGTGAATCCATTTCCCAATTCCAAGATAATTGTCAGTTGTGACTTCTGCAATCTCAAGGCCTTCATTAGATGTAGCTTTCTCTTGACAAAAATTGAATCAAATAGCTCACACACACTACATAATTGGTTAAGAAATCCAGCCATGTATAGAGGCATTGCAGATGAGTATGCCAATATTCAGAAGAAGTTCCCCATACCAGCAAAGTTTATTGCACCCACTTTCCCCCGATCCCTCCCATGGAATTGGTCAAGTCCCATAATAAATAATGAGTTCTCAAAGTGGAATAAAGATTTAACCCCCATTGCTTTTGTCCAGAAAAAATTTGCAGAACTTAATACAATTACCTATAAAAATCACTTCCAAATATTTGTTGATGGGTCAAAAATGAATGAGAAGGTTGTAAGTGGTGTTTTCCTTCCTCACCTGAAAATTGCAATGGGCGAGAGATTATATAATAATTTATCTATAATGTCTGCTGAGTTAAATGCCATAATCATGGCATTAGAACACCTTAAGGAAAACCAACCTTTGATTGCAAATTCAAATAATATTATCATATATTCCGACTCTCTATCAAGCCTTGAGTTGCTGGCCTCAGCTCCTCAATATAAGTTGGACATTGACACTTATCATTGTCTCAGTATTATAGATAATCTTGCTTCAAGTGGCATAAAAACTTATTTTCATTTTAGTTTTCAAATTATTTTCAAATTAGTTTCATTTTAGGTGTCCTTGGTACTTTAAATATTTTTGTTATTTCAAGCACAGACGGTATCCTATCAAGATAGTATCCAGAGGGGGGGGGCATAGGGAGCTATTATATTTAAGTGATAGTACCTTGATAGTACCTGTTTTTAATACAAGATATCTTTTTAAGAATCCAAAAGAGCAAAAAAATACAAAAAACAATCAATATCAAAGTCACCCATTTCAACTGTTTTAAATGTGATAGGCAAAGGGCATTATAAAAAAATTAAGCTTCTAAGTTCAAAGCTATATTCAAAGTTTTCTGATTAGCCTAATTTAATATCAAGATGGTTCAGCCTAAAAAATAAGACACACGTATAGTCAGAACTCCATTGCAAATCCATATATAGCTAAATTTATCAAGACCCCCCCCCCCTCCCTCCCTCCATAATGGTGAAAAATATACCCTGAATTATAAATCAACACCATATTTTTGGTACATAGCCTAGACTGCAGTTTTCAACAAAATTTAGCGTTTCAGCACAATTCAAAATAATGAGTATTTTTCATGCTCTTTTATAATTAAATAATCACTTTACAGGGACTATTAATTTTGAGCCCTGAAGGGGCTAGAAGGTTCAGAACAGCCCATAGAAACCTAGTAACCCTATGCTCAAAAATTTGCTTTTTTAAATAACTGGCTAAGGAGAAAAATAGGTCATATGTAGCTGACTAATGATTGAAGCTGACTTAGGCTATATATTTCCATATTAGGGGGGGGGGGTAAAGCATAGGCTCGTGGTATCAACTTCAAAGTCTAATAACCATAATAACTTATTTATTATGAAGTAACTAAGTAAGAGTCTTTTATTCAGGCTCATCACTAAACAAAATATAACCCAGTTGTGCTGATGATTTGTATCTGGTAATTATGTCAGTGATTCCAATCCTCAAAATGTAAATGGGGCAAAAATAACCAGTTAGCCATGATAAAATAAAAAGTAGCAAAATAGAAATAAGAAGGTATTTCTCAAAGTCTAACTGAGGCAACTGCTCCCCCCTCACATAATTGGCACCCCAAAATTATGTGGCCTAATGCTGAATTAGAATAAACAGTGTACAATGGCAAGTACAAACAATACAATAATATATTGGTATATGATTCATAATACAATAATATATATTACATAACAACAATGACAGATAATGATCTAATAGTATTGCTTTATTTAATCAACATTTGTCATTCAGAGAAGCCATGACTCTCTAATTTTGTTCTTAATATAATTCCTGTTTTGTTCCACTAAATTTTTTTTGGTACTGTTCTAATATATGGGCAACATGCAAGAATGCAACTTGAGAAAAGCCAAGAACAGATAACATTACCCAGTAATTTCCTATCTTATGCTCTATAAACAAGGGGTTTCTCACTCCAGGAACTATATTCAAGCTTTAGTTTTTTGGGGTTTAGGATGAAAAAAGGTACCTAGGTTAGTTTAGGTTATGTATTTATTATATTCTATGCTTTACCCCCACCCTCCTAATGTGCAAATATACAGCCAAAATTAGTTTCTAAACTATTATATTTTTATCCTATTTTGTTTTATTTGACTAGCATTAACCAAACTTCACTTCTTGCATGTTCCCCAGATATTAGAACAGTACCTTTTTTTCCTGCATTGCTTTAGTATAACAGTGTGGCATCCTTTTCACTAATAAATACCCATAATTTTTTGAAGGCCTATAGGATATATGTTCTGAAAATTGAATCAATTATTATTATTTTTGCTGGTTTGCCTGTGAGTCCAGGCAATTTGATGGTCATATGTTAGTCCTAAAACTCAGCTGCCCTTGCATGAGACTATAGGCAGGCAGACCTTATGTCACTTGTTCACCTGCAAATCCAGGCAACTTGTTGGGTCAACCAATTTTGAATGAATTTTGTGTTAATGTAACTGTCTGAGCTTATAAACTGGGTTGCCTGTCTAAGACTTTAGGCAGGTAGACCCTATGCCACTTGTTTGCACACAAGGCCAGGCAACTTTTCAGTCAACCAATTTTCAATTAATTCTGTTTTAGTGTAACTGTCTTGGCTTATAGATTGGGTTTTCTGACTGAGGACTGCAAGTCCAGGTGACTTAGTGGTCATGTTAATCCTAAAACTTGGTCAAAATGCCTTAGACTCTAGGCGGACAGGCCTACTTGGAAAGTCTACTTGAACTACAATAGAGATGACTAAGATTTTTGGGCTGACTCACAACAGACAATGTCCATGTTTATCATTCTCCATGTTTAAAGGAAACACAATATTGCCTATTGTTTTGATTTTATAGTGCTTTGTATATAAGAGTAAATGACAATATTTATTGCTTAGAGTATAAAGAACCAATGACTTTAATAGGCCTAGTCAAACAGTGCTCACCCAAGTAATTTGTATTTCTAATATAAAAAAGCATAAAAGGTATATGCTACTATTATATAGTAACTATGAGGTAGATTTATATCAAAATATTCAAGCAAATCACACAGCCTACTAGGTGTCTTACCTTAGCCTACATAAGGTAGGCTATCAGTGGAAGTCATTAGGTCTGCAAAACTACCAATAGGGTAGCCTATATATTGATACTTTCTTTTAGAATCATTAATGTTTACCTTTACACTGCTTCATGGTTAAAAGATCCTGGAATGCCAAAAATCCTAGTAACATCAAGACCAGGCCTAGTCAAGCCAAGCTCTTTTCAAGAAGCATTCCTTAAAAGTATTTTTCAAAGAAAAGAGCTTTGCTGAACTAGGTTCCGATTTCTGTTTTACCAGAACATACAAGAAAACAACACTTTCTAAGGCTATATGCTGATTTATTTATTTTTTGCTCATTTTCTGCTGTTTATCAGCACACGTTTTTTATTTTTGAAATTGGCTACGAACTTATGTATTGGAATACATTATCTCAACTGGTGATCTATCTCCTTAAAAAATGAATTATCGGTTTTTCACACTAATTTAAGACGTATATGGCTGTGTAAGTTTGCACTTGACCAATTTAATGAATTAGTTTTCATTTTAGGTGTCCTTGGTACTTTAAGATTTACAAGCAGATCGCTTAGAGCCTAAATAGCACTCATTAAGTTACAGAAAATGTAAGGTGTTGTGTTTAAGTGAAAACTGTGGTAACTAAAAATTGTTGTGTGTGATTTACCCAAGGTATTTCCAACCCCGGAAGAAAAATGTTAAATCAACCACATTACCCAAGTAAATTAAATCATTAATGGGAATTAAATTTAAACTCAAATTAATCATATAGTTCCAAATATAACTTTAAAATATAATTTAACTAAAACACTGATATAAATGCTTAAGTCATTGTGGGTCAAACTAAAAGAGAAGATACATATTAGAAAGGTTGTGAAAAGAAAAGTTTATAGTGTTAAAGACAAGAAGAAAAAGAGAGAAAAGAGAGTAACAGGGATGAAACCAAAAAAGTGATATCCTTGAAATCAGACATGCCATGGCATTTGGTCATAAAATATAACCCTAAAGAAACCAAGTGAGGTTGTATGCACAGAATGACCCATAAATATTGACAGAATAAGAAACATATTCAAATACTTAAAATTTGATGATCCAGAAGTAAAATATTTATAGCTGGGGACAACTTTGGCTAAAGGAGGGACTACTGTGGTAACCATCTAATTAAGCAGAAATAATTTAATTTGAAATGAAATATTTATAACGGAAAAAAAAACAAATTACTAAGTTTCGAAATGCCAATGTTTTACCAAGATAAGAGAAAACATCCTTTATGTGAGGTTTTAAAAGGAAATTGCTACTAACCACTTTCGTGGCTAAGTACGTAAATTGATGGGTTTCGATGGGGTTGACTGTTCGTATATAACATCAGATATTTGGGACTGAGGCGTACAGATCTATTTGCCGGGCAAACCTCTGTCCATTTTGTTTTAGAAATACTTTGGAATATTGTTGGAATACTGTAAGTGTTCTAGAATTTTATTGTATTGTACTATATCGTAGAATTTTCACAATTGTTGACTATCTAGGGCCATTAGTCAGTAGAAAGGGGTCTTATAGTCGTGACCCTACACCATATATGGGCATAGAGTCCCTAGGGAGAACACGTGGCTAATCAAAGTGGGTCAATGACCTCTTTTTCCAAGGTCGATTTATTTGATGTTGTTGTTGTTTGGCCAAGTGCACGCTCGGGGGGAATGTTATGATCCAGGAATAGGAAACAGGATCACGTGTTTCTGACAGATGATGTCATGATTGATTGATTTGTCACAAAAGGGGAATTAATTTGTTGTTTCTAAGGGGAATTATTGATTCACAAAAGGGGAATTAATTTGTTGTTTCCAAGGAGAATTGTCTCCGGGACGAAGTTTAATAATGTCTTTGGAGTTTTTCCAGGAGAACTGTTTCCGGGCGAATGTTTTGATCTTAGAGATGAAGAGATTAGCGCGGGAAAGGGTTTCTTAGTAATTTCAAATGTGACAGCGCAGGGATGTCAAAAACAAAAGGAACACGCTGAAATTACGTTTAGGGGTTATTTGGGCGAAACCGTTTTAGACATTTTAGGGAATTATTTCGGCGAAACAGTTAGAGACATTTTAAAAGATGATTTTAGAAGAGGTTTTAGAAGAGGATTTGAGGGTGAAACTCTGTGGTCGTTATAATACACAAGTTCCATTTGAACAGTGCCGTGAGGTCCCCCTACCCCGACCCCGAAGGAAGCCCCCGGCCCCCAAAGGTCCCCCAGGCTCCCAAAGGACCACCCGGCTCTCAAGGGCCCCCCGGACCCTTTAGGCCCCACCGGGCCCCCAAACAGTCCCCTCCCCATTTTTTAATACTTTTTTAAGGCTTTATTATATCTTTTCAGAACAAGTTATTTTCTTAATGTCCATCCTAAACCCATTTTACAAGTTGAAGTTCCCATCCTTCTCATCCACAACTTAACTTTACTGCTTTTTGGATACCTCAACACCAAGCAATACTTTTCAAAAGAAATTTCAGAGCAAGTTACTTTCTTAATGTCCCTCCTAAACCCATTTTACAAGTTGAAGCATCCATCCTTCTCATCCACAACTTTACTTTACAGCTTTTTGGATACCTCAACACCAAGAAATACTTTTCAAAAGACATTTCAGAGCAAGTTCCTTTCTTAATGTCCCTTCTAAACCCATTTTCCAACTTAAAGTACTCATCTTTTCCCCAACAACTTTACTATACTGCCTTTTTGGATACCACAACACCAAGCAATAATTTTCAAAGGGCATTTCGGAACAAGTACTTTTCTTAATGTCCCTCCTAAACCCATTTTACAAGTTGAAGCATCCATCTTTTTCAACCACAACTTTACTTTACAGCTTTTTGGATACCTCAACACCAAGCAATACTTTTCAAAAGGTATTTCAGAGCAACATTCTTTTTATTAATGTCCCTTCTAAACCCATTTTCCAACTTGAGGTACCCATCCTTTTCACTCACAGCTTTACATTACAGCTTTTTGGATACCTCAACACCAAGAAATACTTTTCAAAAGACATTTCAGAGCAAGTTCCTTTCTTAATGTCCCTTCTAAACCCATTTTACAAGTTGAAGTACCCATCCTTTTCACCCACAACTTTACTTTATAGCTTTTTGGATATCTCAACACCAAGAAATACCTTTCAAAAGGCAATTCAGAGCAATTTCCTTTCTTAAGGTCCCTTTTAAATCCATTTTACAACTTGAAGTACCCATCCTTTTCACCCACAACTTTACTTTACAGCTTTTCGGATACCTCAACACCAAGAAATACTTTTCAAAAGACATTTCATAGCAAGTTCCTTTCTTAATGTCCCTTCTAAACCCATTTTCCAACTTGAAGTACCCATCCGTTTCACCCACAACTTTACTTTACAGCTTTTTGGATACCTCAACACCAAGCAATACTTTTCAAAGGCATTTCAGAACAAGTTATTTTCTTGATGTCCTTCATAAACCAATTTTACAAGTTGAAGTACTTATCTTTTTCACCACAACTTTACTTTACAGCTTTTTGGATACCTCAACACCAAGCAATACTTTTCAAAGGCATTCCAGAGCAAGTTCCTTTCTTAATGTCCCTCCTAAACCCATTTTCCAACTTGAAGTACCCATCCGTTTCACCCACATGTTTACTTTACAGCTTATTGGATACCTCAACACCAAGCAATACTTTTCAAAAGGCATTTCAGAGCAAGTTCCTTTCTTAATGTCCCTCTTAAACCCATTTTCCAGCTTGAAGTACCCATCCGTTTCACCCACATGTTTACTTTACAGCTTTTTGGATACCTCAACACCAAGCAATACTTTTCAAAAGGCATTTCAGAGCAATTTCCTTTCTTAATGTCCCTCCTAAACCCATTTTCCAACTTGAAGTACCCATCCGTTTCACCCACATTTTTACTTTACAGCTTTTTGGATACCTCAACACCAAGCAATACTTTTCAAAGGCATTTCAGAACAAGTTCTTTTCTTAATGTCCTTCCTAAACCAATTTTACAAGTTGAAGTACTTATCTTTTTCACCACAACTTTACTTTACGACTTTTTGCATACCCCAACATCAAGCAATACTTTTCAAAAGGCTTTATTACACCTTTTCAGAACAAGTTCTTTACGTAATGTCCTTCCTAAACCCACTTTACAAGTTGAAGTACTCATCTTTTCCCCCACAACTTTACTATAAGGCTTTTCGAATACCCCAACATCAAGCAATACCTTTCAAAAGGCTTTATTATATCTTTTCAGAACAAGTTCTTCATGTAATTTTCTTCCTAAACCCATTTTACAATTTGAAGTACTCATCTTTTCCCGAACAACTTTACTATAAGGCTTTTCGCATACCCCAACATCAAGCAATACTTTTCAAAAGGCTTTATTATACCTTTTCAGAACAAGTTCTTTACGTAATGTCCTTCCTAAACCAATTTTACAAGTTGAAGTACTCATCTTTTCCCCCACAACTTTACTATAAGGCTTTTCGAATACCCCAACATCAAGCAATACCTTTCAAAAGGCTTTATTATATCTTTTCAGAACAAGTTCTTCATGTAATTTTCTTCCTAAGCCCATTTTACAAGTTGAAGTACTTATCTTTTTCACCACAACTTTACTTTACGACTTTTTGCACACCCCAAGATCAAGCAATACTTTTCAAAAGGCTTTATTATATCTTTTCAGAACAAGTTCCTTTCTGAATATCCTTTTTAAACCAATTTTACAAATTCTAAATTTTTTCTTAGGAATATTTCAGTGGTGTTTTGTTATGGTTTACCTTGTCACAGTTACATTCTCTTGATTTTTCAAAGTTTATTTATAAATTTCTTTCGTTGAAATGCAAGAGTTGGAATATTTCAGTAGTGTTTTGTTATGGTTTACAGTATCACAGTTACATTCTCTTGATTTGTCAAAGCTCATTTTGAATTTCTTTCATTGAAATGTAAGAGTTGGAATATTTCAGCAGTGTTTTGTCGTGGTTTACCTTGTCACAGTTACATTTTCTTGATTTGTCAAAGTTTATTTTGAATTTCTTTCACTGAAATGCAAGAGTTGGAATATTTCAGTAGTGTTTTGTCGTGGTTTACCTTGTCACAGTTACATTCTATTGATTTTTCAAAGTTCATTTGAATTTCTTTCATTGAAATGCAAGAGTTGGAATATTTCAGTAGTGTTTTGTTGTGTTTTACATTGTCACAGTTACATTCTCTTAATTTTTCAAAGTTCATTTTGGTTTTCTTTCGTTGAAATGAAAGAGTTGGAATATTTCAGTAGTGTTTTGTAGTGGTCTACCTTGTCACAGTTACATTCTCTTAATTTTTCAAAGTTCATTTTGGATTTCTTTCGATGAAATGCAAGAGTTGGAATATTTCAGTAGTGTTTTGTCGTGGTTTACCTTGTCACAGTTACATTCTCTTGATTTTTCAAAGTTCATTTGAATTTCTTTCATTGAAATGTAAGAGTTAGAATATTTCACTAGTGTTTTGTTGTGGTTTACATTGTTAAAGTTACATTCTCCTAGTTTTCAAAGTTCATTTTGGATTTCATTCGTTGAAATGCATGAGTTGGAATATTTCAGTAGTGTTTTGTAGTGGTTTACCTCGTCACAGTTACATTCTCTTAATTTTTCAAAGTTCATTTTGGTTTTCTTTCGTTGAAATGCATGAGTTGGAATATTTCAGTAGTGTTTTGTTGTGGTTTACCTCGTCACAGTTACATTTTCTTGATTTTTCAAAGTTCATTTTGGATTTCTTTCGATGAAATGCAAGAGTTGGAATATTTCAATAGTGTTTTGTCGTGGTTTACCTTGTCAAAGTTATATTCTCTTAATTTTTCAAAGTCCATTTTGAATTTCTTTCATTGAAATGCAAGAGTTGGAATATTTCACTAGTGTTTTGACGTGGTTTACCTTATCACAGTTATATTTTCTTGATTTTTCAAAGTTCATTTTCGTTTTCTTTCGTTGAAATGTAGGAGTTGGAATATTTCAGTTGTGTTTTATTGTGGTTCACCTTATCACAGTTACATTCTCTTGATTTTTCATAGTTCATTTTGAATTTCTTTCGTTGAAATGCAAGAGTTGGAATATTTCAGTAGTGTCTTGTCGTGGTTTACCTTGTCACAGTTACATTCTCTTAATTTTTCAAAGTTCATTTTGGTTTTCTTTCGTTGAAATGCAAGAGTTGGAATATTTCAGTAGTATTTTGTTGTAGTTTATCTTGTGACAGTTACATTCTCTTAATTTTTCAAAGTTCATTTTGGATTTCTTTCGATAAAATGCAAAAGTTGGAATATTTCAATAATGTTTTGTCGTGGTTTACCTAGTCACAGTTACATTCTATTGATTTTTCAAAGTCCATTTTGAATTTCTTTCATTGAAATGCAAGAGTTGGAATATTTCAGTAGTGTTTTGTCGTGGTTTTCCTTGTCAGAATTACATTCTCTAGATTTTTCAAAGTTCATTTTGGTTTTCTTTCGTTGAAATGTGAGAGTTGGAATATTTCAGTAGTGTTTTGTTGTGGTTTACCTTGTCACACTTACATTCTCTTAATTTTTCAAAGTTCATTTTGGATTTCTTTTGATGAAATGCAAGAGTTGGAATATTTCAATAGTGTTTTGTCGTGGTTTACCTAGTCATAGTTACATTCTCTTAATTTTTCAAAGTTCATTTTGGATTTCTTTCATTGAAATGCATGAGTTGGAATATTTCAGTAGTGTTTTGTTGTGGTTTACCTTATCACAGTTACATTCTCTTGATTTTCAAAGTTCATTATGGATTTCTTTCGTTGAAATGCAAGAGTTGGAATATTTCAATAGTGTTTTGATGTGGTTTACCTTGTCACAGTTACATTGTCTTTATTTTTCAAAGTTCATTTTGGTTTTCTTTCGTTGAAATGCAAGAGTTGGAATATTTCAGTAGTGTTTTGTCGTGGCTTACCTTGTCACAGTTACATTCTCCTAATTTTTCAAAGTTCATTTTGGATTTCTTTCGTTGAAATGCAAGAGTTGGAATATTTCAGTAGTGTTTTGTCATGGCTTACCTTGTCACAGTTACATTCTCTTAATTTTTCAAAGTTCATTTTGAATTTCTTTCATTGAAATGCAAGAGTTGGAATATTTCAGTAGTGTTTTGTCGTGGTTTACCACGTCAAAATTACATTCTCTTCATTTTTCAAAGTTCATTTTGAATTTCTTTCATTGAAATGCAAGAGTTGGAATATTTCAGTAGTGTTTTGATGTGGTTTACCTTGTCACAGCTACATTCTCTTGATTTTTCAAAGTTCATTTTGGTTTTCTTTCGTTGAAATGCAAGAGTTGGAATATTTCAATAGTGTTTTGTTGTGGTTTACCTTGTCACAGTTACATTCTCTTAATTTTTCAAAGTTCATTTTGAATTTCTTTCGTTGAAATGCAAGAGTTGGAATATTTCAGTAGTGTTTTGTTGTGGTTTACATTGTCAAAGTTACAGTCTCCTAGTTTTCAAAGTTCATTTTGGATTTCTTTCATTGAAATGCAAGAGTTGGAATATTTCAGTAGTGTTCTGTTGGGGTTTACCTTATCACAGTTACATTTTCTTGATTTTTCAAAGTTCATTTTGAATTTCTTTCATTGAAATGCAAGAGTTGGAATATTTCAGTAGTGTTTTGTCATGGTTTACCTTGACACAGTTACATTTTCTTGATTTTTCAAAGTTCATTTGAATTTCTTTCGTTGAAATGCAAGAGAAGGAATATTTCAGTAGTGTTTTGCTGTGGTTTACCTTGTCACAGTTACATTATCTTGATTTTTCAAAGTTCATAGTTGGAATATTTCAGTAGTGTTTTGATGTGGTTTACCTTGTCACAGTAACATTCTCTTGATTTTTCAAAGTTCATTTTGGTTTTCTTTCGTTGAAATGCAAGAGTTGGAATATTTCAGTAGTGTTTTGTCGTGGCTTACCTTGTCACAGTTACATTCTCTTAATTTTTCAAAGTTCATTTTGGATTTCTTTCGTTGAAATGCAAGAGTTGGAATATTTCAATAGTGTTTTGTTGTGGTTTACCTTGTCACAGTTACATTCTCTTAATTTTTCAAAGTTCATTTTGGATTTCTTTCGTTGAAATGCAAGAGTTGGAATATTTCAGTAGTGTTTTGTCATGGCTTACCTTGTCACAGTTACATTCTCTTAATTTTTCAAAGTTCATTTTGAATTTCTTTCATTGAAATGCAAGAGTTGGAATATTTCAGTAGTGTTTTGTCGTGGTTTACCACGTCAAAGTTACATTCTCTTCATTTTTCAAAGTTCATTTTGAATTTCTTTCATTGAAATGCAAGAGTTGGAATATTTCAGTAGTGTTTTGATATGGTTTACCTTGTCACAGCAACATTCTCTTGATTTTTCAAAGTACAATTTGGTTTTCTTTCGTTGAAATGCAAGAGTTGGAATATTTCAATAGTGTTTTGTCGTGGTTTACCTTGTCACAGTTACATTCTCTTAATTTTTCAAAGTTCATTTTGAATTTCTTTCATTGAAATGCAAGAGTTGGAATATTTCAGTAGTGTTTTGTTGTGGTTTACATTGTCAAAGTTACAGTCTCCTAGTTTTCAAAGTTCATTTTGGATTTCTTTCATTGAAATGCAAGAGTTGGAATATTTCAGTAGTGTTCTGTTGGGGTTTACCTTATCACAGTTACATTTTCTTGATTTTTCAAAGTTCATTTTGAATTTCTTTCATTGAAATGCGAGAGTTGGAATATTTCAGTAGTGTTTTGTCATGGTTTATTTTGACACAGTTACATTTTCTTGATTTTTCAAAGTTCATTTGGATTTCTTTCGTTGAAATG
The DNA here is from genome assembly GCA_027921565.1 of Artemia sinica. NCBI lineage: Eukaryota > Metazoa > Arthropoda > Branchiopoda > Anostraca > Artemiidae > Artemia > Artemia sinica. Next base: position 57,753,001 of record CM051269.1, on the reverse strand, counting down.
CAAGAGAAGGAATATTTCAGTAGTGTTTTGCTGTGGTTTACCTTGTCACAGTTACATTCTCTTGATTTTTCAAAGTTCATAGTTGGAATATTTCAGTAGTGTTTTGTTGTGGTTTACCTTGTCACAGTTACATTCTCTTGATTTTTCAAAGATCATTTTGGATTTCTTTCATTGAAATGCAAGAGTTGGAATATTTCAGTAGGGTTTTGTTGTGGTTTACCTTGTCACAGTTACATTCTCTTGATTTTTCAAAGTTCTTTTTGGATTTCTTTCGTTGAAATGCTTGAGTTGGAATATTTCAGTAGTGTTTTGTTGTAGTTTACCTTGTCACAGTTACATTCTCTTGATTTTTCAAAGTTCATTTTGAATTTCTTTTGTTGAAATGTAAGAGTTGGAATATTTCAATAGTGTTTTGTCATGGTTTACGTTGTCACTGTTACATTCTCTTGATTTTTCAAAGTTCATTTTGAATTTTTTTCGTTGAAATGCAAGAGTTGGAATATTTCAGTAGTGTTCTGTCGTGGTTTACCTTGTCAAAATTACATTCTATTGATTTTTCAAAGTTCATTTTGAATTTCACTCATTGAAATTTAAGAGTTGGAATACTTCAGTGGTGTTTTGTCGTGGTTTACCCTGTCACAGTTACATTCTCTTGATTTTTCAAAGTTCATTGAAATTTATTTCATTGAATTGCAAGAGTTGGAATATTTCAGTAGTGTTTTGTTATGGTTTACCTAGTCACTGTTACATTCTCTTGATTTTTTAAAGTTCATTTCGGATTTCTTTCATTGAAATGCAAGAGTTGGAATATTTCAGTAGTGTTTTGCCGTGGTTTACTTTGTCACAGTTACATTCTCTTGATTTTTCAAAGATAATTTTGGTTTTCTTTCGTTGAAATGCAAGAGTTGGAATATTTCAGTAGTGTTTTGTTGTGCTTTACCTTGACACAGTTACATTTTCTTTATTTTTGTTAGGTTAGGTTAGGCTAGATCAAATTAGGTTAGGTTAGGTTAAGTTAGGTTATGTTAGGTAAGCCTACGTACGCGCGCGTACGTAGGCTAACCTAACCTAACCTTACTAAGGCTAACCTAAACCACGACAAAACACTACTGAAATATTCCAACTCTTGCATTTCAATGAAAGAAATCCGAAAAGAACTTTGAAAAATCAAGAGAATGTAACAGTGACTAGGTAAAGCATAACAAAACACTACTGAAATATTCCAACTCTTGCATTTCAATGAAAGAAATTTCAATGAACTTTGAAAAATCAAGAGAATGTAACTGTGACAGGGTAAACCACGACAAAATACCACTGAAGTATTCCAACTCTTACATTTCAATGAGTGAAATTCAAAATGAACTTTGAAAAATCAAGAGAATGTAATTGTGACAAGGTAAACCACATCAAAACACTACTGAAATATTCCAGCTCTTGCATTTCAATGAAAGAAAACCAAAATGAACTTTGAAAAATCAAGAGAATGTAACTGTGACAAGGTAAACCACATCAAAACACTATTGAAATATTCCAACTCTTGCATTTCAATGAAAGAAATCCAAAATGAACTTTGAAAATCAAGAGAATGTAACTATGATAAGGTAAACCACAACAAAACACTACTGAAATATTCCAACTCATGCATTTCAATGAAAGAAATCCAAAATGAACTTTGAAAAATTAAGAGAATGTAGCTATGACTAGGTAAACCACGACAAAACACTATTGAAATATTCCAACTCTTGCATTTCATCAAAAGAAATCCAAAATGAACTTTGAAAAATTCAGAGAATGTAAGTGTGACAAGGTAAACCACAACATATTCCAACTCTTACATTTCAAAGAAAGAAAACCAAAACGAACTTTGAAAAATCTAGAAAATGTAATTGTGACAAGGTAAACCACGACAAAACACTACTGAAATATTCCAACTCTTGCATTTCAATGAAAGAAATCCAAAATGGACTTTGAAAAATCAATAGAATGTAACTGTGACTAGGTAAACCACGACAAAACACTATTGAAATATTCCAACTTTTGCATTTCATCGAAAGAAATCCAAAATGAACTTTGAAAAATTAAGAGAATGTAACTGTGACAAGATAAACTACAACAAAGCACTACTGAAATATTCCAACTCTTGCATTTCAATGAAAGAAATTCAAAATGGACTTCGAAAAATTAAGGGAATGTAACTTTGACAAGGTAAACCACGACAAAACACTATTGAAATATTCCAACTCTTGCATTTCATCGAAAGAAATCCAAAATGAACTTTGAAAAATCAAGAAAATGTAACTGTGACGAGGTAAACCACAACAAAACACTACTGAAATATTCAAACTCATGAATTTCAACGAATGAAAACCAAAATGAACTTTGAAAAATTAAGAGAATGTAACTGTGACAAGGTAAACCATGACAAAACACTACTGAAATATTCCAACTCTTGCATTTCATCGAAAGAAATTCAAAATGAACTTTGAAAAATTAAGAGAATGTAACTGTGACAAGGTAAACCACAACAAAACACTACTGAAATATTCCAACTCTTACATTTCAATGAAAGAAATTCAAATGAACTTTGACAAATCAAGAGAAAGTAACTGTGACAAGGTAAACCACGACAAAACACTACTGAAATATTCCAGCTCTTGCATTTCATCGAAAGAAATCCAAAATGAACTTTGAAAAATTAAGAGAATGTAACTGTGACAAGGTGGACCACTACAAAACACTACTGAAATATTCCAACTCTTGCATTTCAACGAAAGAAAACCAAAATGAACTTTGAAAAATTAAGAGAATGTAAGTGTGACAAGGTAAACCATTACAAAACACTACTGAAATATTCCAACTCTTGCATTTCAACGAAAGAAAACCAAAATGAACTTTGAAAAATCAAGAGAATGTAACTGTGACAATGTAAAACACAACAAAACACCACTGAAATATTCCAACTCTTGCATTTCAATGAAAGAAATTCAAATGAACTTTGAAAAATCAATAGAATGTAACTGTGACAAGGTAAACCACCACAAAACACTACTGAAATATTCCAACTCTTGCATTTCAGTGAAAGAAATTCAAAATAAACTTTGACAAATCAAGAAAATGTAACTGTGACAAGGTAAACCACGACAAAACACTACTGAAATATTCCAACTCTTGCATTTCAATGAAAGAAATTCAAAATGAGCTTTGAAAAATCAAGAGAATGTAACTGTGACACTGTAAACCATAACAAAACACTACTGAAATATTCCAACTCTTGCATTTCAACGAAAGAAATTTATAAATGAACTTTGAAAAATCAAGAGAATGTAACTGTGACAAGGTAAACCATAACAAAACACTACTGAAATATTCCTAAGAAAAAATTTAGAATTTGTAAAATTGGTTTAAGAAGGATATTAAGAAAGGAACTTGTTCTGAAAAGATATAATAAAGCCTTTTGAAAAGTATTGCTTGATCTTTGGGTGTGCAAAAAGTCGTAAAGTAAAGTTGTGGTGAAGAAGATAACTACTTCAACTTGTAAAATTGGTTTAAGAAGGACATTAAGAAAAAAACTTGTTCTGAAAAGATATAATAAAGCCTTTTGGAAAGTATTGCTTGATGTTTGGGTGTGCAAAAAAGTCGTAAAGTAAAGTTGTGGGGAAAAAGATAAGTACTTCAACTTGTGAAATGGGTTTAGGAAGAACATTACATGAAGAACTTGTTCTGAAAAGATATAATAAAGCCTTCTGAAAGGTATTGCTTGATGTTGGGGTATTCGAAAAGCCTTATAGTAAAGTTGTGGGGGAAAAGATGAGTACTTCAACTTGTAAAATTGGTTTAGGAAGGACATTACGTAAAGAACTTGTTCTGAAAAGGTATAATAAAACCTTTTTAAAAGTATTGCTTGATGTTGGGGTATGCAAAAAGTCGTAAAGTAAAGTTGTGGTGAAAAAGATAAGTACTTCAACTTGTAAAATTGGTTTAGGAAGGACATTAAGAAAAGAACTTGCTCTGAAATGCCTTTTGAAAAGTATTGCTTAGTGTTGAGGTATCCAATAAGCTGTAAAGTAAACTTGTGGGTGAAACGGATGGGTACTTCAAGTTGGAAAATGGGTTTAGGAGGAACATTAAGAAAGGAACTTGCTCTGAAATGCCTTTTGAAAAGTATTGCTTGGTGTTGAGGTATCCAAAAAGCTGTAAAGTAAACATGTGGGTGAAACGGGTGGGTACTTCAAGTTGGAAAATCGTTTTAGGAGGGACATTAAGAAAGGAACTTGCTCTGAAATGCCTTTTGAAAAGTATTGCTTAGTGTTGAGGTATCCAATAAGCTGTAAAGTAAACTTGTGGGTGAAACGGATGGGTACTTCAAGTTGGAAAATGGGTTTAGGAGGAACATTAAGAAAGGAACTTGCTGTGAAATGCCTTTGAAAAGTATTGCTTGGTGTTGAGGTATCCAAAAAGCTGTAAAGTAAAGTTGTGGTGAAAAAGATAAGTACTTCAGCTTGTAAAATTGGTTTATGAAGGACATTAAGAAAATAACTTGTTCTGAAATGTCTTTGAAAAGTATTGCTTGGTGTTGAGGTATCCAAAAAGCTGTAAAGTAAAGTTGTGGGTGAAACGGATGGGTACTTCAAGTTGGAAAATGGGTTTAGAAGGGACATTAAGAAAGGAACTTGCTCTGAAATGTCTTTTGAAAAGTATTTCTTGGTGTTGAGGTATCCGAAAAGCTGTAAAGTAAAGTTGTGGGTGAAAAGGATGGGTACTTCAAGTTGTAAAATGGATTTAGAAGGGACTTTAAGAAAGGAAATTGCTCTGAAATGCCTTTTGAAAGGTATTTCTTGGTGTTGAGATATCCAAAAAGCTGTAAAGTAAAGTTGTGGGTGAAAAGGATGGGTACTTCAACTTGTAAAATGGGTTTAGAAGGGACATTAAGAAAGGAACTTGCTCTGAAATGTCTTTTGAAAAGTATTTCTTGGTGTTGAGGTATCCAAAAAGCTGTAATGTAAAGTTGTGGGTGAAAAGGATGGGTACTTCAAGTTGGAAAATGGGTTTAGAAGGGACATTAAGAAAAAAAATGTTCTCTGTTTTGAAAAGTATTGCTTGGTGTTGAAGTATCCAAAAAGCTGTAAAGTAAAGTTGTGGGTGAAAAAGATGGATGCTTCAACTTTTAAAATGGGTTTAGGAGGGACATTAAGAAAGGAACTTGTTCTGAAATGCCCTTTGAAAAGTATTGCTTGGTGTTGTGGTATCCAAAAAGGCAGTATAGTAAAGTTATTGGGGAAAAGATGAGTACTTTAAGTTGGAAAATGGTTTTAGAAGGGACATTAAGAAAGGAACTTGCTCTGAAATGTCTTTTGAAAAGTATTTCTTGGTGTTGAGGCATCCAAAAAGCTGTAAAGTAAAGTTGTGGGTGAAAAGGATGGATGCTTCAACCTGTAAAATGGGTTTAGGAGGGACATTAAGAAAGTAACTTGCTCTGAAATGTCTTTTGAAAAGTATTGCTTGGTGTTGAGGTATCCAAAAAGCTTTAAAGTAAAGTTGTGGATGAGAAGGTTGGGAACTTCAACTTGTAAAATGGGTTTAGGATGGACATTAAGAAAATAACTTGTTCTGAAAAGATATAATAAAGCCTTAAAAAAGTATTAAAAAATGGGGAGGGGACTCTTTGGGGGCCCGGGGCGACCTTTAGGGGTCCGGGGGGCCCTTGAGAGCCGGGTGGTCCTTTGGGAGCCTGGGGGACCTTTGGGGGCCGGGGGCTTCCTTCGGGGTCGGGGTAGGGGGATCGGGGCCCTTTTGGGTCGGGGTATGGGGACCTCACGACACTGTTCAAATGGAACTTGTGTATTATAACGACCACAGAGTTTCACCCTCAAATCCTCTTCTAAAACCTCTTCTAAAATCATCTTTTAAAATGTCTCTAACTGTTTTGCCGAAATAATTCCCTAAAATGTCTAAAATGGTTTCGCCCAAATAACCCCTAAACGTAATTTCAGCGTGTTCCTTTTGTTTTTGACATCCCTGCGCTGTCACATTTGAAATTACTAAGAAACCCTTTCCCGCGCTAATCTCTTCATCTCTAAGATCAAAACATTCGCCCGGAAACAGTTCTCCTGGAAGAACTCCAAAGACATTAATAAACTTCGTCCCGGAGACAATTCTCCTTGGAAACAACAAATTAATTCCCCTTTCGTGAATCAATAATTTCCCTTAGAAACAACAAATTAATTCCCCTTTCGTGACAAATCAATCAATCATGACATCATCTGTCAGAAACACGTGATCCTGTTTCCTATTCCTGGATCATAACATTCGCCCCGAGCGTGCACTTGGCCAAACAACAACAACATCAAATAAATCGACCTTGGAAAAAGAGGTCACTGACCCACTTTGATTAACCACGTGTTCTCCCTAGGGACTCTATGCCCATATATGGTGTAGGGTCACGACTATAAGACCCCTTTCTACTTTAGTCCCCATAATATATATAACATATTTAAATATATATGTATATATATATATATATATATATATATATATATATATATATATATATATATTATATATATATATATATATATATATATATATATAATAATAATAATAATAATAATAATAGTAATAATAACTTTATCTTTGCCCGCTCACACAAAAAAAAGAAAGAAAAAGCGGAGTAATAAAAAAGAATAAAAAAGAAAAACAAAACAAAAACACTCAATATCAAAAAATAAAATTAACTAGTAACTTCTTCATTCCCACTCGTAGATCAGATGTAGAGGCAAAAACTCGAACAGTGCTTCCAATGCCTTTTTTTCTGCACTTGTTCTAGTAGACGGCACAACGGTAATTGGGTCTACCATGTTTTGAGATTTTAGAACGAATGTGTTTCTCTCGTAGAGCGGGTATCGAAGCAAAAACTTGAGGTATTTGCAGTATACAGACCGGAGTTTTAGTCTGTCAGTTTGCGGGGACCAGTCCCATAATGGAGATACACAAAGCAGGTGAGGGAGAGCAACGGCTATGTAAAGCTTTGCAAGAATCTTCCTGTTTAACCTAAATTTCAGAGAGACATGCTTCCCGTAGCTTGAACGAATACTCTTGGTAATTTTCTCGATTATTAGTAAACGAGAACCTCTGACATCATGACCGTGCGTTATTCCCAGGTACTTCATGGTATTCCCAGGGAAAATTTTCATTTGTTCAACTATCACATATATAGGGCCACTGCTTTACTGCTAGCTTTCCGATGGACAAAATTCCACAAACTCCACCTTTAGCGGCTTGAACTTTAGACCGATACTCTTGTAACCAGTTATCAGGCGGTAAATATTTTCTTGTAAAGAAGTAAGGTTGCAGCTTAACATCGGCAGGTCGTCAGCATACGAAAGCAGGCTGACGTCACATAGATTGATGCTGAATCCTCCAGTGACGTTTTTTGTTATTCTGGATTTCAGGGTATTAAACAAGATGGGGCTTAACCACAGATCCTTTTCGAAGACCCCGAACAAGTCTAATCGGTCTGATCAGAAGATCCCCTGTCGGTCTATTGTTCACAAAACTCTCAGAGTACCAGGAAAATAAAAGTGCCACAACATGAGCATTCACACCATACTCGAGTAATTTCAGGAACACCTGAGACTACACAACTGAATCGGATGCAGCTCAGATGTCTACGCTGCACATAAAGAGAGATGATCCCGTTCTGTGGGCTTTGTCAATAACTATCCTTAAAAGCCTATGCACAAACGTGCAACTCAGATTTCCGCGGAATCCGAACTGAAAATAATCCAACCTACAGTTCCCCGAAAATTCTGGAAGGAGAAGTACCTCGAGGATTTTACTGAGAACACTTGAAACGGTTTTTGGTCCATATCCTGTGTACTGATTTTGGTTTTTCCCTTTTTGGGGGATATTTGACATAATACCAGGACAAAATGAGCTGGGGACCATACCGCAATCGACACATATCTGGAACAAAAGAGTGATATGCTGAAACAATAGGTCACTTCCATGCCTTAGGTTATCCAGACAAATACCATTGAGACCAGGTACCTTTCTACGTTTTAACTTACAAACTGTTTTAGCTACAGCCGATTTAGACATCACAAAGGCATTTCGCACTTTTAATAAGGTTTGAACTTTTTCGTTTAGGCATTTATTACAATCCCGTTCAAGCTTCAGGTCTTTGAAACCAAACACTGTAGAGTAATGCCTTAACCACTCCTGTACCGGAATGTCAGATGAGCACGTTCCCCTAGAACTTCAAATTTACGATAGATATTAGCGAGAAATTTTTGTATGTTGGAATTTTTTGTTGGATGTTAACTGGTAGATGGTTGAAAAAGCTGGAAATAAACAGAAATTTCCAAATATCGTTGGCGATATCAACATTTACGTTTTGATCTTCAATATTGATTTTCGGTCCGATATAGATAGGAGACTGACCCACGATCGGCTGATTTTGACTTGTTTAATTCTCCATGAATTGATTCAAGCGATAAGAAGTTGCTGAGCATGCCAAAGCAAAAGTAACTCATTCAATACCATCCTTGAAAAAGACAATTAGAAATACTCCGCCATTTTTCCACCTGGATGCCTCTCTATCAAAGTGGTCAAGAGTGCCAAACCTGGGCCACCCCAGCACTGGTTTGGTCGTCTCTGGCTTACGTTTGGCCACCGGACAAAAAAAAAGAAAAGTGACCAGGGGAACATTAAAGCTTGTTTTTCGGCTATAAAATTAAGAAAGAATATGGTCAGCATAAAAAACTAAAAAATGAATTTCATTAAGGTTCAAAAAAACTAAAGAGTATTAATTTCAAATTTTACATTGACTGATCAACACCAAAAGTAAGCCGATCCGCTAATCTTGGTGTTCTACTTTTCAGTGGTGGCAGTTTTATTTCAACTTCTGTCTTTAAGACACTATCCGTCTTGTCATTTAGCGCAAAGTCTCTTGCTCCAGTCTCCTTCCAAAAGTGGACCTTAAGTTCTTCAGTTGCTAATTTTTGATAATGATAATATTGTGAACAGAATTCCCTTTCTTGCTCTTCAGCTCAATCAGAATGTAATCACCAGCCTTGACTTTCTCAGTGTCAAATTAGAAGTTGCTGGTAGGGGGCTTGTCTTCAATGTCTATGCTGGGGTCTGAATAGTTGTTGTATACAGGATCATCGATGTCAGAATTGTCACTCTAACTGTAACTCTTGTTGCAAGAGAAACGCCTTTTGCTTTTTAGTCTTTTCACTTGTCTGACTTTCTTCCGTTCCAGGACTAGGGCTTTTTGGCAGATACAGCTTTTATCCTAGCAGTAATGCATTCTTTCATGGGGGTGTCAGTGAGCACTTCTGACTTTTTCATATTTTTTTCCTGTTGATTTTTCGGGTTTGACTTGATTGATAAAATGCTGCAAGTAAAGCAAAGAATGAGAGGCAGTCATCTAGCCGGTTGTATTTTCTGAGCTGATCGTGACGGTTTTAAAGCTCCCCTGAGTAAAATTTCCAGACACTGTTTTTGCGGGGAAATAAGTAGAGGAGGGACTGTGTTCCCAACATATTAAAACCAGCGCAAATCGTGGTCAACTGACCTCTTTCTGCTGACGTGACCTTCCCTACTTACTTCTGGCCTTGCTGTACAATGATTTTACCAGGCTTGAGGATTTTTTCAGACCTGATTCGTCAAAACTTCAAATTTCTTGTGGTCTGAACATGTGTTTATATAGGCCTAAAACCAGGTTGTTAAAGAAAGCTCCTACACTGTGACAGTTGAAAGCAGTTGTCCGTCATAGGCTTGTACTTTTTGGCGTTCTTACTGATAGAGTTTTAAGGCAATCCATAAAACCACGGTACCAATCTTTACCTGTAATTCCTCCACTGTCTCCATTGCCTTTGCAGTTTCGTTATCCGGTACTTTTATGCTCTTAATAAAGGCATAAGTGCATGAAAATTTACATGCTTCTAGGAGAATACAGTCAAAAGCATATCTGCTATCGTTTTCAAGTAAGTTTTTAGTATTTTTTCTTGTTCCTCTGTAAATATTCATCATGTGCTGTAACAGGGTGTAAAGAAATTCAGGTCCAGACTTTTTTTAGGGATAATTAGCTTCTAAACTTTTTTTTATGTAGTCTTGCAGCGTTCCTCTAGGGACACCCATGGTACTTCCAGAGAACCCAACTGACTTCTTGTAGAATAAGACAGAAAAAACTGCTATTTTATTTTCTTCTGGATCACAGCCACCTTTCTTTCTTTTCTCTTCTGTTTTACTTTTAATCATTTTATCTTGAATGAAATTTAACAGAAAAAAATACAGCTTCAGTTCACCTACTGTTCTGACAGGACCAAACAACGCCAGAAATAACACAGTTTTGGGTTTTAAGCTTGCCTTCAACCTTTAAATATGCTGTTTACACAGCTTTTACAAGCATAGCCCACTTTTGGACACCTTGGTACGGCATGAAGAATTATCCTGGGTATTGTAGCCGAACATGAGAGTTCACTATCCCACGGGATGAAAAATACTAACAGCAAACTGGTGAAGATGGCACGTCTCGGAAGCTGCCAAAAACAGGCAAATAATTAGAGAATACAATGTGAGTTTACAACATGAGTTTTCTAGTATTCGTAATTAGGCGTAGGCTTTCAGACAAAATTGAACAAAATTCCAGAGTTAATCACCATAAAACCTGATCCATTCTGATATTTTTGGTACAAGTACAAGTACCCTCCAATTTGACCAAAACACTTATTGAAAATTTTTATTGACACTTTTGTCAGTAAACGTTCCGAAGCAAAAACGAAGGTTGAAAATGAAATCTTTAAACTCATTTTGAACTCGGCTTTCAGTAAAATCTTCGAGATGGTATGCAATCAAAGTCATTGTGACGTTGTGACCAACCCAAAGGAATGTGCTCGAATCACTGCCGATCCAAACTTCAAATCATTCACCATCATAGACTCCAATATGGTCCTCTTGCATAAAAAAGAAACTTTATCTTAAATATAAGTATTGAAGGTGGCAGTGCAATAACAAAAAGTTAAAAAAAAACTCATGTTGTCATTCTTTTACGATGTATGTATGCGCCAATGGCCGTGGGAGGGAGAAATTCAAGTATATTATGGGGATACCAATTCACTTTTGCTAAAAGTTAAAACCGCGAATTAGCTAGATGATTTAGAAAAATGTGAGCTCATTAGCTCTCTAATGGACTTCACCAATTGGAACAAGTTCATTTAATCGGAGCTAGTGGAGCGCCTGGCTCCAAATCAATTATTTATGTTAAAATCAGAGACGGGTTGCGACTTGATTTCAAATGTTGTGCTTGTAGGTCTGAAGGTGTGATGTGTGCAAAAACCCAACTAGGTAATCAAAAAAGTCTGCAAGGGGTTGCCTAGAAACCTTGTGACTCGTAATATCGACATGAGTGTTTATAGAAACTTCGTCGAAAGTAGTTTAGTTTCAAGAGTGAAAGTCATGGCGATTCGCTCTTTAAAACTGGCGATAAGAATTTCTTAGAATTTTTTTGTAAGAATGCCAACATTTCAAGCGGGCCTACTGCTCACGTGATCATTGATATAAAAGTTTGATGGTGAGTTAATATCTCAGTTCCACATAGACATTTGATTAGTTTAATTTGTTTCAAGTTGGAAAAATAACATTCAGATATTTTGAAAATGAGTGGTCTTACACTATTGTCCATTGAATTAGTTGACAGTGATGCTATGAACACAAGAGCTCCCAATGTAGCAGTTGAAATTGGATCGCCGACTATTATGTTTTGCCGCCAAAGTAAATATAATGCATACATCGAAACTACAACATGGATCGAATTTTATCATTAAGCACATTAAGGAAAATGGATTGACTCATCTAATGCAAAACGAATGAAAATATATTCTTTAATTATATTTCTGTCAATAAAAATGTTTTTATAATGATTTGTTTTGGTTAGATACTCTAGTTGATCGTTTACTGAAATCTCTTTAGTGGGGCGACCAATAGGCGTGGAGATTACGCACAAAGTAAAAACTAGCAGTAGTTAGTTTAGTATTTAGTTAGTAGTGATAGCGTCAGAAACGAAAATGATTGGATTTGAGAAACAGAAGATCTTACGGAGTCTTTAACGTTGAAAAAGTGTCTGAATCTAAATGTTGAATATCAGAAGTCAACTGTACGAAAGACAATATTCTCTGAAAAAATGCTTGAAATTTACCTTGGAAAATGATTCTCATTCTTTGGACTATTGTATGGAGCTTATACATTTTGGGCCAAATGCATTTACTCACTTATTGATGCATTAATTTGAACAAAAACAAAATGACACTGTGATTCTGCTTTTAACCACAACCTAAAAATTCATTTAAGACGACTATTTTGTAAGACTGCAAGATACAAGGAGAATAAGTGGTGGTGACGTCATTTGATTACTCCTCCTCCTCCTACTCCTCCTCTTCCTAGAAAACATTCATTTTATTGATTTTGAGTCAGTTTCTTTTTGGCAGTGAGACAGACAACATTGAAAACAAAGTTCTGCATATGTTAACTATGTTTATATACATTGGGCAGCTGGTCATTATGTGAGAACTGTACTAAAGTTGATGATTAAAATGAAAAGTGTACATTATGCAATCTGTTCAAATTGCATAAGGGATATGCTCTACAAATTAAGGGTATTAATTCCTGTCTTGAAGAGACTTGTGACTCTCATCCTAAGGGATAAACAGCCATTTTATTAAGTGTGATCAATGGGAAAATACTTACCATGGCATGATTGGAAAAATTACTAAACGTAATTTAAGTTTTTTTCTAATAGATTGGTATCGTTATGGTTTTTTACTGTATTGGGAAGAATAACCTGGTTAACGCTTCAATTGCTGGAGCAATAAAAGAGTCTGGTTCTTGCGTCATCGCTTTGAAGATACCGGCTACTATGATTTGATTATAAACCTACTGATTTTTATTTGGCTTTTAGAGAAAGTAATTCTTTATATGAGGACATTGAGTGCAACATTTCTTCAAAGAGTCAGAATGAAACATGTGAGTTTTACAATTTGAATCGTAATAGTATCATTGAATTCACAAAGGGATTTAATAAAAATGAAGTTACATTATATCGTGGAAAATGTGACCCTGACTTTGCACGCCAGGATCAGTGAAAGTTGAATCCCAATGATCTTCCACCACTAATCATTGTCGACGACCTAAATGACTATGAAGAAGAAGAAGGAATCTAAACAGTGAAGACAAAAGACTTTTTTATAGCACATATATATTTTTTTAACAGACAAATTTACATCCATTATTAAAACACTTTATTTTTAGAGCACTGAAATCAATATTATAAGGGTCTGAGAGGATATTTTCTACTAGAAAGCAATTAAAATGAGGATTGTCTACATAAATCTTGAGAAATTTACTGTAAGTGTAGTCACGACATCGAAAAACAAAATATAGTAATACATGAAAACCGCAGCTTCTGGTTGATAAGTCTTGTACTCGCAACCGATTTTGAATAATTTTTTTTCCACTTCTTTTAAGGTATTTTTTCACGTGAGGTGTGTGGAATGCATATGGCAGATCAAGAGGATCAAAAAATTCTATATTCTTCGCTGTTTGAAAGATACATATCAAATGATCCGTCTGCACAGTCGATGGATTACTATTAACAATGATAATGGTACTTTTAGAAGTATAAATATATTCAAGGAAATCTGCAGGTATGCAATAGGATTTCTATTCGGACATACATTGATCCATGTTAAAAACGTCAATTATTTGATTGGTGTTCATGGTGCCAAGTGCAATAAAACACCACCGTAAGGGGGAATTTTCCAGTAGGTTTAAAATTGATTGAGTGAGATTAACGTTAGACTTTCCGTCAATGGTTTGTCAAAGGTACACTCTGAACACACAGTACCCGTTCGGACAAAAAACTCATATCTTGAGTACCAGACAAGTCCAAAACAATGATACCATGACATTTTGCAAACATTGTATCGACTATACCATTTTCATATATTTGAGAATCTCAATCTAGGGATTGCATTGTCAATTTATACAGGGTCCTATAAGATTTATCAAAGGCTAAATTGTAGGGAGGAATTCCATTTACTTTACATACAAAAGAGGAAAGTCCATACAGTTCAAATTCATGTGGAGAAGTTGTCCACGATCCTATGGTACTGGCACTTTTTACAAAAGCCAAAGCAAGTTTCCAAGGAATTTCACCATTGATAAACGAAGAATTGGTGTAGGTACTTGAACCTGTGGCAATATGACATTGGGTTGTGATTGTTTGAGGAAAGAGCAGTTTGATATCATTTCCAGAGGCTCTTCGTTTTTCAATTGTCAAAGCAACAGAACTTATAACCTGTTGTTTTTGTACATGAATTATTGCCGAGGTGAGATTGACATTTGCATAGGGTGATTCAGGGACGTACGCAGGGGGGGCCTCAGGGCCCGCCCCCCTCCGAAAATCTCACGATGTTTTTTCATTTTCCCATAATTTTCTGATTTTTCTCACAGAATAATGGGTTTGAAGGATTTGGCCCCCCCGAAACAAATTGGGCCCCCCCTCGAAAAAAATTCCTGTGTAAGTGCCTGGGGTGATGCATCAAGTGTTTTTCTCAAGATTAAATTGGACAGAGCGAGTTGTAACTTTATATCAATTTTAAAATTGAGGGGCATCCATTGAGATATATCAAATATTTCATGATGGAGTCTAACAAATAAATGATACTCCTTGCTCACTGACCAAGTGAGCTCACCTTCAGTATCAACATTTGATGCATAGTCAGAGCCCACTTCCAGACCTCTCAATTTCTTATAGGACTTTGGAGTCATCAACATAAATTGTATGTAGCTTGCAAAGTTTGATAAATTATTGCTAGTGTTCACCAATCATCCATTTATATAGACGTATATTTGTTTAAAACAAATTTTGTAGCATACCATTCTCATATGATAATCCATCGGTAGCGCTGGGATCTAGTTTGTCACACTTTTTCCTCACCACAACTTTTAAATAAATAAATGTGGATGATATTTCTATGAAGTTGTCTTCATTGGAATAAATTTGAAAGTGTATGTTTTCAGAGAGGGTTTGTTTTGGGTAGAATCGTTCATAGTATCCATGCTTTACACTGACATCTACACTTTCTGCATTGAAAAGATTTAGAGATGTGGTGACAGTGGGATGAGATTCCATGTGGCTTAGATATGCCATTTCAGTTTAGGAAAATGAAAAATTTTTCGTTCTAACAATTTTTCGTCTTGGTTTCTTTTTCTTATTCTTTGACAAGAGTGACGTCTTTTGCTTCTGACCTGAGTAGACACTGAGGAGTGATAAGGTGTTTCTCCACCTTTTTAAATCTTTTCCAATTTGTCGTGATCTCAATTGCTCGCAAAGGGATCGTTCGGTGGACCTGAGATTTTGTGAAATACTTTCTTTAAAATATTTGCCAGGCCCCAATCATGTAGTTTAGAGGATGCAAAATCCATGGCATACCGGAGTACTAACATAGCAATCAATATCAGGACAAACAAAACTATTTTTACTATTAGATATCTTCTTATTGTTGTTGAATGGGTCGGATATGACATGTAATCACATCCAAACCTATTGTTATTGCTAGAGGATTACCTAATTCACTTCTTAATGTTAACTGACAGAGTTCCAAACACGAAGTGTCTGCAGGAACTATTACAGTGATGAACATGTTCATGGTTGGTTTTTCGTTCAAGAACACGTAGGAGGGAAACTTTAGAAATACTAGCTCTCAATGTTTCAGCAAAGGACGCATAAAGAAATATACAAGTGTCCGAGGTGAAACCGGGTGGATAATCTTAAAAAATAACACGATTCATCCCACTGACTGTTCCCACGCTTTTGCCTCTGATCAGGTGAAGCCGAGGAGAAACCGGGTGGATAATCTTAAAAATAACACGATTCATCCCACTGACTGTTCCCGCGTTTTTGCCTCTGATCATATTTTGTTTAAAGCCAAGAACATCTCTCAGATTATCATTGAGATAAATAATTTCATTGTCAACGGGTGAGCTAATGTAAATCTTTGCCATCTTCCATTGAAATATTAAATAGGAATGTACCTTTCTTATGAGCAGAGATTTTTCTATTGATTTTATGACACTAATCAGTCATGCTACCAAATTTGTTGTATTTCAGTATGACTTAGGGATATTCCCTAGATTTTAGTGCTTCTACCCATTCATATTTGACAGAGAGTGACCAATTGAATGGTATTACTTTTATCTCATACGTACGATATTTTCTCAGGATATCACATGTATTTTTGAGAATACAATCGACGAGAGCAACTTTATGGAGCTGAAACATTGCATGCATAAACCACAACACTAAAGAAAATCGATGTATTCCCGACGAAGGGCCTGAGAAGGATCGAAGGTCTAAGGTGGTTTGATTTCATGAGTAATAAGAAACTGCTACAGCTAACCAAACAGTCTCGGTTTTCTATCCAAGCAGCTGAGCGTATCTTACGGTGTTTTGGACACTTACTTTGAATATCCCTGATTTTACCCGCAAAGATAATCTCTGCCTTTGACCCTACGAAAGCCGGTTGGAAGCGATCCCTCGGCAGACTGAAGAAGCGATGGTCTGACAGCCAGTCCGAGTTTCTGGCAATGACAAACATAAGACCGAGCAAAGCACGAACACTAGCAATGGACCTAAGCGGATGGAAAAGGCAGATGTTCCTCTCTACGTCGAGCACCCTCTGGCAGGACACCTAAGTCAAGTCAAGTAAGTAAAGTTTCTTACAGTTTCGGTTACTATTGAGCCACATCGCTCCTCACTTATAGTTTATTACCACGAACTGTTTGATTTTCTCTCTGCACGACTGGGTAGAGGTTTCGAAAACTGGGCAGAGGTTTCAGAGGATCTTAACTATTATTTTCACTCTGCATTAGTAACAGCTGGCAGAGGTTTCGTTAGAAATACCTAAATTTTCTTCATAAGTTCAAATTTAAAATTGCTGACAAAAAGAACTCAAGAACGAAAATTCGACCACTTGTCCTTTTTACGACAAATTTTTTACAAGGACGAAGGCTTGAAAGATCTGTAAAAATACAACATTTTGAATTTTGGCCTCCTAGAATGTTTGCCCACTTGAAAACTTTTGAAGGTGCCCCACCCAAGCTGCGATACCACGTTTTCACAGTAAACCTTCAAAGGTAGCTGAAGTTTGTGATAAATATGCACGAACTTTAAAATAGTAGAACAATCAAAGATACTTTCTATAAATTGATCACGCTCCTGGCCGAGTCTCACCAAGCAGAGATCAATTCCTGGGCTACAACAATTCAATGCTCTGTTAGGAGCCATAATATTGAGATACCTCCTAAGGTTAAATCTTGTTTTCACGTTCTTCCGGAAACAATGAAAAAGCCATATCATAGTTAATTTTTTTTACATTCAACCTACATTGAAATTTTTTACAAAACAATCATCAAATGTCAGGGTCTCATATCAGAGTATGTTTGACGTACTTCCTACCTAGAAAACACAACAATTGTATCTGGACCAGTGACTGCGTTCTCATACCAGATTTCATTTGCACTAAACAACAAGTTTAATTTATTAGATGTGAATTTCTTTCGTGCTTTCTTTTTGTATGGAATGTTTTCATCATTTCATTTTTTTTAATATTTGTTAACTAATTAATCCTTTTTTTCTTTTCCTCTTTTTTTTGTATAAAAAATAAATGTTATTTAGGAAATATGCATAATTACAGTGCTGAACAATGACCTACCCTAAAATTATTTGTTTTCGCCTAGATTATCCGTAAGATATTTAATATAAAAACATTCAATCGTATTAAAATCTTATATCAGAAGACAATTATCGTCCTTTCAGGCCGGCAAGATTCGATACCATAGCTTGATTGGATTTGTGCAGAGGTTTCATCGCCGTATTGCATATTGTTTAGAACTTTGTTCACTAAACAACTAATAAGGGGTTTTTTCAGTTGTGAATTTCTTCCATTTTTCTTCCTTTCGTCTTCTGTAGCAGAGAATTTTTCCATCTCTTTGTGTTATTTTCTAATAACAGTTTTCTAATAACTCTTAATTTTAGTTTTTCTTCTCCTTTTTTCCCTCATAAGACCTCAGCAGGTGAAGCCAAGGTATTCATGCCTTTATTAGTACATGTAATAGTTAAAAATGTCATTATTCAGATAATAAATGTTTAATTTTAAAATTAAAAATGTTTAAAAACTAAAAATGTTAAATAAAATCTCATAATTAAAAATGTTACAAGTATATATCATAATTAGTATAATGTCATAATTAAAAAATGTACCTGTTATTTATAAACCTTCTTTCATTATAGTTATAAAAAGAAATGCAGCACAGTCTAATAAACTTTTTACTAGACTGCCTATACTAATGAAAAAACAAAAAGAAACAGATTTTCGGTATTCATGCCAAGGTATTCATGCCTTTATTAGTACATGTAATAGTTAAAAATGTCATTATTCAGATAATAAATGTTTAATTTTAAAATTAAAAATGTTTAAAAACTAAAAATGTTAAATAAAATCTCATAATTAAAAATGTTACAAGTATATATCATAATTAGTATAATGTCATAATTAAAAAATGTACCTGTTATTTATAAACCTTCTTTCATTATAGTTATAAAAAGAAATGCAGCACAGTCTAATAAACTTTTTACTAGACTGCCTATACTAATGAAAAAACAAAAAGAAACAGATTTTCGTGTATTTACATATAGGTGGACATTCCCTCAATATTTTTATTTTCTTAATTCCCTCGAATAATCCGTTTCGGAAAATTTAAATTTCTGGGTTACTTAAATGTACCTTTTTCGTGCTTTTACCCCTATGCACCCAATAGATATCTCTGATAGCCTTTCACTTATTGATAGAACCAATGGACATTTCTAGGGTTGCACAAACTATAAAATTCCTTTGTCGTTTTTTAACCACCCTAAAAAAGAATCCATATCAAGGGCTAACAATTTCAAAGCGGTTTAATTTAAAAAATAACTAAAAATGAGTAAAATATTAGAAAAATACTATAGAAAACATAAATAACGGAAAACTACTTGACAATTCAGTGAAAAGTCAAATGCTAAGCCACCCCCAAGGCCTATTTTCTTTTTAAATAAAAGTTCAAATAGGGGTAAAATCCTTTTAATAGACAGTGATAAATTTCGCAAAAATACTAGATATTTTAGTGACATATACAGTGACCGTCGTCAGTAGTAATACTAAAATAAAACAATTAAGAACAATAATTTACATACAAAATAAAATAAACTACATACTGTTTAACTATCTTATTCTTTCCACAGCAAAACGGAAGCGAGTCTCTTTGACCTTATTGTATCCGGCTCATAAGAATTGAATGAGCTAACACTTGAACAGAGGTTAATCGCTTCGGATGAATTGAAATTCACTCTTTCTGATTTTAATAAATTATCGTAAATAGAATTCAAACCAAATTTACCCGTGTCCCAATTTAAAGCTATATCCTTGAATACAATTTTCTTCCTTTCAAGGGTTTTACGAAAATTTTGCTTTCAACCCCGGTCCATAAATCAAAGAGACATTATCGAACAAAATAAAGTGATCTGAAAAATTAAAAGTATGTTCAGAAAGGGCTGAAGTGAAATCTTCAGGCTTAGAATTTTACTTCAAACCGATAAAATAAAATCTTTATGTTTTAGTAATCTCATTTCCATATTCTGGTTATTACGTCCCACATATAAGCTTCCGCAAGTAAATGGGATTTGACAGACCCCACTTTGTTGCCCCAATGAAGTTAGATCCTTCCCAATATTTAGAAAACTCCCCAAAGTATTACTATTCTTTACAGCTACCCTTAGACCATTACTCAATAAAATTCTTTAAAGTTTTTCACTTAGCCTGGGTACATATGGTAAGGAACAATAATCATTCTTCTCCTGACTTGTCTCCAAGACTTCCTTAGAAATATCTAGAAACTGTTTTCTCTTTTTTGAAAAAGTCTGGTTAATTAACCAGAATTAAGTGGGGAATTTGAATTCTATTTACGATAATTTATTAAAATCAGATAGAGTAAAGTTCAGTTCACCCAATAGGATTAACCTCTATTCAAGTGTTATTTTCATTGAATTTAATTAACCAGACTTTTTTCAAAAAGAAGAAAAAAAATTCTACAGATTTCTAAGAAGGTCTTGGACACAACTGAGGAGAGGGATATTTATTGTTCCTTACAATATGTACCCGGGCTAAGTGAAAAAGGTAAAAGAGTTTTACAGAGTAATGGTCTAAATTTAGCTTTAAAGAGTAGAAATACTGTGGGTAGCTTTCTAGATTCTGGGAAGGATATAACTTCATTGGGGCAACAAAGTGGGGTCTGTCAGATCCCATGTACTTGCGGAAGCTCATATTTGGCAAGTACTGACCAGAGTTTGTAAATGAGATTACTACAGCATAAAGATTCTATTTCATCGGCTTGAAAGCAAAATTCTAAGCCTGAAGATTTCATTTCGGTCCTTTCAGAACATATTTTTAATTTTCCAGATTATTTTATTTTGTTCAACAATGCATCTTTGATTTCTAGGGACTGGGGTTTAAAGTAAAATTTTCTTGAAACTCTCGAAATTAAGAAATTTTTCTTCAAGAATATAGATTTAAATAGGGACACGGGTGAATTTGGTTTGAATTATATCTACGATAACTCATTAAAATCAGAAAGAGTAAAGTTGAATTCACCCAATGCGATTAACCTCTCTCCAAGTGTTAGATCATTCAGTGTTAGTTCAGTTCATGCTAATGAACCGGATCCAATAATTGACCGAAATATTTAGTATTTTTGTCAAGTTTGTCACTGTATATTAAAAGGATTTCATCCCTTTTGAACTTTTAATTATCATCATGGAAACGCAGTGTAGTCTTCGAAATTATCCATGATTTCTCGTTTATTTACCTTTGAGTTTTTAGCAGAAAAAATTTAAAAAAAAATAATTTTTTTTTAATTTAGAGAACAGATTCCTGTTTTTTTTATCATATGTTTTATTTTATCTATTTTCTTATTTACTTGTATTATTTATTTATTTAATTTTTCCATTCCTAGTAATTTTACTTAAAAAATTGCACCAATTGGGGTTAAGGAAATAACACGTGATTCCTCTGTACTCTCTGGTCTCATTTTATGTAGGGCGCGACTGTCCGTTCACCCACCTCTTTTGTCAACAGCTTAATTAGATATAACAAAGGTTTTCAGTTTATCTATTAGAGACCCCCTCGAGCAAATTAATCATGGAAATGAATGTCAACAGTCGAGGAATAATAATTGCTTCATTTATTCGGTTATTGGGGGCAAACGTTCCCTGAATCACAAAGCCTTGATTTTTCTCTATTATCGTGTTCTTGACATCATATATTAAACACTAGCTGGACAATCACTTCTGGCAATGAACTAGGAAAATTATTTACGTCACAAGCACTAACAATAAACCACAGAGTAGGCTATAAGAGAGTTTGTTTATAAAAATGCTGTGGCTCGGAACTTCTCGTTCTACTTAATTGCTGAAAATCTTGTACAGAAAGACTGTCAAGTCGTAATTTCGTTCTATATGCTCTATATGTTCTATATGCTCACAGTTTGACATATTAACAATAGGTAAAGAATGGGTAATAAAGGCGGGGAACAACAGATAAAAGGTGTAGATTCATAAGATCATATATTAAGTAGTAGCTTGAAAATCATTCCTGGCAAATAGCTATAAAAACAAAAACCAGGTTGTCATTTAGATTTATTAAATAAAAAAAAAAAACTTTTTGAAATGAAGTTTTTCAGATAAAGTTAAGAGCCATATTAAATTTAAGACGAGCAGGAATAAAGTTTTTTAGCAATGCAAGCTTAAAACGACAATTTTTTTCGATCAAAGCATCAAAATAATAAAAAAATCATTATGATAATTGAGATGACTGGAAAGAGCTAATGGAAATAAACTGAATGTTTAACATACAATGATACTGATTCCTGAAAGTCTCCGCAATTTCAGGTTTTGTTTAAGTGTGATTTTTTTTAATGTTATAAATATAAAAATGTGTTTATAATGTATTTTGCTTTCAGGATGCAAATAATGTCTTTCGAATGACATTGACAACTCTTTCACTATTCTCTAGTAGTTTAATCTTAATATTAATGAAAAAAAAACTTTTTCCACAAAATAAGTTTGTCAAAGAAAAGTAAAGAACTCCATTAAACAAAAAATGAGCAAAAAAAAAAATCAAATAATCTACCAAGCGTGAAACTACCACAAATCAGCATCGATAAATAAACGAAACCCAGAACGAACAGAAATTACAATAAATAACGAGTCAAACTCAAAACGGGCAGAAATTGAAATAAGTTGGGCTTAAAACCCCTATACCTTGCCAAGGTCAGAACATAATTTGCACTTTACTGAAAAAAGTATATATGTTTTTACTTTTATAACTTTAATAAATCAAATAATATTAACATTTTGATTACTAAATATCAGTATATGTATATTAAACTGACAATGCACATTCATTTGTATTTTTTTCAGTAAAGTGCAAATTATCTTCTGGCATAGGGGTTTTGAGCCCAACTTATGTTAATTTCTACCTGTTTTGAGTTTGACTCGGTTATTTATTATAGTTTCTGTTCGTTTTGGGTTTCATTTATTTATCGATGCTGATTTGTGGTAGTTTCACGCTTGGTAGATTATTTGATTTTATTTTTGCTCATTTTTTCTTTAATGGAGTTCTTTCCTTTTCTTTGAAAAACTTATTTTGTGGAAAAAGTATTTTTAATTAATTTCTGTTCGTTTTATATTGACATAGTCTTTTCAGGGAAAAACAAAATAGTACTTTAAATCTTTTTGTTTTTTTAAATACTTTATGGTTTGGCCTACTATTTTTATGCTGGAAAAAAATTTTCAGCAATTTTTAACAACATACATCCTTTTAAAAATCTGGACATAAATAGTAGTTTTTAATTTAGTTTCATAACTCCTCTAAATGACCTGAAATGGAAAACTTTATACCCTTTGCAAAAAATCGGTTTACTTTCTTTGATAGCTTGGATATACTTAAGCAAATTTGATTTGGTTAAATTTTAAGAGCAGAAGTAGTGCCAAAAGTTTGAATGTAATACCCTCAGTCGTTCTTGGGATACTGCTGAGATGCCTTATTGAGAATTAGCATTAAAACAGTCCATTTTGATTTAATCATAAGGAAACATTTAGTTTTTAAACATAATGGGAATATGGGAGGGTGGGCGTGGGAAGGGGATTAGTTGCCCTCCAATAACTTTCGACTATTAAAAGGGGCATCAGCCCTTTCTATTTTCAATCGAATGAGCCCTTTTCGAAGTTCCTACTACAACTCCTTCGATACGAATTGCCCTGGTCTAAACAACAACAAAAAAACATAATACATTATACCCACATCGATCTTTACTATAAAAATGTCAAGCCTTCCAATCACTTTCGACAATTAAAAAGGGCACTAGGCCTTTCGATTTCCAACTGAATGAGCCCTTTTTGAGTTTCTACGACAACGCTTTCCAAAAACACCTTATATTCCTCCAGGGCATAAATTACAACCGTTACCCTAAGGACTGTAAGGGCTGTTCAAGAACTTTCAACTACGCTAAACAAAATGGCTGTCTCAAAATTTTGATTGGATGTGTTTGGGGAAATGGTGGGCGTGAGAAGGGCGTTAGTCGCTCTCTAATCACTTTCAACTATTAAACAAGGCACTAGCCCTTTCAATTTCCAATCAAATGAGCCCTTTTGAAGTTTCTACAACAACGCTTTCAATAAAAACCTTATATGCCCCCAGGGCATAACTTACAACCCTTACACTGAGGGCTGGGAGGGGGGGGGGTTCATCCTCAAAGACCTAATTTCCAGAACTTTTTACTACGTTGAACAAAATGGCAATCTGGAACTTTTGATTGGATGTGTTTGGGGGAATGGTGGCGTGAGAGGGGGGTTAGTTACCCTCCAATCATTTTCGACTATTAAAAAGGGTACTAGCCCTCTCAATTTCGAATTGAATGAGCTCCATTTGAAGTTTTTACGACAACTCTATCTATAAAAACATAATATTCCCCAAGGGCATGACTTACCACCTTTGCCCTGGGGGCTCTAGGGGGTTTTTCAGCCTTAAATGCATGATTTCCAGAACTTTAAACTACGTTAAACAAAATGGCTATCTATGAAGTTTGATTGAATGTTCTTGGGGAAATAGTGGGCGTGAGAGGGGGGTTATTTACTCTCCAGGCACTTTCGGCTATTAAAAAGGACAATTGCGATTTCCAATCAAATGAGCCCTTTTTGAGGTTTCTACAACAATTTACTGTATAAACCTTATAAGACCCCAGGGCATAACTTACAACCCTTGTACTGAGGGCTCTGAGGGGATTATCATCCTAAAAGACCTATTTTTCAGAAATTTCAACTACTTTGAACAAAATGGATATCTAAAAATTTTGATTCGATGTGTTTGGAAAAAGGGTGGGCGTGAGGAGGGTTAGTTACCCTTCAATCACTTTCGACTATTAAAAGGGCACTAACCCTTTCAATTTCCAATTGAATTTGCCCTTTTTGAAGTTTCTAATACATCGCTTTCTATAAAAACCTTATATGCCGCCAGGGTATAACTTACAACCCTTGCCCTAAGGGCTGTTGGGGGGAGGGGTTGTCATCTTTAAGGACCTAATACCCAAAACTTTCAACTACGTTGAATAAAATGGTTATCTAAAAATTTTGATTGGATGTATTTAGGGAAAAGGTGAGCGTTAGAGGAGGGTTAGTTGCCCTTAAATCGCTTTCGAATATTAAAAAGGGCACTAGCCCTTCGAATTTTCAATCAAATGAGCCCTTTTTCAAGTTTATACGACAAATATTTCAATAAAAACCGTATATGCCCCCAGGGCATAACTTATAACTCTTGCCCTGAAGACTGTGGGGAGGGGGGGCATCCTGCTCAAAGGTATAATTTCCTCAACTGTAAACTGCGTGGAACAAAATGGTTGTCTCAACATTTTGATTGGATGTCTTTGGGGAAATGGTGGGCTCAATTCCCAATCGAATGAGCTCTTTTAGAAGTGTCTACGACAATGCGTTCTATAGAAACCTGATAGGCCCCCAGAGCATAACTTCAAACTCTTGCCTTGAGGGCTGGGGGGGGGGGGGAGTCATTCTCAAAGACCTAATTTCCAGAACTTAAAACTACGTTGAACGGAATGGCTATCTCAAAATTTTGATTGGATTTGTTTGGGGAAAAGGTGGGCGTGAGAGGGGTGTTAGTTACCCTCCAATCACTTTAGACTATTAAAAAGGGCACTAGCCCTTTGAAATTCCAATAGAAAGAGCCGTTTTTGAAGTTTCTATGACAACACTTTCTATAAAAACCTCATATGCCCCCAGGGCATAACTTAAACCCTTGCCCTGAGGGCTGTGGGGGAGTGTCCTCCTCAAAAACATAATTTCTATCTAGAAATCAACTACGCTGAACAAAATGGTTATCTAAAAATTTTAATTGGATGTGTTTCGGGTAATGGTGGGCGTGGAAGGGATGTTAGTTGCGTTTCAATCACTTTCGACTATTAAAAAGGGCACAAGCCACTCTAATTTCCAATTGAATGAGCCCTTTTCGAAGTTCTTCGCGAGAACTTCTTCGATACGAAGGGCCCTGGCCTAAAGGAATAAAGTAATAAATAATAAATTGTGCCGACATCGTTCTTATATGCCCCCAAGGCATAACTTCAAACCCTTGCCTTGAGGGTTGTGGGAGAGTGTCCTCCTCAAAACATATTTTCTATCTGGAAATCAATTACGCTGAACAGAAAGGCTATCTCAAAATTTTGATTGGATGTGTTTGGGGAAATGGTGGGCGTGGAAAGGGTGTTAGTTGCCTTCCAATCACTTTCGACTATTTAAAAGGGCACAAGCTACTCTAATTTCCAATCAAATGAGCCCTTTCCGAAGTTTCTACGACAACTCCTTCGATACGAAGTGCCCTGGTCTAAAACCAAAAAAAAAAATTGTTTATAATACATTGTGCCAACATCGTTCTTTACTTAAGCAGCGCTATTGCGCTGCCTATGATACTGGTTGTATTGAGGTATTTCACATACACCCTTTCAACATAATGGATACATATAGTGTCTTTTGACTTCTTCAAAATCCGTCCTAGCCTTTCCTGATAGTTTCAAGTAAATACAATTAGCCGTTCGTGAGATATTGCAGATGCGCCCTTTTGATAACCTGGGTAGGCGACACATAGTTTATTTGGTTCAACATCCCTCTCAACATTCTCAGAAATTTTGAACCTAATACTGTAATCTGCTCCTGGGGCATTACATAAACCATTCTCGCAGCTTGGATGGATATAGGATCTTTTCACTTGATTCAATATCCCCTGAGGTCTCAACTTAATACTATCGACCATTCATGAGGTATTGCAGGTATGACCTTTTGACAACTGGGAAGTGCAAAGTTGTATTTTGATTACTTTCAAAATTCACCTCAACATTCTCTGAAAGTTCTATCTTAAAACACTTAGCCGTTCCTGAGAAATTGATGAAATGTCATTTTGACATCCTGGATTTATATGGTCTCTTTTGATTTAGTACAATAGCCCTCTCGACATTCTTTAAGGTTTCAGTTTAATACACTTCCCTAAACAGTTCTTGGAATATTAAAATATCGCGTTTTCATAACCTAGATGCAAATAGTATCTTTTAATTGAGTTTAACTTTCTCCTTAGTATTGTTTAAAAGACTCAATTTAATACTAATAGCCGTTATTGAGATCAATATAGATACGGCATTTTGACAACCTAGATGAATCTAGGGTCTTTTGATTTTGTCCTACACCTTTATTGACTTTCTCTGAAAGTTTAAACTTAAGACCCTTAGATATTTCTGGTTTAGTGCAGATACACCCTCAATAGCACCTGTATGCACAAAAAAGGCTTTTGATTTAGTTCAAACATCTCCCTCAGCGCTGTCTGAAACTTTCAAGTTAATAACCTTTGACATTCACGAGATATTGCAGACAAACCCTTCTGACAACTTGTATTCACTCTGCTATTTTGACAAGCAGAATGAACTTACCAAAAACTTTGTGGATTGATCAAACAGTTCGTGGTAACGAACTAAGTAAGGAGCGAACCGGCTCAATGGTAACCGAAACTCTAAAAAACGGAATTTTGATACCAATAGATACATCAAAAGAATCAGATTTTAATTCTGATTTCAAATATATAAGTTTCATCAATTTTAATCTTACCTATCAAAAGTTACGCGCCTGAGAAAATTTGGCTGATTTTAGAAAAAAGGGGGAAAGACCCCCTAAAAGTTATAGAACCTTAATGAAAATCACACCATCATATTCAGCGTATCAGAAAACCCTACTGTAGAGGTTTCAAGCTCCTATCTACAAAAATGTGGAATTTTCCATTTTTTCCCAGAAGAAAGATCACGGATGCGTGTTTTTTTTTTTTTTTTTTTTTTTTTTTTTTTTTTTTTTTTTTTTTTTTTTTTTTTTTTTTTTTTTTTTCCAGGGGTGATCGTATCGACCCAGTGGTCCTAAGATATTGTGGGAGGGCTCATTGGAACGGAAATTAAAAGTTCTAGTGCCCTTTTTAAGTGACCAAAAAATGGAGGGTAGCTAGGCCCCCTCCCAGGCTATTTTTTCCCAAAGTCACCCGATCAAAATTTTGAGATAGCCATTTTGTTCATCATGGTCGAAAATATTATAACTATGTCTTTTAGGATGACTTAATCTCTCGAAGCCCCAGGGGGAGGGCTGAAAGTTATGAGCTTTACCCAATGTTAACATATAGTATTGGTTATTGGGAAGTATACAGAAGTTCTCAGGAGGAATTTTTTCTGGTAGTGGGGGGTGGGGATGGGTCGGGGGTTATATGGGAGGATCTTTTCATGAAGGATGTTTTAATGGGGGAAGGGACATTGCTATGAAGGGGGCGACGGATTTCCCATCATTATTTAAAAAAAATCAGAAATTAAATATAAAAAAATAAGTTTTTCAACTGAAAGTAAGCAGCAACATCAAAACTTAAAACGAACAAAAAAATATTAGCTATATGATTGGGTTCACCTTCTAGTCAATGCCTCGCTCTTTAAGCCAAATATTTTTTAGTACTTTCATAAGAGCTATTTATTCTAATTAACGGCCTTTGTGATTAAGGGGTCATTTTTAAAGAATTCCGATCTATCAAACGAAAATTAAAAGCTCTAGTGCCCTTTTTAAGTGACCAAAAAAGGAGCGACCCGGCTCAATGGTAACCGAAACTGTAGAAAACGGAATTTTGATACCAATAGATACACCAATGAATCAGATTTTAATGCTGATTTCGAATATATAAGTTTCATCAAGTTTAGTCCTACCTGTCAAAAGTTACGCGCCTGAGAAAATTTGGCTGATTTTCGAAAAAAGGGGAAATACCCCCCTAAAAGTTATAGAACCTTAATGAAAATCACACCATTATATTCAGCGTATCAGAGAAACCTACTGCGGAGGTTTCAAGCTCCTATCTACAAAAATGGGGAATTTTGCATTTTTTGCCAGAAGAAAGATCACGGATGCGTGTTTATTTGTTTGTTTTTTGTTTTTGTTTTTCCCCCAGGGGTGATCGTATCGACCCAGTGGTCCTAGAATATCGTGGGAGGGATCTATCAAACGGAAATTAAAAGTTCTAGTGCCCTTTTTAAGTTACCAAAAAATGGAGGGCAACTAGGCCCCCTCCCACGCTCATTTTTTTCCCAAAGTCACCCGATCAAAATTTTGAGATAGCCATTTTATTCAGCATGGTTGAAAGTATTATAACTATGTCTTTTAGGATGACTTAATCCCTCGAAGTCCCCGGGGGGAGGGCTGAAAGTTATGAACTTTACCCAATGTTAACATTAGCATTGGTTATTTGGAAGTATACAGACGTTTTCAGAGGGGATTTTTCTGGTAGTGGGGGGGGGGAGTGGGTCGGGGGTTATGTGGGAGGATCTTACATGAAGGAAGTTTTCATGGGAGAAGGGACATTGCTCTGAAGGGGGCGCCGGATTTACCAGCATTATTTAAATAAATATCAGAAATTATATATAAAAAAAAACAAGTTTTTTAACTGAAAGTAAGGAGCAACATCAAAACTTAAAACGAAAGAAAACATTACGTATATGATTGGGTTCATCCTATAGTCAATACCTCGCTCTTTAAGCCAAAGATTATTTAGTACTTTCATAAGAGCTATTTATTCTAATTAACGGCATTTGTGATTAAGGGGTCATTTTTAAAGAATTGGAACAAAATTCGAACTTTAGTTTAAAGAGCAAGGTATTGACTATGGGGCGAACCCTCTAATATACGTATTAAAAATATAAGAATATAGAGGTTCGTTACGCAAGTTAATTCGTAAGTTACGTATATTTATTACTAATAAAAACGTTCGTAAATAAAATTAAACAGGTTTCCAGAAAGCCATTTAACCAAATAAAAGTAAAAATAATATTCAATTTTTTTATTATTATTCATGTAGCCTACGGTGAGCCAAAATCAAAACCTGCATTAATTCAAAAACGTTCAAAAATTAAATAAAAAAAAAGTTTTTTTTAACTAAAAGTAAGGAACGACGTTAAAACTTAAAACGAACAGAAATTATTCCATTTATAAAAGGGGCTGTCCCCTCCTCAACGCCTCGCTCTTTACGCTAAAGTTTGACTTTCTCACAACTCTATTTTTTTAAACAATGAAAAACTTTAGCGTAAAGAGCGAGGCGTTGAGGAGGGGACAGCCCCTTTCATATACGGAATAATTTCTGTTCGTTTTAAGTTTTAACGTCGTTCCTTACTTTCAGTTAAAAAAAACTTGTTTTTTTTGTTTAATCTAGGTAGGAGGTACGTCAAACATATTCTGATATGAGATACCTACACTTGATGGTTGTTTTGTCAAAAATTTCAATCTAGGTCGAATGTAAAAAAAATTAACTATGATATGACCTTTTCATTGTTTCCGGAAGAACTTGAATGCAAGACTTCACCTTAGGAGGTATGAATTTTTTACTGGAAGCAATATCACGGATACGAGTTTATTATTATTTTTTTTTTTTTTTACTTTTGTTTTTCCAGGGATGATCGTTTCGAACCAGTGATCCTAGAATATCGAGAGGCGGCTCATTTGATCGGAAACCAAAAATTCTAGTGCCCTTTCTCGGTAGTGACCAAAGACATTGGATAGCAGCTACCCCCCCCCCTCTCCCACCCCCTTTTTGACCCAAAAGTGTCTGATCAAAATTTTGAGATATCCATATTCTTCAGCATGGTAAAAAATCTAATAACTATGTCTTTGAGGATGATTTGACACCACACAGCCTACAGGGGAAGGGCTGCAAATTATGAACTTTGCTCATTTTTTACATATAGTATTCGCTATTGGTAAGTAAAAAGATATTTTGTTTTTTTGGGGATGGGGGGTATCTGGTGTGGTCACTTACGTGGGGCGATATATCCATTGAGGAGTTTTCGTGGATGAAGGGAATTTTCCATGGGAAGGGGAGCTGAATTTTCCAGCATTAATTGAAAACTATCAGAAATTAAATAAGAAAAAGGTTTTTTCAACTAAAAGTAGGGAGCAAAATTAAAAATTAAAACGAATAGAAATTATTACATATATGAGGGGGTTACCCACTCCTAAGTACCTCGCTCTTTACACTAAAGTGTTTTTTGAATTTGTAAAAAGCTTATAATTTTACTTAAACGATCCTTGTGTATCAGGAGTCATTCATAAATAATTGGAATAAAACCCTCTCGTATACGTAATAATTTTTGTTCGTTTTAAGTTTTCATTCATTTTTGGGTAATATTTGTATTAGTAGAAAAAAAAATATTATTGTCTATTTCATAAGTCCAGATAGATTCAGAATTCGATTAAAGGGGGAGGATAGAGATATTTATCATATTTAGTGAGTATTTCCAAAGCTATTGTTTGGTTACTCCACCATATTTGTCTCCACCATAATTGCAATTAAATGCAATTCCAATCTTTTGACCACGGGCTAGAGTTGAATGTTGAGCTTTGTTTTCCGGGGGTAAAAAGTGTAATAGTAAGAATTTATTCATTTTTGGGTAAAACTTGTGTTAGTAAAAAAAATGTTATTAGTCTGTTTCATATTTCCAGATAGATTTAGAATTCGACTAAAGGGGAAGGATAGAGACATATACCTTATTTAGTGAATATTTCCAAAGCTATTGTTTGGTAACTCCACCATAGTTGTCTCCCGGCTGGGGATTCTAGCTGAAGCTTTCAGGAGCAGTTTTCCTTTTGAGGGTGAGGGGTTTTTAATTTCAATTTTGTGTGGAAGGGGGAGGGATACCTGTTGTCCCTTGCTGTTAGTCTGAAGATAAACATAAATAATCTTTTATGTAATCAGAGGCAACACAAGCGTTGCCTAAAGTAAAGAGACATAAGGATTTAATGTTTTATTAAGTATCTATTATGTTTTCCCAGAGGCACTTCATATGGAAGGAGTGGTTTTATAAATTTTGGGAGGGACTCATTCGATGTGAAATTGGAAGCTCTAGTAATTTTTTACTAATCAGAAGTGATCTGGAGCAACTAGCCCCCAAACGCCCTTTTCCTCCGAAAAAATCCGATAAAAATTTTCAGAAAAACATTTTGTTCAAAATAGCCCAAAGGTCAAATATCTACACTTCCCAGGTTCAAACCGTCCATCTGTCAGTCCCCTGGACGTGGAATGTAAGTTATGCAAATAGCTCATAGTTAACATATACGGTTTTTAAGGAAAAGCTGATCGTGCAATTTTCGGAGGGAGTTTCGTTCAATTGCAAATAAGAAGCTCTAGTGCTTCTTTCATGAGTCAAAAGTGATCTTGGAGAGCAGCCAGATCCATGCTCTCTTTTCCCCAAATGCATCCAATCAAAATTCTGAGATAGCCATTTTGTTCAAAATGTTCCAAACTCCAAATAACTATGCATTCGGGGTTGACACCCTCCAACTCCCAGGGCAAGGACTATGGGTTATGCAAATTTTCCACTATTAACTTATAAGATTCTTATGGAGAGGTGATCATATAAACTCTGAACGGAGATCAATCAATTGCAATCCGAAATTTATAGTTGCCTTGTTAATATACATTGCCATCTGTTAACAAGAAAGTTTTTATGGAAGGGATGTTCGAATAAACTTCGGAAGAGGCTCTTTCAATCTAAAACTGATAGCTCTAGTTCCCTTTTTAAAAGTCGAAAATACTCGGAGGGCAACCAGGCCCCCTCCCCGAATTCACTTGCCCCCCAAATGCTCCCGATCAAAATTTTGTTATGGCCATTTTGTTTGGAACAGTTCCAAAATCAAATAACAATGCTTTCGGGTTTGACAATCCCCCCTAGCCCCTGGAGTAAGGTCTGTAAGTATTGCAAATTGCTCATTGTGGAAACATAAGGTTTATATGGAGGGGTTGTCGTATAAAGCTCGGAACGAACTCACTCGATTGTAAATCAGAAGTTCTAGTGCCGTTTTTCAGAGCAAAAAGTGATCATAGGGCAACCACACTCCCTCCCGCCCAGTTCTTCCAAAATAGATTTGACCAGAATTGTGAGATGGTCATTTTATTCAAAATATTTCAAAGGAAAACTAACTATGTCTTGGGGTTGACAAAACCCCACTAACCCCCAGGGAAGGGCTGTCAGTTCGTAGGGGCATGATTGGGCAAGGTATGGCTATAAGGACAAAGTCGTATAAACTTTGGAGGAAGCTCATTCAGTTGGAAATCAAAAATTCTAGTTCCCTTTTAAGAGTCAAAACTGATTAAAGGGCAATCAGCTCCACCCCCCCCACACTATTTTTTCAAATATATTCGATCCAAATTTTGAAAAAACCGTGTTTCAAAATAATCTAAAATTGAATAACTAAGCTTCCGAGTCTGGCAGCGTCCCTACCCCCAAGCCTGAAGGGTAAGGGCTGTAAGTTATGCAAGCTTCCAATTGTTGACGTATAAGGTTCTAGTGAAAATGACGGTTTTATAAGCTTTGGAGGAAGTTCATTAATTGTACCTTGAAAGTTTTAGTGCCCTTTTCAAGATTCAAAAGTGACCAGAGGCCAACCAAACCCCCGACTTTTTGTTGACCAAATGCATAAAATCAGAATTGTGAGACAGGCATTTTGTTCAAAATAGTTCAGAGGTCAAATAACTATTTCTCAGGGGGTTGGAATTTCCCTTTTCAGCCTCTGAGGTAAGGGCTATAAGTTACGAAAGTTTCCCATTATTAACATATATGAATCTTTATGGGAAAATAGGAAATGTTTGATCCTACGTCTCCAAAAAGGGTGAAGGCATTAAGGTGAAACTTTAAGGAAATGGTGAGAGGGATATCGAATACAATTCAAACACTCCCCGTGCTTGCTTGTTGGGAAAATGAGAATGTCCAAAATATCTAAAGAACTACTAAGGGTATTAAGTTAAAACTTTCAAGGTATGTTGAGGAAATATTGAAGAGAGATTGGAGGGCAGCCAGTTCCCTCTCCTTGACCTTTTTAGGTGTTATACACTGATCAAATTTTGGAATTGTCATTTTGTTCAAATTAGTCAAAAGGTTTAACAGCTGCACCTCCGGGAATGCCACGTCCCCATAGCCCCGGGGCAACGTGCTGAGAAGGCTAAAGGTATTAAAGTAAAACTTTGAAGACTATTGACGGATATGTTATACTAAATCAAAAGGCCCTATGTGCATCCAGTCTATAAAAAAGAATCATCTGCAATGTTATAAAAACAGATTAGGGTATTAAGTTGACATTTTCAGGACATGTTAAGGGGGGTATTGAAAAGTAGTTGGAAGGCAGCCAGCCCCCTAATATACCCCTTTTAGTTCCCTCCCACCAAAATATTTAATCACAATTTTGAAATAAGCATATTGTTCAAAATAGTCAAAAGCTCCAACAACTGCGCCTATGGAGATGGCCCAACAGCTTTGAAGAGCGATGCGGAACACAATAAAACACACCATGTGCATAATGGTTGTCAGAAGGACGTACCATCAATAATTTTAACGGCTAAGGGCATTAATTTAAAAACTCCAGGGGATCTATAGGGGGGTGTTGAAGAGCCACATGGGTTGAAGAGCTACCGGTGGGCAAACTGCCCCCTCTTGGTATTTTTATATGCTCCATTCCCTTATCACTGATCCAAATTTTGAAAAAGCGATTTTGTTCAAAACAGTTAAAAGCTCTAGTAAATATGTGTCCAGGATTACAATGCTCCTCACCACTCCTAGGAAAAGGATTTTAAATTATGCAATTTTTCCATTTTTACATGCAGGATTTTTTATTAGGAAAAACGGAGATGTAAAGTCTAAGTGCGTTCGAAAAGGTTAAAAATATCTAGGTGAAACTTCGGGGAATGTTGAGGAGCATGTAAAATTAAATCTATAGATACAATGTGTATCATGTTATCAAAAAGGTGTATCTGCAGTGTCACAAGAAAAACCAATGGCATTAAGTTTAAACTTTCAGAGAATGTCGAGAGGATGTTAAAAAGTGATTCTACGGAAACCAGTCCCCTTCCCATTCCTGTTTTAGCCACTCTCCCTCTAAGATGTCTGATCAAAACTTTGGAATAGCTATCTTGTTCAGAATATTTGAAAAGTCAACTAACTATACCTCCAAGAACGATGTAACCCCCCTCTGCCTACAAGACAAGTGTTGTAAGTTATATAAGTTTCTTGTTGTCAAACAGTTCGTGGTAACGAACTGTAAGTAAGGAGCGACCCGGCTCAATGGTAACCGAAACTCTAAAAAACGGAATTTTGGTACCAATAGATACATCAAAAGAATCAGATTTTAATTCTGATTTCAAATATATAAGTTTCACCAAGTTTAATCTTACCCATCAAAAGTTACGCGCCTGAGAAAATTTGGCTGATTTTCGAAAAAAGGGAGAAAGACCCCCTAAAAGTTATAGAACCTTGTTGTAAAATTCACAGTTTTTTTAAGTTGTCCCCTCCTCAACGCCTCGCTCTTTACGCTAAAGTTTGACTCTGTCTCACAACTTTATTTTTTAAAACAATAAAAAACTTTAGCGTAAAGAGCGAGGCGTTGAGGAGGGGACAGCCCCTTTCATATAAGGAATAATTTCTGTTCGTTTTAAGTTTTAATGTCACTCCTTACTTTCAGTTTGAAAAACTTGTTTTTTTTTTTATTTAATTTGTACACAAGGTTGGTTATTATGAAAAGGAGGTATGTTTGATCCCGATTGCCAAAAAAGGCTAAAAGTATTAAGGTAAAACTCTTAGAAAACCTTGAGGGTGATGTCAAACAAAACTGAAGAAAACTATGAAATGTTGAAGGGTACTATGAGCTAAATCAAAAGAAGCTATCGTTATCCTAGGTATCAAAATACGCATTTGCAATATTTTAGGAATGAATAAGAGTATTTAGCTTAAAACTTTCAGGGCTACTACCTATTACTGTTACTATTGCGGTTGCAAATGAGACTGACTCCGACTGCGATTGTGACTACTTTTGTCTGCGACAACTTACAACTGTGACTGTTTGCAACTGAACTACATCTACATGTGACTACTTTCAGGGAAGGATGAGGGGAATATAGAACTTTAAAACCTTAATGTTAAAAAATGATCACTTTAATGTTTTGATACTTTAATGAAATTTTTATGTTGAGATGGGGGATGTTGAAAAACTATAAACTTTGGCCACCAAACAGGAACAGAAATTAATTAAAAAAAACTTTCCGAAAAGAAGTTTTTCAAAAAAAAGTTAAGAGCCATTTGAATATAAAAATTGGTAGAAAAACGGCTATAATAATTCAAACCCAAAATGATCAGAAATTATTATTAAAAAATAAATGAAACGCAAATCGAACAGAAATTAAATGAACCATCAGATACAACGCTATAGCGTTGCCTATGGTAAAGGCCATACGGCTCCAATGTTTTATTATTATTTATTTATTTTTTTCCAGAGGCACTTCACATAAAAGAGATCATCGCATAAACTTCTGAGGGGGATCATTCGATTGGAAATTGCAAGATCTAGGGCCCTGTTTATGAGTCAAAATTGATCGAAGGGCAACCAGCCTCACCCCCTTACGTTCTTTTTTCCCAAATGCATCCGATAAAAAATTTGAGATAGCCATTTTGTTATAAATAGTTCAATGATCACATAACAAAATCTCCGGTGTCGACATATACCCCCTTTCCCAGGGTCAAGGGGCAGGCGTTGTAATTTATGCCCTGGGGGCATTTATGGTTCTTATGGAAGAGATAGTCGTATAAACTTCAGAGACGGCTTATTTGGTTGGGAATTGAAATTTTTAGAGGGCAACTAGCCCCCCCTTCCTCCACGCCTTTTTTCCTCACACCCATCCGATAAGAGCCCTGACGGCATATATGGTTCTTATGAAAAGGATTCTCGTAAAAACTTCAGAGAGGGCTGATTTGATTGGAAATTGAAAGTTTCAGCTCAGTTTTAAGAGTAAAAAGAGATCCGAGGGCAACTAGCCCCCCCCCCAAACGCCCCCTTTTCCCCAAATGCATCTGATAAAAATCTTGAGATAGCCATTTTGTTAAAAATAGTTAAAACGTCACATAAAAAAACTCAGGTTTCGACACAACCTCCCAGGCTCCAGGGGCACGCGTTGTAAGTTATGCCCTGGGGACCTATAAGGTTCTTATGAAAGGAATACTCGTATAGACTTCAGAGAGGGCTCATTTGATTGGAAATTAAAAGTTTTAGTTCACTTTTTGAGAGTCAAAAGAGATCGAGGGGTAACCCATGACCTTTTTTCCCAAATGCATCCGACAAAAATTTTGAGGTAGCCATTTTGTTAAAAATAGTTCAAAGATCATATAACAAAAACTCCGGTGTCGACACCCCCCCCCCAAGGCCCAACTTTCTGGCATGGTAAGTTATGCCGTGGGGGCATATATGGTTCTTATGGAAGAGATGCTCGTATAAACTTCAGAAAGGGCTCATTTGATTGGAAATTGAAAGTCCTAGTTCACTTTTTACGAATCAAAAGAGATCGGAGGGCAACTATTCCCCCTCCTCCAGAACCTGTTTTCTCAAACCCTTCCGATACAAACTTTGAGATAAAAATTTTGTTTTGATAGTACGACGATCATATAACAAAAACACAGGTGTCGACAAAACCCCCAGGGCTCAGGTGCAGGCGTTGTAAGTTAGGCCCTGAGGGCATATATGGTTCTCATGGAAGAGATGCCCTTCAGAGAGGAACTTCAAAGAGGGATCATTTGATTGGAAATTGAAAGTTATAGTTCCTTGTTTAAGAGCCAAAAGAGACCGGAGGGCAACTAGCCCCCCCCCACGCCCTTTTTCCTCAAATTCATCCAATAAGAACTTTGGGATAGCTATTTGTTAGAAATAGTTCAAAGATAATTGAACGAGAACTCCAGGTTCAAAACAACCCCCCTTCCCGGGCCCCAAGGCAGGTTATAAGTTATGTCCTTGTGGCATATATTGTTCTTATTGAAGGGATGCTCGTAAAAACTTCAGAGAGGGCTCAGTCGATTGGAAATTGAAAGTTTTCGTTCAGTTTTCAAGAGTCAAAAAAAAAGACAAGGGCAACTAGCTCCCCCACCCCTTTTTTCCAAATGTAGCGGTAAAAGTTCGAGATAGCTATTGTGTTGAAAATAGACCGAAGGTGAGATAACAGAAACTCAGGCGTCGACGCATTCCCGTAGGGCCCGGGGAAGGCGATATAAGTTACGCCATGGGGGCATATAGGGTTTTTATGCAAGGAATGATCGTATAAAATACAAAGAGGACTCATTGATTGGAAATTGAAATTTCTTGTTCACATTTTAAGAGTCAAAACAGATCCGAGAGAACCTACCCCCCCCCCCCCACGCCCTTTTTTCACAAACGCATTCAAAACAAATTTTGAGATAGCCATTTTGTCCAAAAATAATTCAAAGCTTATGTAAGAAAAACTCCAGTGTTGATGCAATCCCCAAGGGTCAGGGCGCAGGCGTTGTAAGTTATGCCCTGGGGGCATATATGGTTCCTATGGAAGGGATGCTTGTATAAACTTCAGAGAGGGCTCATTTGATTGTAAATTTAAAGTTCTAGTTCACTTTTTACGAGTCAAAAGAGACTGGAGGGCAACTAGCCCCCCCCCCCCATCCACACCATTTTTTTTCGTCCAACCCATCCTATACGGGTTTTGAGATATCAATTTTTTTAAATACTTCAAAGACCATACAACGAAACCTGTGGAGTCATCACAACCCCTTAGGGCGTGGGGAGCAGGCGTCGTAAGTTATGCCCTGGGGATATATATGGTTTTTATGGAAGGGATGCTTGCAAAAACTTCAGAAAGCGATCATTTGATTGGAAATTATAAACTCTGGTTCAGTTTTTGATAGTCAAAAGAGATTTGAGGGCAACTAGACCTCCCACAACCATTTTCCCAATTGAATCCGATAAAAATTTTAAGATAGCCATTTTGTTTAAAGTAGTTCAAAGGTCAGATAACAAATTTCAGGTGTCGACACAACCCCACAGGGCCGGAGGACAAGCGTTGTAAGTTATGCTCTAGTGGAAAATATGGTTCTTATGAAAGGGATGCACGTATAAAATTCAGAGAGGGCTCATTTGATTGGGAATAAAAAGTTTGGGAGGGAATGTTTGAATTTAATTTTTAAGAATCAAAAGAGATCCAAGGGCAACTAGCCCCCACCCCTTACCTTAGACCTTAGTTCCCCCTGTGCCTCTAGAGGCACTTGGGGCATCCATGAAATGTCTCCAGTCATCCCGGAGTTGTGCTGCAGCTAGTACGTCTTCCCATTCGGGCTGTAGAGACGCATGTACATTTTACAAGTCTTTTTTGGTGTGAACGTCTCTGGGTGTTTCTAAGACGGCCTTGTTTTCTTGATCCTTTATGTTGCCAGAAGAGGATAGAGCTTGGCAAGCAATTTCTGCCCATCCTGATGACATGCCCAAGATAACGCTACCAACGTTTGACGGATAATGATTTTTATGACAGGTAGCTGGACCTGCTGCCTCGTGGTGTCATTTCTTATCCTCTGTGTCCAGTTTATACTTAGGATTCTTCTGAGGCAAGTGTTTTCAAATGATTTTATTTTTCTCTTGTTGGGGATTCAGGTGCCAGGTCTCAGATCCGTAAAGCAGTACTGAGAGAACATTGCTTTGGAACAGTCGCAGCTTTATCCTCAAAGAGTATTTTTGAAATTTTCAAACTCGTCTGAGATGGTTGAACGCCCCATGTACTTGTCCCAACCTAAGTTTGGCTTCTGTTGCCTTTGAGCAAGCGTTTTCGACTCTACTGCCCAGGTATCTGAACTCAACCACCTGCTCTATTCGGTCAACTCCACACTTAATATCAAGAGGAGATCCACTGGTTCCCATGGTTTTTATTTTTTTTTTTTTTTTTTTTAGTCCAAATTGTTCTCTCCCCCACGCCTTTTTTTCACCGAACCCATCCGATAAAAATTTTGAGAATGCCATTTTTCTATAAATAGTTTAAAGGCTAGATAATAAAAACTCCCGTGTCGATGCAACCCTCTGGGGTCCAGGGGCAGGCGTTGCAAGTTATGCCCTGGGGGCATCTATGGTTCTTATGGAAGTGATGCTTGTAAAAACTTCAGGGAGGGCTCATTTGAATGGAACTTGAAAGTTCTAGCTCAATTCTTAAGAGTCAAAAGAGATCGAAGGCAACTAGGCCCCCCCACGCCTTTTTTCCCCAAACCATTCCGATACAAATTTTGAGGTAGCTATTTTTTTTTAAATAGTTCAAAGATTAGATAACAACACGCCGTTGTCGACACAACCCCCCGAGGCTTGGGAGTAGCCGGTGTAATTTATTTCAATTAGGCATATATGGTTCTTATGAAAGGTATGCTCGTATAAACATCTGAGAGGGCTCATTTGATTGAAAACTAAAATTTCTAGTTCATTTTTTAAGAATCAAAAGAATTCCTAGGTAAATAACCCATCCAAGCCCTTTTCCCCCAAACCCATCCGATAACAATTTTGTGATAGCCATTTTGTCCAAAATAGTTCAAAGGTCAGATAAGAAAAAGTCACGTGTCAACGCAATCCCTCAGGGTCCTGGAATAGGCATTGTAAGTTATGTGCTGGGTGCACATATGGTTCTTATAGAAGGGATGCTCCTATAAACTTTGAAGGTGGCTCATTTGATTGGAAATTGAAAGCTCTAGTTCACTTTTTAAGAGTAAAAAAAGATCCAAGGGCAACAAGCCCAGCTCCCCTAGCCCTTTCCCCCCAAACCCATTCGATACAAATTTTGAGATAACCATTTTATGAAATAATTCAAAATTCAAATAACAAAAACTCCAGGGTTGACACAGCCCCCCCTCTTGAGCCCAGGGGCAAGTGTTTTAAGTTACGCCCCGGAGGCGTATAAGGTTCTTATGTAAGGGGTGGTCGTGTAAACTTCGGAGGTGGCTCATTTGATTGGATAATGAAAGTTCTAGTTATCTTTTTACGAGTCAAAAGTTAACGGAGGGCATCTATCCCTCCCAAACACAAACACCCTTTTTCATCCATCCCTCCCAAACACAAACACCCTTTTTTATCCAAATGCATCAAATGAAAATTTTGAGATAGTCGTTTTTTTTAAATAGACCAACGATAAGATTACAAAAAATCCGTTTCCTTAATACTAACAAACTTTTACTTAATTTTACAACATTTCTCCTGGAAGTAACAGCTTTTTCTTAATAGTAACAAATTTTTTTTAATAGCAGCAAGTTTTCCATCAAAGATAACAATTTGCTCTTAGAAGAAATATTTTTTATGTTTATGATGACAAGTTTTCTTTTGAGCGGTCATGTTAACCTATGTTAAATGAACCTAACTTAAACATAGATAAAATTGTTACTTCTAAGAAAATTCTTTCAGTTTTGACGGAAAACTTGCTGCTATTAGAACAAATGTGTTACTATTGAGAAAAACGTATTACTTCCAAGAGAAATTTAATAGTATTAAGTAAATGTAGTTATTATTAAGGAGAAAAGATATTAATTTGTGGAGAAAATTTTTTAATATTAAGAAAACCTTGCTACTTCTGACAGAAAACTTGTCATCATAAACCAAAATTGATACTTCTAAGAGAAATTTGTTATCTTTGACGGAAAAATTGGTGCTATTGGAAAAAATTTGCTACTATTAAGAAAAAACCTGTTACTTCTAGGAGAAATTTGATATTGTTAAGTAAAAGTTTGTTAGTATTAAGGAAAAGTTGTAACTTAGAAGAGAAAATTGGTTAGTGTTAAGAAAAACTTGCTGCTTCAGACGGAAAACTTGTTATCATAGACAAAAAGAAATTGTTACTTCTAAGAGAATTTTTTATCTTTGACGGAAAACTTGCTGCTATTAGAAGAAATTTGTTACTATTAGGGAAAACCTGTTCCTTCCGAGAGAACTTCGATAGAATTAAGTAAACGTTTGTTAGTATTAAGGAAAAAAGTTTTTACCTCGATGAAAAAAATTGTTAGTGTTAAGAAAAAACTTGCTTGTTCTAACACAAAACTTGTTACCATAAACCAAAAAAATACATCTACATCTAAGAGAAATTTGTTATATTTGACGAAAAACTTGCTGCTTTTAGAAAAAAATTGTTACTATTAAGAAAAAGGTGTTACTTCCAAGAGAAATTTGTTAGAAAAAAATAAAACGTAAAAAGAGGCTTATCGTAATATATGCAAAAGAAACATCTGTTAGAGAACAACACATCCTAGCATGCAATACCAGGGGGATATCGCTGATTTTAGATGCAAATGTATGCCCTATAAAGAACTTTTAAGGGAAATAACCCGTTTTCTTTTAGTTAAACTTATGAATATTTCAACATATCCTCACAATATACGGCTGTCCCCCACCCCCTAACAATCATTTTGAGAGGGCAAGCTGATATTAGTGGTAAATTTAAACCATATTATGGAGTATTTTTGAAAGATTTTTAACGAAAAGCATCGCTTTTTAGACAGGAATGTTAGATTTCAGTCCCCCTCTACCGAAAAATTCAATTAATGCCTCTCGCCTTATCTTTAAGCTCTAGATTGCACTAATCCAAGGCAACCCTTGCAACAGTGCCACACTATTACTGCTCTGTGGCACCCCTCTGACATCGCCCCATCTTCCCCAAGACGTCTTTCAGGTATTTCTTGTTAAAAATTATACTTCAAGCATTGATTCCTAGTTTTCACAAGCCAAGCCCATCATAACAGCTTCCAAAACACTCCACGCCGCTGTGAAATCACACCCCAGCCACCTTCCCTTCATCATCCAAATGGCATTATCCCCCTGCCTCTTAAGACATTTCCATCCTTTTCGCTCCGAAAATAAGCTAGTGAACCTAAGTTAAACAGTGTTTTTTTTTTTTACTTGAACACCGAGAAGTTGCCCATTTCTTTGCCAGAGAGTGATACTCCAAGAAATTCATCCCACAATGCCACACTGTAACTGCTCTGTGGCATTCCATCTGACTATGCCCCATCCCCCCAAGACATCTTTCACTCATTTCTTGTCAAATACTTCATATACTTCAACCCTCTGATTCAAGTTTTTTCAATCACAAGCCTATCATAATATCCTCCAAAACGCTTGACACCATCAAACCTTTATACACCAGCCCCCCCCCCTCCATACACTTGGCACCAACCCTCCACCCCTAGGACATTTTCAACCACTTTAATCCGAAAATAAGCTAATGAATCTCATTAAACAGTATATTTTTGAACATCGAGAAGTCACCATTTCGCTGCTAGAGAGTGATACTCCAAGCAATTCATGCAACAATGACACACTACTACTGTTCTGTGGCACCTCTCTTACATCGCCCCACCTTCCCCAAGACACTTTTGCTGTCATTTCTTGTTAAAATACTTCATTTCTCTGATTCAAGTTTTTGCAATCCCTAACCTATCATAATAGCCTCCACAGGGCACCTTCCCATCCCCACTCCCTTCCGTCATCCACAGGGCACCATCCCATCCCCACTCCCCCCAGAACATTTTCATCCTTTTCGCTCCTAAAATAAGAACACTGAGAAGTCACCCATTTCTTTGCTAGAGAGTGATACTCCAAGAAATTAACACCACACTGACATTACTTGACTGACCCCTGACATCACGTCATTATTCCTAAGACATTTTTCAGTCATTTCATAATGAAAATTATACATTTAAATCGTGTGATTCAAATTTTTGTAAACCAAGCCTATCCTGATACCTTACAAAACACTCCACACCACCATTGCATTACACCCCCCTCCCACACTATCATCCATACTGGCACCAGCCTTTATCATCTTTAGATCATTTTCAGCCCCTTCTCGACGAAAAAGCTAGTGAATCTCATTAAACCGCGTTTTTTTTTTTACTTGAACACTGAGAAGTCGCCCATTTCTTTGTTAGAGAGTGACACTTCAAGCATTTCACCCCAAAATGGCACACAATTACTGCACTGTGGTATCCCACCCCTCTCACAACGCCCAATCCCCTGGGCATCTATCAGGCATTTTTCTTGTTAAAAATTATGCCTTTAAATCCCGTGGTACAAGTTTTAGCAATCCAAGCTTATGTTTATAACCGTGCAACTGAACCCATTTAACTGAACCCTCATTCAACAGAACCCACCCTCCAATTTTTGCATAGCCTCCTTTTGTCTCTGCCCTCACGCAACCCAGGGGAGGGGGGATTTTCTCATCAAAAATATCAAAATTCGCAAAGGGGAAACTATTTTTCCCACCCACCCCTGGCAGTCTTCAGGGGATTCCAGGTGTTCTAATATTTCTTCAGTATTGGCAAGATTCCTACCCATTTTTGGCACATTATTTTTCTAGAAGACTCCCAGGATTTTCGTGACCAGGTCTAATATGGATGACACCATCGTATGTCACAGGCTAGACTCCAGGAGCCCTTGGGGAACCCCAAGCACGGTACAAACGTAGGAGCAGTGTAATTACGGTGCTCATCTTAGGCAATGACACCTATTGGGAGAGGTTGGAAGATAAGTTGGTCATCTTGCGATAAGAGTAGGTACCCAAACCCTTGAAATGTATACATATGAGCCAGAGTGGAATGGCACTACGATACTGTTTCACACATCTGAGGGCAATTTTGACTAAGGTTATGAGGCAATTTTTTAAGTCAATTTTGACATACTCAAGGATTTTTTAAACAATAATTTACCATATTCTAGGAGTTGGACTCAGCATATTGAAAGCGCCAGGAGTTAGAGTTGAAACTGACTATAAATTACAGATCTTTTTAAAAGAACCTTTAAAACAAGACTCCGAAGTTGGAGTTTTACGGTTCCCCCCCCCCCTTTCACTGCTCCAAGCAATCATTTCCAAAGGGCGGATTGATATTAGAGCTAATTTAGAGCTAAATTTTTATAGTGCATGTTACCTGATTTATATAGTTTGCTCTTGATTTTGTTAATGAATTTCTCAGGCTTTCTTTGGTCTAGTAATGATTTTAGATGTTGACTATAATTTCTACACTTTGCCCTTGGTTTCTAAGGCGGTCTTGATTTCTAGGGTTACCCCTGATTTCTACAGTTTGCTCTTAATTTTTATGAATTTGTCAGGGTTTCATCGTTTTGTTAATGTCTGTTTAGAGGTTGACCATGATTTCTACACTTTGATCATGATTTCGATGGTATGGTCTTGATTTCTATGGTTTGGTCCGGAGTTCTAGTCTTGTAGATAAGCGCCTAATGACTTTATTTGGAATACACTGCCTTTCTTGGCTTTAATATTTGATAGCAATAAGGCATAATTGGAGGTAAAGAAGACTAAAACTTATATTCTATACAAGAGTCGCCTTTCTCTCTTCATGCTTTGTAAGCATGCTTTCTCTCTTCACGTC
This sequence comes from Artemia sinica, assembly GCA_027921565.1. Taxonomy (NCBI): domain Eukaryota; kingdom Metazoa; phylum Arthropoda; class Branchiopoda; order Anostraca; family Artemiidae; genus Artemia; species Artemia sinica. The sequence continues at coordinate 57,708,061 of CM051269.1, read as the reverse complement.
AGGGATTACGGTTTTTTTTCTGGAACACCAGATAGCAAGCCATTTTGTTCAGCGTCGTCTTTTTCCAGATAGAAATTATTTTTTTGAGGAGGACACTCCCCCACAGCCCTCAGGGCAATTTGGGTTAGTGCCATTAGTTTAATTTAGGTTACTGCCATGTGAATGACGGAGTTTTACTATTCAAGATAGAAATTCTATTTGGAAAAGTCTATTTCCAGATAGAATTTATGTTTTTGAGGAGGACACTCCCCCACAGACCTCAGGGCAAGGGTTTTAAGTTATGCCCTGGGGGCAGATAAGGTTTTTATAGAAAGTGTTGTCGTAGAAACTTCAAAAAAGGCTCATTCAATTGGAAATTCAAAGAGGTAGTTCCCTTTTTAATAGTCGAAAGTGATTGGAGGACAACTCACCCCTCTCTCACGCCAACCTTTTCCCAAAACACATCCAATTAAAATTTTGAAATAGCCATTTTGTTGATCATAGTTGAAAAATTTGGAAATTAAGTCTTTAAGGATGACCCCCTCCCCCCACACAGACCACAGGGAAAGGGTTGTAAGTTATACCCTGGGGGCATATAAGGTTTTTATAGAAAGCGTTGTTGTAGAAACTTCAGAAAGGGTTTATTCGATTGGAAATTGAAATGGCTAGTGCCCTTTTTAATAGTCAAAAGTAATTGGAGGGCAACTAATCCCCCTCTCACGCCCACCATTTCCCCAAACACACACAATCAAAATCTTGAGATAGCCATTTTTTTTCTACGTAGTTGAAAGATCTGAAAGTTATGTCTTTGTGCATGACACACCCCCACCTCCCTCAGGGCAAAGGCTGTAAGTTATGCCCTGGGGGCAAATGAGGTTCTTATAAAAATCGTTGTCGTAGAAACTTCAAAAGGGGCTCATTTGATTTGAAATTGAAACGGGTAAAGCCCTGTTTAATAGTCGAAAGTGATTGAAGAGCAACTAATCCTCCTCTCACGCCCACCATTTTCCTAAACATATCCAATGAATATTTTGATATATTCATTTTGTTCAATGTAGTTGAAAGTTCTGAAAATTAGGTCTTTGATGATAACAACCCTCCCCCCCCCCCACAACCCTCAGGACAAAGGTTGTAAGTTATGCCCGGGGGAATATAAGGCTTTTATAGAAAGTTTTGTCGTAAATACTTCAAAAGTGCTCATTTGATTGGAAATTGAAAGGGCTAGTGCCCTTTTTAATAGTCGAAAGGGATTAAAGGGCAACTAGCCCCCCCCTCTCACACCCACCATTTTCCCAAGCACATCCAATCAAAATTTTTAGATAGCCATTTTGCTTAACGTAGTTGAAAGTCCTATGCCTTCCCAAGGCCAGAATATAATTCGCACTTTACTGAAAAAAGTACAAATGAATGTGAATTGTCAGTTTAATATACATATACTGATATTTAGTAATCAAATTATTAATATCATTTGATTTATTAAAGTTATGAAGGTAAAAACATTCATATTTTTTTTTTTTATTAAAGTGCAAGTTGTGTTCTGGCCTTGGGAAGGCATAGGGGTTTCGAGCCCTACTCATGTTAATTTCTGCTCGTTTTGAGTTTTACTTGGTTATTTATTGTAATTTCTGTTCGTATTGGGTTTCATTTATTTATCGATGCTGATTTGAGGTAGTTTCACGCTTGGTAGGTTATCTGATTTTATTTTTTGCTCATTTTTGGTTTAATGAAGTATTTACTTTTCTTTGAAAAACTTATTTTGTGGAAAAAGTTTTTTTTTTTAATTAATCAATAAATAAAGACAAAAAAGACAGAAATTAAAATAAGTCAAACTCAAAACAAGCGGAAATTAGTCTGAGTAGGGTTCTAAACCCTATGCTTTCTAAAAGCTAGAATAAAATTTATACTTTACTGAACAAAATTATTTTAAATGTTTTCACTTTTATAACTTTAAGAAATCAAAAATTAATAAAGATTTTAAGGAATAAATGTCAGCATATGTATATTAAACTGATAATGAACATTTTTTCAGTAAGTTCATTTGAATTTTTTTCAGTAAAGCACAAATTATATTCTAGCTTTCAGAAAGCATAGGGTTTAGAGCCCCACTCAGACTAATTTCTGCTCGTTTTGAGTTTGACTTATTTTAATTTCTGTTTGTTTTGGATTTCATTTATTTATTGATCCAGATTTGTGGTAGCTGTATGCTTGGTAGATTATTTGATTCTATTTTTGTTCATTTTTGGGTTAATGGAGCTCTTTACTTTTTTTGAAAAACTTATTTTGTGTAAAAAGTTTTTTTTTATTAATTACCGAGTAAAATCGGGTATTTGCTTGTGGTTTGTAGTAAGCTTTTGAAATATTGCTTGCGAAATAGTTAAATGCCACACGAAATCATTCATTTCTAGGCCAATAAGTTTATTCAAAAT